>CM028328.1:6320613-6763113 GCA_016647705.1 Eucommia ulmoides
AAGTGACAATGACCCAAACAAAATGGGGCAAAAATGTAATTAACGTTTATTTTGTTTCTCATCTGACTAAACTAATACCCATTTGTATATAAAGGGAAGATGGTGGGTGGCTTTTGGCTAACTGAGCAGCCTCGCTAATTAAAAGATGGATATTTGTCCTCTTTTGTTCATTCTCTTCTCCTTGTCCTTCTTCTTGTTTTGGCAACCAACAATGACAAATCAAGGGAGGAAATAAAAGAGGAGAAACTGATAATAGGAGCAATTTTGGATTTCAGTTCTCGCGTAGGGAAAGAAGAGAAAATAGGCATTGAAATTGCCTTCCAAGATTTCCAGAACCGAACCAAAGACCGGTTTGTTCTGAGATTACAAAATTCTGAAGGAAAACCAATAAATGCTGCTTTCGCTGGTATATATGTATTTCCACTCTCTTCTACTGCATCTTACACTATATATCTGTATTTAATTGGTGTTATTATTTAGGAAGGGTCCTTGAATTTTAGTCTTGTGAGGAAGAAGGTAAGGTGTGAAATTCGAATTTGATAACATAAAAAAAATCATGATTTGATAGGATAAATTGTTTATGCAGTTTAATATATATATATATATATATATTGATGAGGGGTATTTCCATTGGCCAACTGAAGACCATTCATAACCCAACACGAGGCAAGGTGGGAGCCTCGAGGAGACCATTTGATCAATCAGCATTCACCAACCACATTGACTGGACCGCTTAGGGTCCTTTCCCAAATTGACCACTGTCCGATGACCCATCGAGCACCTGCCCATTCACGGACACCCCGGCGACCAAAACTAGGATGTTCACCACCGTATGCTCCGGTCCGGCCTTTGCCCAATGGCCACTGGGCCGAATCATCAGGTCATCAATCAAGTTTTTATATGTCCGTGGCCTGAGCCTTACCTACTGATCCTTTAGGCTAGCCCATGGATTTTTCTCGGTGGGCTAAAACGCAAGGCCCATTTGCCTAAGTCATGTCATACGCCTCTTCATTGGCCACATACTCGATTACACTAATTGATCGCGCTCAGGGCCCTAATTTGGCGGGGCTAATCCAATTCCTCTCATATGAATAACAAGGTAGTAAATAGTCCTGGTATGCTAAGAATTTCCATTTAAGGCAATATCATAGTTTTTTCTGCCAAGCTCTTACTCTCATGTCGAAGGGACTTCTTTGGGCACACCCCAGTGAGTCTTTATGCAAGTACAAGCCTGGACCATAAGGACTTTTGATCATGGACCATTCACCTTGCAGCACCCATCGTACACAAGAACTCCACCTCATTAAAGAAAATCTACTTGGACCTTGACCGGAGCCACTACGGGTGTTAACCAAATTTTGATACCAATAATATGACGCTATCTATGAGAACCACTACTAAAAGCCTGCCTTTAATCATCACTCAATGGTCACCTAAGACTTTTTCGGTATGGTCAAATAATGGAACGAACAAACGAAAATCGCGTTGTGAACAATCTACAAAACGAACAATCCCCTAGGGAAAGAACAATCATGTCTCAATTTCCTAGATCCTATAGCAGGCCATCGGCCACCGACGAGCACCCATTGCCTACCGAGCCATACGAGCCCTTCTTTCTTGCCCTCGAGTCCTTTGTGGGGTGGATATTAGTTGACTCAGTGGCCTCCCACATTAACAGTTTAGAACGACAACTAGGAGAGTTCCAAGGATGGATCAAGGCATTTCTTACTTGCCTACCTAGTGGCACCCGTTAAGGGGGAATCGACTCTTCAGATCGCAGGGCGTGAGGAGTGAGCACAACACTCTAGGGACAATATCCCTGCAATCTTGATTACAGGGAATGGGAACGAGGTTCCCCCGGCAACATCAGGATACCCTTCATCTCTGCCAATTCGATAGGGTACAAGGGACAGCTCACTATCTCGTCTAGGTTGCTCCTTAAGCCATGTGGCGAGATCCAACCTGCAGGGCTCAACGTGAGCAAGAGGTCAGCTCCGATTCATCGCCCTCCCAACACTATAGTACTCGACTAGAGGGTATCTACGTGTGCGTAGAACATTGCCCTGCCCCCAAGGAAGGCACAATGGAGCGCTGCCTCACAAACATGGAGGTGCTCCGCTAGGAGACCCACAGAGAAAGAAGGACATCAGGGACTATTACTATGTTGAGGTCATCATTCGTTGACGAGGTGCTCGAAGAGATGGTGCCCCCTCTCCCTCTACTTTTTACACCCCTAGATGACCACCTATAATAGGACAATGGACTCTGTAGACCACCTTTCAATTTTCTAATCTCATATGGACATGTAAACGATCTTAGTGGCTATGAGGTACAAGTGTTTTTCGCTCACCTTGTCGGGCGCATCGAGGACATGGTTCCAAAGCATCTAATCTTTCTCCATCACTACCTTAAGTAGGCTCAAGCAACTATTGTTGGCTCAATTCAGTCGCTTATGGTGAAGATTAAAGACCATCACTCACATCATCATTGCATCCACATTATCTAGTAAGAGGGTGGCGAGTTACTAGGAAAGTATGTCGACCACTTCAACCAGGAGACGAACGATTGCAATGATCTCTCTGATGGGGTGGCAATAATTGCATTCATATATGGGCTCTTTCATCAAAGGCTCTCATTTAGGTAAACCTCCCTGATGAACTTGGACCAAGTACTAGACGTTTCCATAATATCAACCTACGGGCAGCGGCCAAGAAAGAGCAAAAAGATAATCAAAAGATAAAGGAAATAAATGAGCAGGAGAGCCCTAGGCTGAGCATAAGACTTGAAAAATATTACAGGCAAAGGGGTGCTTAGGACCTCTGCTTGGGGAGCTGAGACCTTTCTTTTCCCTAAGGAGCTGACCTGAAGACTTTAAACCGCTCACCAGCTTTGTGGCAACGATCTTCATGGAGAACTCTAGAACATATTTCTTTCTACCACCCCTCCCCTTAGATGAAAGCTCATTGGGATATCCATGACTAAGTACTACGAATTCCACTAGGACTAGAAGCATGCCACATAAAACTGTTTCCAGCTTCGCAAGAAGATTTAGGATCCCATCCAGAGGGTGTACTTGAGAAACTATATCCAGAGAATAGATAGAGCAGAAGAAAGAAAAGATGACCATCGGGACAAGCACGAGGCAGGTTAGGGGAGGTGAGGAAATTATGGGGCAAAAAACAAGGTAAGAGGATGTCGAGGATGATGATCTTAGTGTGTGGATGGCTAGATCAACATCATCAACGACCGGTTCAGCTCGGGGAGAGATATTTTCTCATATTATAAGACCCATGAGCATAAGACAAAGAGAAAGGCAGAAGAAGACGTGTACGAGGTGAGCACGATTGATGTCGTCTCGCACAATGTTATATTCTTCAATGAGGCTGACTAACGACATCCTAGTGATTACTACCTTAGTCAACCATTTCAAGACAGGGCAAATTTTAGTGGATGGAGGGAGATCGGCCGACATCTTGTTCAAGTGGGTCTTCAACAAAAGGGAGATGGATCCAACCCGCCTACATCCCACCAAGTCCCCCCTGGAAAGTTTTGGGAGTGATGTCATCACTTCGATGGGCTAGGGTCCCTCTTGGTCACCATGGGCGCAACCTCGTGCACATCAATGGTATGGAGCAAATTCTTGGTGGTGGACAAGTCATCACCGTACAACGCAATCATGGGTTAACCAACGATGTCCATCCTAAAGGTTGTGAGCTTCTTTTATCACAAAGTGGAGAAGTTCTCGACCGAGCACGGCGTAGGTATTGTCCGGGGAGGACCAAGAGGCATCGAGGGCCTACATTTGCAGGATCTTAGAAAATAAGAAATAACAATCACCGTTGATGACCAAGCTCATGTATTGACTTGAATAATCAATATTATTGTAATGTTAATTGTACAATTCTAGACTACATATAGGAGTGGTTGTGCAACAATCATACACAATCTTAGAAACAAAAATAACAACTAAATAATGACTAATAACTGCTTTCCTGATAAGTTATTTTTCTAATTTACATATTTGACTTTCCTTATATATAAATAACAAAATATCAGCCAAATCTTCAAACACTACCTCTCAAACTGGTATGAAGATATCTTCCATATGGCATACATATTTGTTCACTGCAATCTATTCGGTAGTAAATACATATGGCATACATATTTGTTCACTCTCAATCTTTTCCTTGATGAAATGTTTGTTAACTTCCACATGTTTTGTCCGATCATGTAGCATAGTATTGTGAGCAATTGCAATGGCTAATTTGTTATCACAATAGGCTTTCATAGGTGCTGAATTGGACATCTTCAACTCTTTTAGTAATCTGTTAATCCATAATACTTCACAAATACCGTGAGCCACTGCTCTGTACTCTGCTTCTATGCTACTTTTAACTATGACATTTTGTTTTTTACTTTGCCATGTGACGAGGTTCCTACCAACAAAGGTGCAGTAGCCAGAAGTCGATCTCTTATCTGTGATGCTCCCAGCCCAATTTGCATCGATATATACTTCTACCAGTTGGTGGCCACGTTTTTTTTATTTATATAAAATTCCTTTTTTGGGTATACCCTTCAAGTACCTAAGGATTCTATAGGCACCTTCAAAGTGTTCTTGTCCCGATGAGTGCATAAATTGGATGACCATGCTTATAGCAAAAGTTATATCTGGATGGGTATGTGACAAGTAGATTAACTGCCCCACTAGCCATTTATATTGTTCTCGATTTGCCACTACTTCAAGTTTAGCCGATTGTAGTTTCTCATTCGGTTCGCTTGGAGTTTCTGTAGTTTTGCACCTGAGTAACCCTTGTTAGCCCAGTGAGCTACCTAATAGAGGGGTGAAACAATTTAAATTCTTTTAACACTTAATAAATCAAATAATCAATTTATTATAAATTAATTATTATCTTTGTTATGCCGCGGATAAGTGTCTTAAATCTAAGTGCACACTCAAACAAAACGTAAAGAAAATAAACAAAGCAAAACACCATGATATATCTTGGTTCAGTAAGCTAACCTTGCCTAATCCAGCCTCCCGAGCTCCACAGTGATTCGCACCTACTAAAAACCCAAATTCCTTCAAAGGTAGGAACCGAACCCTCACAATGATTCTTTTCAAAGGTTTAGAATCAACCTTTACAATTCTCTTTTCACAGGCTAAGAAAGAACCATATCTTTTTGTAGGTTTAAGACTAATCTAATTCTATTACAGGAAGAATCACAACCTAATATTTTTAACAGGCTTAAGATCAAATCTCACAAACACTCACAAGTATCTTTTTCCCAGGTAAATATTGAACCTTTACAATTTATTCAAATTAAATTCTATTCAAGAAGAATTCACACTCAATTCGTTTCAAGGAAAAAAGAATAACCGAATCTTTTTATACTCTAGGTAAAGATCAAATCTCAATCTTTTTTTCGGAAAAGATTGAAACCCAAACTACCCTGACTAGATACAGACCCAACCGTATGTAATTTGTACAAACTCACCAAATACAAAAAATAAGTTTGTTCTTACTCGAAGCTTCTACCACCTCAAAATAAAATTATACTCAATTAATGTCTCGAAATTTACTAGTAATAGAATTTAAGTAAGGAATTCAATATCTGATTATAATAAGTATGAGTAACACAAAATTAAGCACTTAATCAGATAATCACAAAAATCATTTTAACAAGATTTTTATGCTCTTTAAGCTTGAAAACGATTTTACTACGACCTTATAACCAAATAATCAATAACAATATGAAATCAAATGTAAGCACAACAACTTGGAAAGATCTCTCCAAGAAACCACTGAAATAATATAATCAGAATTGCAAGATAGTAGAGATCGGTTACGCCAACTCAACAGCGTTTTAACTCAAGAACTTTTCCATACAATAATCTTACGAATGATCTCTCAAATAAATCTCATAATAATATCTCTTAGAAAATCTTAGGTACTTGATAGTTCTCGATGATATGGTGTTTTCATAATATGAAATTCGCAGATCTATTTAAATAAGTTTGAAACAAGTCATTTAACAGCTAGTTTTCATAAGACATGACTTTAAAGTGCACATATAGACCCCATATATCATAATCATTCAATCCTGATATAATTCACTCAAATATGGCTTTTAAAACTTTCGATGAAGTCTACAAATTATTTCTTAATTACTAATCGAATAGTTAGAAAGTATTTAATTAACCAAATTGAAAAAATCTTTATATATATACCATATCTATAGGGATATCAAAGTATATGTATTATATCTTTAATATATTCAAATACCTAGAATATCTCCTTCAGATTTGCCAAAAACGGCTAGTATATGATTTGATCTTTAAAATCCTTGAAATCTTAACCACATAGTCGATTGATCGATCATCAGCCCATAGGTTGACTGAATAATACAGCTCTTGACACAAACCAACCCTTAAAGAGTAGTCGGTTGACCGAACCCCCCAGGGATGGTTGACCGATCTCTCTTGATTGGTTGACCGATCAATTTAGAGAATTTCAACTTTTCAGCCCGTAGTCAATCAGTTGACCGATCCCATACCCTTTGCTTAACCGATCAGTGTTAGGACTCTCGTTTCTCAACTTGTTTGAACTCCAAATTTCATCATTTAATCCCATTAACCGATTGTTTTTCTCGGTTAACACAATTGACCCCAATATTCCATTTTTAATACTAATCTTATATAGATCAATTTTCATTTTTCAATTTCACATTGGAGCAGATAATTAAACACTAATTAGGATCCTATACTTTATCAAATTAAACCCATAAATATATAATTCATTAATTTGTGTCGTGTGTGATCCTAATTCGGGATACATTAAGAATATAAGAGTGTTTGAGTTGTTTTCACCTAATTTCTTCGGAATCTTCAACACTCTTTATTTCTTTAACGTTCATCTTTGCAACCTTGATAATTTCTTCATGATTTGGTCTTATACTGAAATACTCAACAAACATATTAGTTCCACAAAAAATATCACCCTTAATTGTCCATCAAAATCTCGGGATCAACAAGTTTCATCTTTTTTATGATGACAATTAACTTTGATATTTTCGTCAAAACAAGAATATAACCATGCTCCCCTAAATCTAAGGTCGAATTTTTTTAACTCATTTGAGCACAATCGTGAAGATAATTCAACAGATATAAGCATATTCAACAGTAAAGATATTCAATAAAGCATAATTATCATCATTTCGCCAAAGTTTTATCTTTTATTAGTGCAATGTTTAGGCGAACAAAATCATAAACATTAACTACCTCATTTAAAGCTCAATCATGATTTTCCCTTTATATTTCCCTTTTGTCAATCAATGCAATTCAATAAATATCAAACATATTCTCCCATTTTGTCATCTCAAAAAGTGGAGAAGGGGAACCAAATACATCATTCTAGACAAATATCATTATACCTAGCCATACCTAAATCTCGGATAATTCTCATGAACTGATCCTCTATTAAAGGTTTGGCAAATATACCAGCAAGCTGATCGGAGGTATCAATATATTCAATAGTAATATTCATTTTCTGAATATGATCACGAATAAAATGATATCTAATCTCTATGTGTTTAGCTCGTGAGTACTGTGTAGGATTCTTACTTAAACATATAACACTTTTATTATCACAATAAATCAGGACTTCCTCTATACGTACTCCAAAATCATTCAATTGTTGCTTGATATATAACATCTGAGCGCAACAATTACCAGTTGCCATATATTCAGTCTCAGTAGTAGATAAGGTTATGGAATTATGTTTCTTGCTAAACCAAGAAACCAAGGCATGTACTAAAAGTGACATGAGTCTCTTGTGCTTTCCGCTCGACTTTGCATCCGACAAAATCAGTGTCGCAGTAACTAGTTAACTTGAAGTCACTCCCCTTAGGATACCATAATCCTAGATCACTTGTCCATTTCAAATATCTAAAGATTCACTTAACAGTAGTTAAATGCGATTCTTTAGGACAAGACTGAAATTTGGCACACAAGCAAACACTAAATATAATATCACGTCTACTACCAGTAAGATATAGCAAGCTATCAATCAAACCTCGATATATTTTCTCATTTACGTTTTTACCTGTATCGTCTTTGTCTATTTTGTAGTTGTTTCCATGGGAGTTTTGTACTCTTTAGCGCCATCCAAGCCATATTTTTTCAGCAACTCTTTGGTGTATTTGCCTTGATTTATAAAGATCCCTTATTTGGTTTGCTTAATTTGCAACCCAATGAAAAATGTTAACTCCCCCATCATGCTAATCTGAAATTCGACCTGAATTATCCTGGCAAAAATCCTCATTAGAATATCAGACTCAGTTTGCTCGATAAATAAAGTTATATCACTAATACCCATTTGAAAATCATTTTCGATCAAATAAAAGTTAAGTCTCTCATACCAAGCTCTCGGATCTTGTTTGAGCCCATACAAAGCATTTCGAAATTTAAACACGTGATTGAAAAATTTATCACTCTCAAATCCCGGGAGTTGTTAAACATAAATTTCTTTTACTAAAAAACCATTCACGAATGCCCTCTTTACATTGATTTGATATAATTTTAAATTACGAGAACATGCAAACGCGAGTAACATTCTAATAGCCTCTAATTTAGTCACAGGTGCATAAATCTCATCATAATCAATTCATTCTTCTTGATTATAGCAATGTGCCACTAGTCTTTCTTTATTTCTAATTACCATACCAGTTTCATCATTTTTATTATAAAAAATCCATTTAGTACCAATTACAGGATGAAAATCCAGTCTAGGAACTACAGACCACACTTTATTACGCTCCAATTGAACTAATTCTTCTTGCATCGCGCAGATCTAAGATTCATCAGTTAACGCCTCATTCACATTTTTAGGCTTAATTTGAAATAGAAAAGTAAGATTTATAATATCTCTGAGGGAGAAATATGTATTTACACCTCTTTCGAAATTATCAATAATTTCTTTTATCGAGTGTCCCGACACTGTCCTTATAGCTCGTGGTAACGTCGAATCCTCTCTTTTAGGCTCCTCTTTATGAGGTTCATTTGTCATATCATCGCCTTGGTTTTGGTTATTGAAGGTACCTGGATCATCATCATCCAAAAATTTTCTCGACATAAATGGATCAGACTCATAAAAAATAACATGTATAGACTCCTCAACTACTAATGTATGTTTATTATAGACTCTATAAGTTTTACTGTTAGTAGCATATCTAAGAAAAATACCATAGTCAAATTTAGCATCAAATTTATCTAGATTATCCTTATCATTCAAAATAAAACATTTACAACAAAAAACGTTGAAATATGATATGTTCGGAGTCTTATCATTCTAGACTTCATAGGGTGTTTTGTTAAAACCTCTACGAATAGATACTCAGTTTACCACATGGCAAGCCGTACTTACTGCTTCAGCCCAGAAATAAGTAGGTAAACAATTTTCATTTAATATCGTTCTGTCCATTTCCTAAAATGTCATGTTCTTCCTCTCCACAATACCCTTTTGTTGTGGTGTTCTCAGTACAAAAAAGTTGTGAGCATATCCGTGCTCATCACAATAACTTATTATCTCATCATTTTTGAACTCTTTGCCTCTATTACAACGAATATTGATAATTGAACATTGCTTCTCATTTTGAACATCTATACAAAATTTAGAGAAAACAAAAGTAACTTCACTCTTTTTAGCGAGGAAGAATACCCAAGTAAGTCTAGAATAATCATCAACAATCACAAATGCATAGAATTTACCTCCTAAACTAGCAATGACATTTGGACCAAATAAATCAAGATACAACATTTCAAGACATCTAGATGTGAACATGTACATATTTTTCTTAAATGATGATCTAGATTGCTTGCCTAACTGACATGTATCACATACTTTATCTTTCACAAATTTCAATGCAGGCAGGCAACATACAAGACTTTTCTTAGATAAATTAGATAACAATTCCATACTAGCATGTCCAAGTCTTCGATACCATAACCAACTATTTTCAGATAAAACATTTAAACATGATAAATTTTGAGAAGTAGAATCATCAAAAGAACATGTATACACATTCTCAAAACGTGATGCAACAAGTAAGATACTACTATCATACCCATTCTTAATTATGCACATATCATGATCAAACACAATATTATAATCTTTATCACATAATTGACTAATACTAAGCAGGTTGTGTTTAAGACCATCTACAAGTAAAACATCTTTAATAACAGTAATACCATTACTGATATTACCTATACCAACAATTTTACCATTAGCATTGTCTCCAAATGTCACATGACATCTATCTTCAAGTGTCAAAGATGTAAATTTTGATTTATCTCCCGTCATGTGTCGAGAACAACCATTTGTCCTTACCTATCGATGCTTTCAGAATAACCTACAAGGAGCACTACAAATAGTTCCTAAGTAGTACCCAGTCTACGTGGGTCCGATCTTGTTAGTCGAGACAATTTTAGTTCCTTTAAGAATCCAAAATTTTCTGCAATTAAATACTTTAGAAAAACATCTAAGAATAGTATGCCTTACTGCATTACATTTAAAATATCTAACAAGATCTTTGGTTTTAGAAAATAATTTGTGAAAATATTTTTGTTTAAGGTTTTTCTGAAACCCAATACTGGTTTTGTCAAAGATACCTCGTGAACTTTCCAAAAGTATTTTCAAATTATCCTTACTACCAATGAATTTGAGAACTATTGAATATAAATCTGATATCTTGGATTTTAATTCAATGTTTTCAGATTCATAATCTATTACTTGCTTGTTTGATGTGTTAATTGTACTTTGAAGGACATTAATTTTAGAACACTGGTTTTTATAATCATGAGTTAGTTCTTGATAAACGTCAAATAAATCATCAAACTCTAAAGGGCAAGAACTAGAACATTTAGATTCCTCATCTCTAGTAGCCATTAAAGTAAGCATGGATGATCTTTAACTGCCTGATTTTTCTGAGCTACTTGATTTGGAATTATCCCAGGTGGCTTTCATCGATTTCTTCCTGCTCTTCTTTCCTTTCTTCTTCTCCCTTCTTTTCTTTTTCTTTTTCCTTGTCTTTCTTTGGTTCGGGGCAATCGATTTGGAAGTTTTCAGTCTTGTGGCAGTTGTAACATTCCACATTTGTAATGTTGAAATTTTCTGTCCCTGGAATATTCGTCGAGTTGTCCTTCTAAAATTTTTTGTGAGAAGCACCACGTCTTTATCTTGCTCACTGTCAAGACTCACATCATTACTATCATCATCTGCCTTATTTTTTTTTTGAACTTTCAATGCAAAAGGCTTCTTTTTTATATTCCCATTATCTTCCTCATATCCTCGAATAGCCGTCTCATGTGTCATTAGGTTGCTGACAAGGTCATCAATTTCATACTTTGCAAGATCCTTTGCTTCCTCAATCGTAGTCACCTTCGACTCCCATACTTTAGTTAATGATCTCAAGATCTTTCAAACTTTATCCTCCGTAGTGTAGGGCCTTCCGAGTTGATTCAGATGATTACAGATATTGTTAAATCTTTGTGTACATCTCTTGAATCGATTATACTTCACCAATTTCGAATAGTTTGAATTGATGGATTAAGGCATTGATCTTTGACTGTTTCACTTGATTAGTCCTTTATTAGGTGATTTGCAATTTGTCCTACATTTCTTTCGCCGATCCACAACTTAAAACATAGGAATATTCGTTAGCATCTAAAGAAAAAAACAAAATATTAATAGCTTGAGAGTTAATAGAAAGTTTATGTTTGTCATAAGTGGTTAGTTGCTATTTCTTCTTGGCTACTCCATTTTTCATCGGGACCAATTGATCATCCTCAATAACTAGCCACACATCATAATTTGTGTCTTGAAGGAATACAATCATTCTATCATTTCAGAATGCATAATTTTCACCTGCAAACAGAGGTGGTTGGTGTATAGATTGTCCCTTACCTAGTGTGCCTATCGGGTGCGCCATATGATTTTTATTAGCTACTGTATTGAGCTAAAATTAGCTTTGATGTCATTTGTTTGCCCAATGAGCTACGCAAGAGGGGGGTGAATTGGGTAGATATAAAAATTTAAACAATTTAAATTCTTTCAACATATAATAAATCAAATAATCAGTTTATCTTAAATCAGTTATTATCTTTGTTATGTAGCGGATAAGTGTATTAAATCTAAATGCACACTCACACAAAGCATAAAGAAAATAAACAAAGCAGGTAATCACAATATATCCTGGTATAGCAAGCTAGCTTTACCTAATCTAGTCCCCTGAGCTCCACAGAGATTCGTACTCACTAGAAACACAAATTCCTCTAAAGGTAGAAACCAAACCCTCACAGTGATTCTTTTTAAAGACTCAGAATCAACCTTTATAATTCTTTTTTCATAGCCTAAGGAAGAACCCTATCTTTTTGCAAGCTTAAGACTAACTTAATTTTATTACAGGAAGAATTACAACATAATCTTTTTAACAAACTTAATATCAAACCTCACAAATAATCATGAGTATCCTTTTTCAGGTAAGGATTAAACCTTTATAATTCTCTCAAATTAGATTCTATTCAGGAAGAATTCACAACTAATTCTTTTCAAAGAAAAATAATAACATAACCTTTTTATACTCTAGGTAAAGATCAAATCTCAGTCTTTTTCTCAAAAAAGATTGAAACCCAAGTTACCTTGACTAGATACAGATCCAACCGTATCTAATCTGCACAAATTCGCCAAATACAAAAAATGAGTTTCTTTTCACTCAGTGCTTCTACTACCTCAAAAAAAAAAAAATTACTGAATTAATATTCTGAAATTTACTAGTGATAGAATCTAAGTAATGAATTCAATATCTAATTATAATAAGTGTGGGTAGTATAAAATTAAGCACGTAATCAGATTTTCACAAAAATCGTTTTAAAAAGATTTTTATGTTCTTTAAGTTTGAAAATGATTTTACTACGATTTTATAACCAAGTAATCAATAATAATAGGAAATCAAATTTAAGCATAACAATTTGAAAAGATCTCACCAGGAAACCACTGAAAAAAATGTAATCAGAATTACAAGACAGCACAGATCGATGACGCCAACTCAATAGCTCTTTAACTTAAGAATTTTTTTCACACAATAATCTTACAAATGATCTCTCGAATAAATCTCAGAATAATATCTTTTAGAAAAGCTTAGGAACTTGATACTTTTTGATGATGTGGTGTTTTCATGATATGAAATTCGCAAGTTTATTTAAATATGTTTGATACAAGCCCTTCAATGGCTAGTTTTCATAAGATATGATTTTAAAGTGCATCTATAGACCCCATATATTATAATCATTCAATCCTGGTATAATTCAATCAAATACGAATTTTAAAACTTTCAATTAAGTTCACAAATTATTTCTCAATTACTAATCGAATAGATAGTAAGTATTTAATTAACCAAATTGAGAAAATATTCAATTATATGTACCATATGTATAATGATATCAAAGTAGATGTATTATATCTTTAATATATTCAAATCCTTAGAATATTACCGTTGAATTTGCCAAAAAACGGCTAATATTTGATTTGATCCTTAAAGTTCTCGAAATCTTAACCACACAGTAGGTTGACCGATCATCAACCCATCGGTTGATTGAACAATACACCCCTGACATAGGCCAGCCCTTAAAGAGTAGTTGGTTGACCGAAGCCACTAGGGTCAGTTGATCGATCTATTCAGGATGTGATCCAAACCAAAATTGAGCCTTGGTCGGTTGACCGATCGATACGAAGAGTTTCACTTTGACCAATCTCTCTGGTCGATTAACTGATTGATTTATAGAGTTTAAACTTTCCAGCCCATAGTCTATCGGTTGACCGATCCCATACCCTTTGATCAATTTTTATTTTTCAATTTCACATTGGAGTAGATAATTGAATACTAATTAAGATCCTATACTTTATCAAATTAAAAACACAAATATATAATTCATCAATTTGTGTCGTGTGTAATCCAAATTCAGGATATATTAAGAGTATAAAAGTGTTTGAGTTATTTTTGCCTAATTTTTTCGGAATCTTCAACACTCTTCATTTCTTCAACATTCATCTTTGCATCCTTGATAATTTCTTCATGATTTGGAACTCTTATACTGAAACACTCAATAAACACATTAGTTCCACAAAAAATATGAACTCTTAATTGTCTATCAAAATCTCTGGATCAGTAGCCCTGTTTCATTCAATAGGTTGAGTACATATTTCATTTGACTCACAAATATGCCTCCCTTTGATCTAGCAAACTCCATTCCAAGAAAATACTTTAACGAAACTAAGTCTTTAATCTCAAAGTCATCTGCAAGTTTTCTTTTAAGTCTTCCTAACTCGTCACTATCACTTCCTGTTAAGATGATATTATCTACATGGACAATTAAAATGGTAATCTTACCCTTAGTTGAGTGTAGATAGAACATAGTATGATCTGCTTGGCTTTGTTGATAACCATTACCTTTTACATTAGTTCCGAAGCGTTCAAACCATACTCTAGGAGACTGTTTTAGGCCGTATAGTGACTTTCTTAGCTTACACAACTTTCCTTGTCCTAATTTTCTTTCAAAACCCGGTGGTAAACTCATGAACACTTCCTCCTCCAAGCCTCCATTTAGAAAGGAATTTTTACGTCTAATTGGTATAGGGGCCAATCAAAAGTCACTGCTAGGGACAATAGAACCCGAATCGAGTTTATCTTAGCAACTGGAGTAAATGTTTCTTAGTAGTATATCCGATATATCTGTGTGAATCTTTTAGCCACAAGCCTTGCGTTGTACCGTTTTATACTTCCACCTGCCTTACACTTGACAGTGAATACCCACTTACACCCGACTATCATTATATTTTTTGCCAAATCAACTATTTTTCATGTACCACTCTTTTTAAGAGCATTCATTTCTCCCAAAGCTGTTAGCTTCCAATTTGGATCACCTAGTGGTTTCTCAATATTCCTTGGAATAAACAGATTAGTAAACTTAGAAATAAAGGCTCTATATGGTTTGGAAAGTTTTGTGTAGGATACATATCTGGATATGGGGTGATTAGTGCATGTTCTAACTTATTTTCTAATAGCTATAGGAATATTGAGATCTGAAGGAATATTGGAATGATAGGGTTCATTAGGAGGTGGTAAAGAGATAGGATTACCTGGATGAGAAGGTTCATTAGGAGTTCGAAGAGAGATGGGATTACCTAGATCATTGCTTAGAGAGTTGGATTGATCTTGTGCTAGAACAGTAGGTTAGTCTTTGTACCTCTTCGAGTATAAGTATAAACCCACCACTCAGTATGTGATCATGGTATTTCTTCATCTGTTTGTTAGGGAATTATGTTCGGCACTAGTAGACTAGTAGGGTTCCCTTTTTGTTTTCCAATATTTTCATCATTTGTTTTTAACTCATTTGGAGTAATAGTTTCTAAAAGTGTGAGAAGACCAATGGACTAGTTAACATTCACCAACTACGTTGATTGGACCACCCATGGTGTCTTTTCTTGAACCGACCACCATACGACGACTTGCCAAGCACTTGCTCGTTCACGCCAACTACCCAGCGACCAGAGCTAGGGTATTCACCATCAGATGCTTCGGTTTGGCCTCCGCCCAACGACCACTGAGCAGAATTATAAGCTTAGACCATTAGGACATTTGACTGTGGACCATTTATCATGTAACACTCACTCTAAACAAGAACTCTACCCAAAAAAAAAAACACCCAATTCCTGAATAGACAAACTACGGGTGTTACTCAAATTTCGAAATAATATCTTTAACAAATTCTATTTCCGTATTGAGTTGAATTTAGATCATGGAGAATAATTCATTCTTTAATATTATTGAATGATGGCAAACTTTCTCAATTAGATGAACATGTTGAATTTGACGCAAGTTCTCCTAACTTAAACGACACAATAATAATTTGTATGTTGAATTCACGCAATTTCCTAGTGAACATGTTGAATTTTACACGGTTTATTTTTGTTTACTAAAATAATTGATTAAGATGTCATTTTGAAATTATTATTTGAATGAATGTGTTTGTATAATCAAACTAAGCGAACAAGATATTGAAATGTAGTTATTTATGATTATACTAAGAGATAATTAATGAAATTGTAATTGATGATAGTCCCTCCATTGTGGAAGATTTTTTTGTACATATTTAACCAATATTTAGAACATGTAATGTTATTAAATGATGAAAAACTTTAATAATTAAGTGCCCATGTTGAATTTCATATGATTTATTTTTGTTTGCTAAAATAGTTGATTGAGATGTCATTTTCAAAGTATTATTTAGATGAATGCATTTGTATAATAAAATCAAGCAAATGGGTAATTGAAATGTAGTTATTTGTTATTCTATTTGAAAACTATTATTGAAATTATAATTGGTAATTGTCCATTCTCTGCGGAAGATATTTTTGGTGCATATTTAATCACTTTTTAGAGCATATATGATATAACATTATTAAATGATGACAAACGTTTTTAATTTACTAACCATGTTGAACCACTCACAAATTATTGAATTTAACCTAATCATGAATGACTAATTGAATTTCTAAATAATTTAATGTGTTGAATTCAACACGATTTATATTTTTTTATAAAAAAAAAAAATATATGATTGAGATATCATTTTGAAGATGTAAAACAATCGATCATGATTGTGTAATTTAATCATGTAAAAAAAAAAAAAAATTGATTTATTACGTAATTACTTGCAAAAGTTTTTATTATAATTAGTTATGGTAAATTTATTTTTTATTTTTTTTGAATCGATATTTTGAGAATAATTAAGCAATCAATATGGTATGTAACCACGGTAAATCTATCCCGATCCGCATAAAGGTTCAAAATGTTAAATGAAAAAAATATTGAGATTGTTTGGTAGTTTTGGGTATCAAAATTGGAACCTGGTAATTGTCCTTTAAAATAAGGGATAATAGATGAGAGGTCCTATGTTTAGGCTCTAATTGGTCAAAACTCCTAGAGGCATTAAAACTTTTTGATTTAATCCCATATGTTTTAAAAAGGTGGAAGCTTTGCACATATAATAGTCATGCGTCAGTTACATGTAACTATTTTGTGTGTAATATTACTGTATTAGTTGCAAGTAACTTCTTCTTCTTCTTCTTTTCTTTTTTTTTTTTTTTTTTTTTTTTTTTTTTTTTTAAACTTGTAACAATTTTGTGTGTAAAAAATTTGTTTGATGTCACAAAATATATATAATTAGTTAAAGGTAACTAATTATATACAATTTTTTAGTTACATATCTCTGATATGTAATTAAAAATTTTAATATTTTTCAGTTACATGTGCCAATAGTGTGTAATTTTTTAGTTACATATCTCTCATATGTAACTAAAAAGTTTGATTTTTTCAATTACATGTTCTAATAATATGTAACTTTTTAGTTACATGTCTCTGACATGTAACTAAAAAATTTCGTATTTTTTCAGTTACGTCACGAAATATTACACATATATATGTAATTGTAACATGTAATTAAAGTACATGTAACCAAAAATACCTAAATATGTGTGAAAAATAATAATTATGAAATTGTAACTAACATTAGTTACATGTAACAGAATTCACTATAAAAATCCAATGTACTCACTAAGGGCTCCCTACAATTCTTACAATTTTACTACAATTCTTATAATGCGGGATTAAAACACAAGTGAAATCTAATTTAAAGAATTAAATCAAAACCTAATAACATAAAAGGATTTTTCACCAATTAGACTTTAAATAAGAGATTTTTCACCAATTTTTTCTTAAAATAATAATATAAGAAGTAAACGCTGATGTTTGTAGCCATGTGTTGACATTGCAGCAAAACATCTAATAGAAACAGAGCACGTACATGCACTATTGGGACCACGAACGTGGTAAGAAACCTCTATGGTTGCAGAGACCCTTACCCACGGCCATTCCTCTATCCCTATTCTCTCTTTCTCCGACTCATCTCCGCCGTGGGCTGCAGCCCGACGGCCATTCCTGATTAACGCCACCCCGAGGTCTCACCCACAGACCAAAGCTGTGGCCGCAATTCTCCAGTCCTGGAAATGGCGTCGTGTGATCGTAATCTACGAAGACCTCGGTTCAATTTCAAATACCATCTCCAATCTTCACGACGATTTACGGAAATCAGGTGTGGATATCGTCGGTTTCTTGGCGGTTTCTTTGTCCATCGACATGTCGAGAGAACTCTGGCGGCTCAAAACAGAGCAGTGCAGAGTCTTCGTAGTCCATTCATCTATGCTGTTGGCGTCGAAATTGTTCAAGAAAGCTAAGGAATTACGCCTGATGGAGTCGGGTCATGTTTGGATCACCACGAACTCGATCACAGATCATATCCATTCGTTAAATTCGTCGGTAATCTCATCGATGCAGGGAGTTGTCGGAATCAAGACCTATTTTCCCGAATCGAGTCAAGATTACAGAAACTTCTACCTCAGATTTCGTCGCATGTTCAGACAAAATCACCCGGAAGAAAGTAACTACAAGCCGGGAATTTTCGCTCTCCAAGCTTTTTCCGCCGCCACGGCGTTGGCTCAGGCGATGACGATTAATAATCAAGGAAACAGCAAACGCCCTCACGAATTGTTAGTTGAAATTAACCAAACCGATTTCAAGGGATTCACCAGAAAAATCCAACTCACCAACAATCAACGACCGTGGGCGAACGTGTTTCAGATCATCAACGTCATCGGAAAAAGCTACAGGAAGCTCGGATTCTGGTCGGAAAGACATGGGTTCTCTCGGACAATTCATCAAACACCGAAGTACAACACGTCCATGGAGATTCTGGGTCAGGTGCAATGGCCTGGAGCTCCATGTACTACACCAAGAGGATGGGATCTACCGACATCATATGAACCGCTGAGAATCCTCGTACCAGAAGGAGATGTAACGAAACGATTCGTGAGAGTCGATTATGATGAATCGACGAAGAATTATACGTACAGTGGGTTTTCGATTGACGTTTTCAGAGCAATGGTGGAACACTTGCCGTATCATTTGCCGTACGAATTTCATCGCTACGATGACACATATGATTCTTCAGTGGAGCAGGTTTACTACAAGGTGAATAGAAAATAAGTAGAATCTGTGTAGCATAGTAAGACCTGGATTGAGTTCAGACCCATGAACACCGTGTGGTTTTCAATTTTGAGATGTAATTTAATTTTAATTTATTTTATGCACACTAAAATAGTACCATTGAAGTGCAGAAATTTGATGCGGTAGTTGGTGACCTGACAATCATAGCTAAACGGTGTAGTTACGTACAATTCACATTGTCCCACACAAAATCGGGACTGGTGATGGTGGTGCCAATCCAATCAAAATCAAGCAATAACATGGCATGGCTATTCATGAAGCCCTTCACAAGACAATGTGGATTCTTATAGCACTCGTAAATGTTTACAATGGGTTTGCAGTGTGGATTATAGAGAGAAATCACTCTTCTGAACTCAAAGGCTCAATACTCCATCAACCTGGGATCTTACTCTGGATGGCTTTTGCTACCTTGTTCCATATAAATGGTAACAATTCTCTCTCTCTCTCTCTCTCTATATATATATATATATATTAAATAAGTCCTAATTAATTATGGTATTTTGAGATGATAACACTATTTTATTTTTAATTTTTAGGTTTATAGTTCATCAATTATGGTATAAAATTCAATTTTTTTGTTTTCAATTGAGAAAAAAAAAATAGACAACCAAATTCAATTTTTGTTTGATTTTGGTTTTGGTCTTGGTTTTGATTTTTGCATTATAGTTGTGAAATCGAACTGCGAAACTGTCACTTTAGACATTTCTTTTTTAAATATATTTATAAACAACCACCTCCGTTATTGTTTGGATTTGATTATATTTAAAGTTTATGTTCTACATTCTACTTATATTCGGAATGACTATTGTGACAAACTATATTTGAATTTTATGTTTTATTTTTTTAGTTATGTTTGTGTTCAAAATTTTGTAAACTTCCACTTCTAGTAATTAAAATAAAGAAAATAAGGCAATAGAATATATATATATATATATATATATTTAAAAGGAATAACTAAATGGGTTCACAGTTCTAGTTTTCCTATTTTTTTTTTAAAATGATAAACGGAGTTTAAAAAAAATGACAGTTTACGATTCCTTTGGTCATTTTGGGTTTGATGTTTCCTTAATGGTTTTGGTTTTGTTTTCCATTGAACCCAAACAAAAATCAACCCATTGCCATTCCTACCTTGTAATGAACCCTGGTTAGTGTTTTTCTTTTATTTATGTTCCAAGAAAAAAAATATATATTAAAATTGGATAAAATAAATATATATATATATATATTTAGCTTTGGATTAGGGTTGTCCTATACCAAAATCACCAAAACCAATTAATTTGGACTCCAATTCAATAGTGGCACCAATTTTTTTAGACTACCTATTTAATCCCTTTTTTTTTTTTTTGTATTAAATAAAAAAATATTACAACCATAAATAGTACATTGGCTTAGTCCAAGATTTATAATTTATTTTAAAAATCATCTTAATAATAATAAGATATGATGAAATCGAAAATTAATTCGTCATGAAACTTTGGTATTAGGAATAAGTTGTTTCTTCCGGCTTTGATTACTCTCTCAGCTTAAGTTCCTGCAAACAATGCATCGTGGGTGAACCAGTCGGCATTAAACCTTCAAGAATCAGTTGATTGTTTTGAGGAAATCATGACAGAGTATTAGCTAGGAAAACATGTGCGTACCTGGCTCAACCCACCTCTTCCCCAAATCTCAGTCCATTTTCATCAATGTGGCGAATTTAGTCGAGTAATGGACCGTTATTCAAGGAGTAGTAGCGACTCTTTTCTTAATGAGTGAGAGACCTTAATGTTGCCCTTGGGATGGAAAGGCAGTGATAGTGTATCCGGGGATAGTAATATCCTTGGAGGTAGTTTCCTTGAATGGATCTTTTCTCACCCCTGACATTAGGGTCGCTACTTGCCATCACGCAGTTCAATTCCTCAACTTGGTCAGACTTACGGCGAAACCTTTCTAGTAAAACTTTAAGCCTCTCGTCCTACCTTTACCTTATTTACATGAGGTGCAACAACTTGTTAGCCCGCCACCTGTTGTTTACGAACCTGTGTGCACAAGTAAGGCTAAAAGACTCAAATGAATAAAAAAAAAATACCTAGCTTTAATGCCTTGTATTGTTAGGATTTTTTTTTTTTCCGATAAGCGATGAAATATATTAATAAGGGGCAAAGTCACCCAAACTACAGTAACATAACACATAGCTATACTACACGATAACAATTTATCATATAGTCCGAAAAATCACACCCAGAAAATACAAGAAATACATTACAACTACAATGGCCAAAGAAGCAAACCACTAATAACTATAACACCCAAAATCAAATACTCTAGGCCACCCAGCAAACTCGATAAAACAACACCAACAAAATGCCCACGAGCACAATTCATTTCTTCCATGTTCAATGGCACAGCCCCTTAAAGAATTGCACACCCTGCCACATTATTCTGATGTAGCTCCATGTGTTCACCCATTGACCAAGGCGCCACTTCAACTAAAAAACCAAGGAACAAGACCATTCTCGACAATGACTAGCCTTTGAAACGGAGAATAATCAGATGATAAAACTCGACTCGGGAAAAACAATTCACTAACTTTGAAAGCAAAAAAGAAGCACCTCAAACACCGCCAATCATTAAAATGAAGGCTCCCAATTACAACACTACCTAGCACTAGAAGCCCCAATTATAGCCAACTTCACAAACACAAGCGCCAAGAAGAGATTGTTAATACACAAGGCCTTTTTTTTACTATTCTTTTTCAGAATTGAGACTATTTTGTTATAAGGTTCTCCCCCATCAAGCTCTGCAAAAATTTCATCAATCTCATCTTTTAGTCTAGATAAGGGGTTACTCCTAGAAAAATATGCTACCACATCTTTATCATTAACCCTGACAGATTGTTTATCTTCGAAGGTGTATCCCTTCTCTACAAAATTCTTCCTTGTTAGAAAAGATGACGTCAATTGCTCTAGCTTTTCTATTGGGTCAATGGGTGCAAAAATTTCCTTCGGTGAATTTGTCCATGTGGACTTTGGTTCCAAAGTAACATCATTCTTCCTCTTCACAACATCTTCTAGTCAGTCCTCGCAAACAAAGATTGTAGTTTCACAAGGATTAGGGACTACAACTACAATGTCTTTACTAACTTCTACCCCATTTACCACAACTTCTTTGTAAGATCTTTGATTGATGGAATGAATAAAGATCATATTACTTTTGGCTTCGTTAACCATTTGCGAATGATTGAGATGGCTTCCGATAGAAGCATCGAGATCTTCTCTGATGTTAATAGTGTACATTTTACCTTCACAATTAACCGAAATATTCTCAACGATAAAATCTTTGTAGTCAGTATTGATAATAATTCTACCTTTATCAAGCACTTGGACAAACGAATTCTCAAGAGAAGGAAGTTCATTATTGGAAGAATTAGACTTGAGAGGTTGAGAGACTTTCTTAACCAAACACTCTTCAATTTAGCATAGTCACGCTGATCCAAGATAGGCTCACATCCCCAACCTCTCCGAGTAATGTTAAAGCTGCTATTAGCCAATGATACCCTCAACCTAGTTGTGTGAAGCCTTTAGGCCATCAAGATTCCTAGCTGCTCTAATTGCCTCATCTTTGGTGGGAAACCTCACAAAACCAAACTTGGAATTTTTTCCCAATCTCATTCTATGAGATATATAAACATCTCTCACTCTCCCCTGCCACCGAAAAATATTTCTCAACCCCCTATGACCGAGCTTCTCTGGGATCTCGTCCACAAATACTGAAAACAAATTCGATCGGGGGGTTTTCCAACCCCAAAACATCTTTGGAGGAAAGTCCATAGGAAGTGGAAAGGAATATGAATACTATCTGAACGTTAAAACCCAAATGGTATACAAACTTAAACACTAATCTCAAGCCGGAGGGATTTCAAAGTCAGGCGGCAAAGTAGGACTGGCCGAAGACGAAGAATCCTTGCACTTGTTCCCAAAATCCTCGGCAAGGCGGCGTCGAAACGGTCGAAAACGACATTGAAATTTTGAAATGGCGGCACATTTCCCAATAGAGAGCTTCTCCCACACTCACAAGTTGCAGCAGTGAAATTGAATGTCCAATTGGAGGGTGAGGATAGACGCCCATGTCGGTGATCTGAACGGCCTCTGTTTGTGCGAATGGGGGTTCCAGCAGACCGACAACGCAAAAGCAAGAGATATAGTTGAATTTGTACTAGCGAACTAAATCGATCCACTAAGAGACTAATCACTTGATATTTCTCAATTTGTTCTCTCTCTCAGATGGGGAAAAAAAAAAAAGATTAGTTGCCGTCTGATTTGTCTCGGGGACCACAGCCCTAAGAGTCTTTATATATTAGGTCAACTTAGGCCCCACTAACCCTAATTATCTAATATGGGTAACTACACATTGCAAAGCCCATGCCCATTTAATGTTTCCTGAGCCCAATTAATTAAATAACTTATTTGGGCCCTCATAAAATTGATAGCCCATGACATAACTATTTAATTAATCATATGAGCTCACAATAAAAAGTAATTAATTTCCTAACATGTATTACTTCCAAGCAGTTCCAGCCAGAGTCACATGGAACGGTTGGAACTTGGTCGAGTTTGACATTCCTTGTAGATTCATGTGAGCGTGGTAAGTGTGATGCTCGGTCAGTGTTACCTTGGTACATTCCGATTTGTGACAAGAGTTTTAAATTTGTCAAGATATTTTCACGTAGCACCCGAGCAGTGAATGGTGAAACATTTCTCTTTACAATCTCATAAATGTTGGGATTATTCTTGTCGATCTACCTCAGTTTCTTGTTAATAGCGTTTAGTTGCTCCGAGAGGTCCTCGTCAACTTGTTGGTCGTGATCATCGTGCCAATTTTTTAGTCGAGGATGTCAAGAAGGCATCTATAGAAAATGTGGAATTATATAGGGATGCTTCAAGAGTCTTGCCCTGTGCACGAGCCGGGTGCATCTCGTTCTGCGGAACATGCACTCCATTTCTCCTACTGTTCATTCCAATGATGCATGGGGCTTCAATCGCGAATGCATGCATGGCACTTTCTCGGCCGGTGAAACTTCAAGGCTTCGTCGGTTGTCTTGGCTTCCCCGTTGAAGTTCGTCCCTTTCCCTTCAGTATTCTTTCTAGCTCTCGTCGGAGATCATGTTGTTCTCTTCAACGTTCTTCTTCTTGGCTTTGCTCCTGCTGTAATCTTCTCCTCTCATCCACGATGGCCTATGCCTCACTACACAGCAACAAATACCCTTGCGGGACAGGCGATGGCAAAGGCAATTAGTTTTGACTTGGATTTATCCTCATCAACATAATTTTTGTTCTAAAAAATATTTTTGGCTCCAAAAAAAAATGACTTTTTGTTGAGGGCTCCCAAAACTAATATATATATATATATATATATATATATATATATATATATATAAGGACTATCTAAATTCAACTAGTACCAGATAAAAAATAAAAAATAAAAAATCACTCCATAATTGACCTTGTTTTGTGTATGTAATTTCAATAACAAGTTGAAGAGAGAGAAGTGCGACGGTGGAGAGAGGTGTGGCGGGGAGAGAAAATGAAGAAGGTGATGATAAAATTGGTGCAACGGGGAGAGAGAGAACCAAGAAGGATAAAAAAATTGATTTATAATTTCATTTAGAGTTATTTGTATTCAAAGATAATTTTGACAATAAAAAAAATATTAGTAAGTCTTTAAGTAGTAAAATCTGATTAATTGTACTTTTAGTACATTATAATAATTTATATTCCTTAAAAAGTTGTCTGACCTAATTAATGGACTATGGAGGAATTGTCCAAAAAATTATGACTCTAAAAAACCCTTAGTCCCCCCCCCCCCCCCCCGGCTTTTTTCAACAGTGCTTCTCTTTTTGAGAAGGAGAATCCCACCTAAGTATATTTGCTAATCAATTTTTTGTTTTAAAAAAAAAAAAAAGACACTGGTGAACTTCAATTTTGTTTTTTGAAAAAGACACTGGTGAACTTATTTTTTTGTGTGTTGCTTTTAAAAATCAGGAGAATTTTGCTTTTAAAAGTTAAAATGAGCTATGATTGATGAAATTTTGTATAACAATATTATCCTTATCTTTATTTTACTAGTACGTAACGAAATTTAATTTTTCTTATTTAATGATATTTTAGTTTGTTTATTTGTAAGATGTAAGATATTTAAAATTATTTATTTTATAATATTTAATTTTTTATTTTCAAGATATAAGATGTTTCTATTTATAAATTTTTGTATTAATCATAGGTTAATACAAGTAATAATTTCTTTTATGTACATTTTGTTTTTTTATATTTGGTTAATCTTAGGAATAAAATAATAAATAAATAACTATAATATATTTCTATTTTAATAATTTAATATTTTTTGATATCAAGCACTCATTGTATGTTTCTCTTTTTCAACAACTATTTTTTGACAAATTTATCAAACAGTTCACAACTCTCTTTCAATAGCTCTAAATTACCAAATATGTGGATCAGTAGGCCTGATTTTGATATGAAAATTTCTTTAAAATGTGATATCAAGATACTAACAATTTATTTTTGCTTCTTTTTAAATTTTAGATTAACAACATAAAATAAAAATAAAAGACAAAACACCTCAATTAATTAGGTTATTTTATCATGTACAGGAAAAAAATTACATAGCAATTTGTTGAGATTGGCAACGGTAGTTTGGCATTTTGTGGCACTTGTCCTAACCCAAAGCTACACCGCCAACCTCACCAGCATGCTCACCGTCCAGAGGCTCAAACCCAAAATCGCCGACTTATACACCCTCCGGAGCAACAACGCTGCCGTCGGTTACTCCAGCAAGTCCTTCGTCGTCAATTACTTAGTCGACGTTCTGCGGTTCAAACTGAAAAATCTGAAGAATTTCTCCACGTTCGAGGAGTACGCCGGAGCCCTCCGGAGCGGCCGTATCGCCGCCTTCTTTGTGGAAGCTCCAGTTGCAGGTCTTTTTATCAAGAGATATTGCAAGAGCTTCGTCACTGTAAGTCCGAAACACAAGGTTGGGGGATATGGATTTGTAAGTACAGTTATAATCCTTTGATTTTATGAATTTATCACTTTTTACTCCCCAAGTGTTGGATAATTTGCATTTCATCCTCTAAAAACTGTCATTTTTAGCACTTGAGCCTTTAAATTATAATATCCCCTTCAAAACCGACCCATAAAGTTATTAATTAATTTTTTTTTACATAAACACTCGTATCATGGTTCCATTGCAAAACATCATATTAATTGATACAAGAACTGAATTGAAAACTATTGTACACTAAATAGATTTTTTTGGTACATTATTTAAAACTCACCCTAAAAGATAGTTATCCCCATAAATAATAAATAACAATAGGAATATTTTACTGATAGCACCAGAAAACACAACACTGAATCGACAAAAAATTAATGGATTAGAGTTAGATTTTTAACAACACAAACCCAAAAATGACACGAAACGTGAATGATACGCAAATTTTGGGTCAGCTTATGACCGATAACTCCATTTCAACCCGAACACCCCGTTTTTAGTTCATAAACCTCAAGTGATTAACAAACCCGTTTTTAGTTAATTTTAGTTTACAAACTATTACTGATTCTTTAGGAGTTTGGTACTTTTGTTCAAGTTTTCTTCTTCTTCTTCTTTCTTCTTTCTTTTTCTTTTTTTTTTTTTTTTTTTTTTCCCAAATATAGAATTTAAAGATGTAAAAAATATCGATAATGGATGGAAAATTATTTAATGATGTTTTGATTAATTAGTTCAAGTATAGTAAATCAAACACGTATTGTATAATAAATGGGTTAAACGTGTAAATTTTGGGTGCTCCGAAAAATATATAGGTCATGTTAGAATTATATTTTTTAACACGTTTATTAAACAAGTCGGGTTAGGGTTGATACCATATGGACACGAACCCAAATGGACTCAACACAAAAAGATACAATTGCCACCCTTACTTAATATTGTCTTAAGTTATGTCTCCGGTTTTGGGTTGTTTTTTCAGCATGTTCTTATGATTAAGGGGTTTAATTTTCTCAATTGTGTTGCAAGGCATTTCCCAAAGGGTACCCTATGCTTCCAGACATCAATGAAGCAATTCTAAAAGTCATTGAAAGCGGAGAGCTTCAAAAACTTGAGAATAGCTAATCCAATACCGAGAAATGTGTGGAATTGGATTCAGACAGTGAGACAATCAGTTTAAGTTCCAACAATTTTTGGGTTTTGTTTATATTCAGTGTGGGTGTCTCCACAACTGCTCTTGTTGTCTATCTAGTGCTTGGAAAGTGGAAATTACTGAAGATTCCGCCATTTTGACACATGAAGATTTGGATGCAGATGATGATTGTGCTTAAAAAGTGGGTGAATCAAGAGAAGAAGTTACCCCAAAAGTTAGCCATGCAAAACATCCTAGGAATTCTCCAAATGCATCAATCTAGAGTTGGGTTTAGACGGAGTTGGGATTTAAACATTTGATTGGGTTATGAAATAAAGTTTTGCGGGCTTTATTAGAAATTTATGTAAATTTGGGAAATGTGTGTAGTTTTTTTTTTTTAAAAAAAATAGCCACATTTGATTAATCTTTTTTTTTTTTTTTTTTTTTTTTAAAAAAAAAAAAAAAAAAAAAAAAAAAGAAAGAGTCCCTAAGGCATATTATTGAAAAAATAAAAAAAGATTACATCCTGAGATGAGGAAGTTCTTGTCGATCCTCCCGTAAGAGCAAACAAATGGAAGGAGGTAAAAAACTCTCGGAATGATAGAAAACAACACTACTAGAAGTAGTAACATTGACTAGACAATCCGCCACAAAATTACATTCACGATAGACGTGGGAAATGGAAATATGAAAAGATAAGAGTTAAAATATAATGGTATGCTAAAGAACCGACACCGACCAAATAGGTCAATCTTTTTTTATACCGTGCACAAGCGTCGGCGAATCACTTTCCACATGAAGCAGATAGAAACCCAAAAGGAGAGCCCTCTAAATACCAATGAATAAACCGTGTAACTCAGCGAGAAAACTTGATTGGACCGAAAGAGGAGAAGTGAATGCAAAAATCATCTTACCTCTAAAATCTGGAATAACCCTCCGCAAGAAGCATGTAAAGTGGATCTTATAAAAGCTTCATCTACATTAAGCTTGAAGTAATCCTTTGGATGACGTTTCCAAACACAAGGGATTGATCGGACGACGAATGTGGATAGCTCTCAAAGGACATCCCAACAACGAAAAAGAATGGATCCCAAAAGCAAAAGACTAACTCTTTGCCGAAACCCGAAGATTAAAAGTAGAGAGCCAAGATTGCACTTTAAACACAACCCAAACATGTGACATAGCCACCTTGTCATGAATAGCTCTATTTCGACTCAACCAAATTTTCCAACAGTTTAAGGATGGGACCAACACTCCCAAATTATGGAACTGAGAGTTACTTCTCAACCTAGTCCACCAAAGAATGAGCCTATGTAACAGAGGTTGATCCAAACAAGAAATATTAAAAAAAAAAAAAAAAAGGCACTGAAAGTTTACCAAATTTTAATCGCCATTTTGCTCTCCACAAAAAAATGATGCAGAGTTTCTTGTTTCCGAATTGCACAGCAACGATAGCTTGAAGCAAGATTGATACCCATTTGCATTAATACCAAGTCCACCGCCCCACGTTCCTGCATAAGCTTCTATAAGAATATTTTGATTTTCAAAGGAAGCTTGTGACCCCATAACCTCGAAAGAAGAAAACCCAAAGAACCCCCAACATGATCGTCCCCAGCTATTGCACACCACGCCAAATTAATGGAGAACTTACCGTTTTTGTTTGAAAGCCAGACAAGACGATCTGATTCGGACGAACACGTCAGTAAAGAATTGCGCAAGAAAACTTGCAACTCCGGCTCTAAATCAGACAACAACTCATCTTCACCCTGCATATAATCATGAACAGAAAAAGGACAGTCAATTTGAAAAAGGTCAATTGCAAGGATTCCAAGACCCCAATCATTGTGCCAAAAACTCGTCGACGATCCGTCACCGATATTCCATCTGGACATAGTAAGAAAAGATTCCTTAACTGCTATCATGTCCTTCCATATTTTTGAACTACCCAGATAATCTTTCCAAAGAGAAATAGAGAAGACCTTTAGTATATTTAGAACACATAAAATGATACCACAATGAATTGCCATTCACCAGGGACAAAATATGTTTTAAAGAGAAAGCAAGTTTCATATCTCAGAGTTTTCGTTAACCCAGACCCCCCCCTTAACATCTTGACATAATTTCTCCCATGAGATCCAATGTTTTCGGTTACCATGATCATGCTGCCCCCAGAAGAAATTAGCAAATCGTCTTTCCAACTCATCAAGAACTCTATTATGAACGCAAGTCGAAGCTAACAAATGAAGAGGAAAGGAAGATAGCACATGCTTCAGGAGGATAAGTTTACCCCGCTCAATAAAAGCTTCAATTTCCATCACTCGATTTTATTAGAAACCTTATTAATTAAAGTACCGAAATCCCTCACTTTAAGATGACTATATGATAAAGGCAAGCCAAGATAGACGCAAGGCAAAGAACCTTGAAGAAAACCCATGATATTACGAATAGCAGTCCTTCTCGCAACAGGGTAGTTTGCATGTAGAAAGAAATTACTTTTGTGTGAGCTAATTAATTGACCCGACGCAGTTTGATAGTCTTCTAAAACCCGCATAAGATTTCTCAAACTACTCGACCCACCATTACAGAATATGAGAGTATCATCGGCAAACATTAGGTGAGAAATTAACAGGCAGTCTTTTCTCGTCACAAAAGGATGAATGTGACCAACCTCCATAGCTTAATTTGAATATACCCCTACTAAGAACTGCTTAAGCAAGAATAAATAGCAGAGGGGATATCGGATCCCCTTCTCTGAGGCCTCTAGACGCTTGAAACCAACCCTTATACACCCCTTGGAAAGCAATCGAAAAGGAGGAAAATTGGAAACAACTACTCACCGCTTTGATAAACGCCGAGCAGAAACCAAATTTCCTAAGAACCTCCACTAAAAAGGACCAATCTAACCGGTCATACTCTTTCATCATGTCGTGTTTGATCATCACATTACGACCTCAAACATCTTTTCCGAGATCCTTGATTAGCTCCTGAGGCAACCCAATTGCTTCCAAAATAGAACGACCTTTTACAAAATTATCCTTGATTAATGTACAATTTGACCTTTTGAGAGTATCCTTGATTGTTGTTCTTACTCCCAAAATTTTGGGATTAATGTACAAATATGTGTCTGGTAGACATGTATTTGTTCCCAAATATTCTCCAAATTTTGAGAATAATTCTAAAATCCTTAAGCATTTGAGAAACAAAAATAAAAATAAAAATAAAAATCATGATTTTTATTCATTTCCACAAAACTATACCCAATTTATTTTGTAGGGGTGAATATTGAGAACAACCTCCCACGCCGGTCACTGTCGAGACACAATCACCACTGTACATCTTCATCTTCTTCTTTCATCTCATCATTCCCTCTATCTCTCTCACAGACACACATAGCAATCCAAGATTAGTTGCAACCAAACACTCTTTTTTTTTTTTTTTTTTATATTCTGAGAAATTATAAAAATATTTTAAGAGTAATTGTCATTACCAAATCCAATTCCGTTCTCAGAACACTCCAGAATTAAATTAATATTCTCATTCCATTTTATTGGGAATAGAACCAAAAAAACAGAAACGTTGATCAAATGCCACCTAAAGGGCCAGTTTTGGTCCTCCAATGTACATATAGATCTTTCTATATGTGTATATACACAGACACGTAGTCTAAATTAGATTTTTCTACATCTTGTAGTCATCTTAAAATTTATAATTTTTAACACTAAATATTTTTATCATTTTGTGCATTTTTGGCAATATTTTTGTATTTTGTGGTGTCATTTTTTGGTAGAAATTAGTTAATTAGGACTTTTAACACAAGTTAAAAACTTTAGGGGCAATAGTGTTCTTTAAATAGAATGAATGGTACAAAGTGCAAGTATTTGTCATTTTTTTTTTTTTTTTTTTTTTGTTTTTTTTAGGGACTTTGTGTTGGCCCTAGTGAACACTCTCCCACATTGGTGGCTAGGGATCAATTCACCTCCCACTGATATATGGGTGTGGAATCCCAATCCCATCCTACAGAGGATGTGTGAGGGTGTATAGTCCAAAAAAAAATGTAGTATTTTTAATGCCTAATTTAGTCTTTTTGCATATGAAATTCCTCCGGTCAAATTGGATACCCTTTTCAATAAATATACACTCTTATATATATATATATATATATATATATATATATATATATATATATATATATATATATATATATATATATATATATTAATTTAAAATAAATAAATAATTTTAAAATGACTATTTTACTCCTTTTAAAATAATTCTAAAAATTTCTTTTTTATACTCTCCTTTTGAAATATACAGTAAACCCCCACGCACTCCCACCTTTCCCTCCCCGGGTGTCCCCATCCCTTTACTTTTTGTTTCTCTTCCCTTCTCTCTCTCTATACATATTTAAATAGAGAGAGATATGGAGAGTACAAATCCGCCGCTTGCAGTGGCAGATCTCTCTCTCTATATATAGAGGTAAGAGAGAGATGGGAAGGACAAGAGGAGGCAAAAGAGGTGGAGCCGTGGAGGTGGGAGAAAAGGGCAGTTAAAGAGAGAGAGATGGAAAGGAAAGAGGGAGAGAACGGCGCTGGCGAACGTCTGCGATGACAGTGATTCTCGCCGAAGGAGGTAGGAGGAGAGAAAAAAAAAAAAAGTGAAATATTTTATATGAAGGATGTAGGGTTAACAAAACCATGTCCTTTAAAAAAATTATAATTTCGTTATTTTAAATGAAATTGGTCAATCACATAAGCTACGTATGATTGCATGAACTCATAATAAGGCAGCATTACATGTAAATTACACTTTTATTTTTCAACTTTTGATTAATTGGCGCTCTGCACCCTTGCTTTTCAATAGGAACCCTTACTAATAGTAATACTTAAAAGTAAAAGGAGAGAGAAGTTTTAATGAGATTGGAGAATAGTTGTTTTAAGCATTTTGGTGAGTTCTTATATTTATTTTTTGTTATATATCAAATAATGAGTGTTTTACTCAATTTTGTTTTTCTTTAGTTATATTTAATTTTTCTTATTAATATACAAATATATGTACACATTTTAAATTACTTCAAAAAATAATTGTGATTGAAAAAATATTTCTAATAAAAAAGAAATTAGATATGATATAAATTAATTAAATTGGAATTTATTATACTTTCAAATATTGATAAAATTAATCCTAATTTATGATTATTTGTTTGTTAATTTATAATCTATTAGTAAAAGTTAATTTTATAGAAATATATTATTTCACTTTGATGATTATTTTTTAAATTTTAATAATATATTTATTTTCGGTATTTATAAAATGCCATTAGTCAATAAGATTTATGCATATGCTCTCGGATATTACTTCCAAAATAACCAAATAACACATAAGTATTTCATAGTTCAAAATTAAAAAGGGGTGCTTACCAAGCAACCCCCAAACGGTATCAAAACTACCAATTAAACTCGTAACTTTTTCTGTGAACCGATCAGCCCTTATGACATTTTCGTAACTAAAATGCCCTTATTTAATACACCATTTCATAATATCATATAATCAACACCCCTTAATGCGGAACTAATTTAGGTAACATATGATCATAAAAGGTAGAACAAAAATGATTGTTTTAATCTCAATCCGAACATGAAATAACAAAATTTTTACACATCAATTATGTTTGAATAATTTTCTTTAAAATGAAATATCAATCACATTTTTTAGAGTTGTTTATCATAATGAGTATGGATGTTAAGTATAACATTTATTATTTAGACCATGTTACATGTAATATGCATTTACGATCGTCTCTCTTTAAAATATTAGTATGTTGAATGTAACATCGTAACTGATTGTTGAATTATATTTTATGTAAATATTACATACAACATCTTACAGTTCATGTGACACCAATGTTGAATGTAACATTCGATATTCGATATTTGATATTAATTTTATTTTGGGAGATATAAATTGGGAAACATATGGATGTTATATATAACATTAAGTGTGATGTTATTCTGTGTACCCCGTGATTGTTGAATATAATATTTAAGGTAATAGCAAACTAAAAAAATCTGGAAGTACCATGTTGAATATAATAGAAATGTAAAGCTGAAACTAATGAAAAGAAAATAGTGAATTTCATATAATTTTGATGATCTTATTTATACGAATCTGAATATATAATTAGATTGAGAAAAAAAAAAAGTATACAACAATAGTTATTTTGGTTTTAATAAAATAATTTTGTTGAATATGAAACTCTCAATCCTTATTATTTTGCAAGGAAATCAAATAATATGATTTTGTTGAATATGGAAACTCTCAATTCCCGTAGATTTAGTGAGGGCAAATCTATTAATAGAGAATATGCAAATTTGAATTTGGGGATTGCACCGTGCATGTAAAATGTGTTCTAGGAGTTCTTGGTTTATTTATCAAATCAGTGAAATTAGCCGGTAATTTGGTGTCTAATTTGGGTCCTCCCGAAAAGTTTTCCAATTAAAAATTTATTATAATTTTTTAAGCTTGCTCAATGCGTGGGTCTAAACAAGTTTTAATGAAAATGAGATCAAATATACATTTTCAAGTGAATCTACTATCATGGTTTGACTATTTTAACCGTTCGTAGAATAATTCGAAGACTTGAAATCCACGTGTAAACCTTCACACTGGGCTAAGCCCAATGATGCAAGGGTTTGGGCTCAACGAAGGGTAAATATGTTTTTCTTATATATCAATATAATTGTTTCATGTTCTCCCAATATTTCGCCTCTCAATTATTCTAACATGGTATCAAGAGTTAATTTTTCATGGCCATGTTCCTACTAAATTTTCGCAACCTTAATCTTTTCAAACCTTTCGTTGTGCCGCTGCCCACAACCTCGTTTTCATCATTCAACAAACTAACATTGTATTCACTGCTACCATCACACTCGTTCATCAAAACAAGTTCAACGACACCAAAATCACCACAATCGAATATCGAACACGCCACCACACTCCACAAATTGTCCTACCACCGTTGTCACCTTGGTTGGCTCCTACATACTTCAATATCAATCCAAATTCAACAGCCACCATATCATCATAATCATCTTGACGATATGATTCCAACATCACCAAAATTGGACACCGAACGCCCCCGAATACACTATTCGAATTTTTTGCTAGTCCGTAGGCTATTTCATGCGCCACTACCACGTCAACCCTAGCACATAGTGCAATGTCAGTGCCAAATCATCACTAACAGTCCAGTCAACACCAAATCAGTGTGCCACATTGATTGCTAAAAATAATATCCTTAAAATGGTACCGCGATACTGATGTAATACGGATTCAAATAGGGTGTCGAACCATAGAGATCGGTCTTGTAACTATTAAATTTAATTATTTTTATTTCTTTGATAACAAATGAGTTTTGATTTGAGTTTAGGTTTTAATATAAGACAAATAAAATACTAATCTAAAACAAATGAAAATAGATAATCGGGTTAGGAATTCCGGGTTTCGTATTTTGGACTCATGTAAAATTCGTATTTTCTTTTAAATTCAGATTTGTGTAAACGAGTATTCCTAACTACAAGCCGAAACTACTCAGAAAGATTCGATTTATTATTCTTCGGCATGATTTATCTTCGGTATATAATTCCTACGTTACTTTAATCTAGGGTAAATTACAATTTAGGCATAAACCATCCAAACTAATAATTAAATCCCAATAATACGATTATATGATCGTTAGATCTAGACCATAGGTACTAGATCTAACGTTCTAGAAGTAAGTGAATCTAAAATTCAAAGTCTCTACAAGAACTCTTTGAAAATAAATCCAACTACAATGAAACTATTTCAAACACAATATTTCTCATCATACAATTGTTCACACACAATCCGAAATTAAATTAAAAATAAAATATTACATGAAATCCAAAATACTTACCCGAATCCTAATCCGATTGAAGGGAGATTAGCTGCTCATGGCAATTTGTTCTTCGAAAATATGATCAACAAACCCCCCCTTGAGAACTACACCTAGAATTCGGCAGAAAAAAAATAGAATAGAAAAACCTAAAAACTAAACTAAAATATAAAGAAAATGAAAGAAAAACAAAAGTCCCTCACCCTCCTGCCGAAACTAGCCCAAAAAAGGTGAAGAAGAAAATCAGCCCCATTAATTGTCATTCATCATTATTGATTTGGCATAAATGATTTCCAATCTTACCCAATTTTTCCTTTTTTGGGTTTTCATGCATGGCCACTCAAATTGGCCAAATGAAAATGGTCATAATTGACCATTTCATAACCAGCAAATGTTGTAGGTTAAAGGGAAAGACTCTGGGTCACGGGTCGTCCGCGGATCAGGCTTGTTTTCACGGGTCGTAATGATTTTTGTCCTCCCTTTTGTTCCATTTTGCTCCGAATTATATTGCTTTTACTCAAATTCTTCAAATCTATAGAAATAAATAAAATATATTAATTATACTAATTTAATTTATTTAAAAGAATAACAAACGGTAGATTATTGGTATGAGATCGCGCATTTTGTGACGCGATCACACATCATCACCACGTCTTGAATTTTGATTGATTTGGATTATTGGATTTTTTAAACCTAAAAAACGCAAGTTTATTTATAGGGGTTTATAACAAGCCCTCTAACGACTAGTTACCATATATCATGACAAATAATTACTCCATAAGCTCCCTTATATCATTAAGACTAAATCCTCGTATAATTTAATTAAATATATCTTTTAAAACATTCAATTTAGTCCCTCAAAATTTTACTAAATCTCAATTAAATAAGATAGAAAGAATTACATGTACCAAATTGAGAGATATCTAAAATACTTGAACCATATCTATAGGAATATTCAAATAGGAGTATCATATCTTAAATATATCCATATCCCTAAGATATCTTAATCAAGTAAACAAATAATGACTAGTTAATGGCTAGTTTTTGAATAAAATCCGAAATTCCTCAAAACCTAAAACAGGCCATCGGTTGACCGACCAACATCCACCAATCAACCGCCTAATTCAGGACGTAGCCCAAGCCAAAAACTATTCGCCCATCGGTCGACTGCCCAACCTTTATATGTCGACTTATCTGTCGACCTAACGATTCATAGAGTTCATCTTCTAAGCACAAATCGACTTACCTGTCGACCGAACGATCCAAAGAGTTCCATAAGCCGACTCACCTATTGACCGAATGATCCAGAGAATTAGCGTTATAACCTCAGGTCGACTTATCAGTCGACTGACCATTGCTAGAACACTTCTCTCAATTCAATTTTAATTAATTTTCTTCAATGTTTTCGCCCCTTTAATCGATTTCTTTTCTTGGTTAGCTCCACTAATTCTTAAATTTAATTTTAATTTGTTGATCCTAAAATTTTGATAAACAATTAAAGGTTGATATTTTTTGTGGAACTAATGGTTTGATTACGTGTTTTAGTTTATTGGTTCCAATGATGAAGATATGATGACAAGTAATGAATGCATGCAAAAGAGACTGATAAAGACAATGGACATTAAAAAACTGAAGATTTTGAATAATCTAAGAGAAAACAATTCAGATTAATTTTTACTCTTAATGTATCCCGATTAGGATCACACACGACACAAAAAAAAATTAAATTTATGTGTGTTTTGATAGGATCCTAATTAGTGAAATTGTCTACTCCTATGTGTAATTGAAAAAGAAATATTGATAATTAATTAAAATTGAATTTAAGAATTTAGTGGAGCTAATTGAGAAAATAATTTAAAGGGGCGAAAACGTCAATGAGAATGTATTAAAAACGAATTGGAGAGAAGTGTTCAACAATGAGTGTCGACTGATAAGTCGACTGAAGCATATAAGACAAACTTGTTGAATCGATCAGTCGATAGATAGGTCGACCTAGCGTAGAAAGTGAACTCTCTGAATCGATCAGTCGACAGAGAGGTCGACCTGTGCTTGGAGGATAAACTCTCTATATCATTTGGTCGACAGACTATGAATTATCGGTCGACTGATGGACAAGAAATGTTTGTCTTAGGCTATAACCTGAATCGGGCGGTCGACTTATGAGTGTTTGTTAGTCGACCTGATGAGTTTGTTTCAAGTTTTATGGAATTTCGGGATTTGATCCAAAACTAGCCGTTATTTGGTTACCTAATTAAGTGATTTTAGAGATATGGATATCTTTAAGATATAATACTATAAGATTTGATACATGAAATTAAAGTGTTTTTCAAATTAGTCCTTTGAATACTTTATATCTTATTGAATTGGATTTGGAAATTCTTTTGAGAGACTAAATTGAATATTTTGAAAACTATTATTAAGTGAAATATACCTTAAATCAAATGTATCAATATATGAGGTCCATATGTGTCATTTATTGACATAACAATTAAAAACTAGTCATTGGAGGTTTAGTTTGAGGGCTATTAAAAGAGACCTGCGGATTTCACATAAGATACACATAATATCAAGAATTATTCAGTTCCTAAACTTTTTTAAGAGTTATCATTCTGATATTATACTGAAAAATATTGTGAGATTATTCTGGAGTTAAAATTCTTGAGCTAAAGCGCTAATTTATTTGGCGTCACCAATCTGAGTTGTCTAGTGATCTGTTTTACAATCCATTTGTGTTTTTCTGGTGAGATCATTCCAAACTTATCCTTTAATTGAGTATTTGATTATTATTACTTGCTTGATGAATTGATCTTTTTGAGAAATTATTTTTGAACTTTAAAAGCATAAAAATATTTTAAAACAATTTGTGTGTATTAATCTGATTACGTGCCTAATTGTGCTACCCTCATTCTTTATTATAATAAGATTTTGTTTCCTCACTTTATTTCTATCACTAGCATCGGGACATTAATAGAGTATTAATTAATCTGAGGTGATAGAAGTTTCGAGTGGGAAGAACTTATCAATTTTTACAATTGGTGAGTTATGTGCGGATTAGATACTATTGGGAGTGTCTAATCAGGAGTAGCTTGGTTTCAATCTCTTTCGGTAAAGAGATTAGGTGTTAATTCTTCCTTTATAGAATTAATTGTCAGTGATTTTGTAAAGGTTCCATCCTTAATTGAGAAAATAATAGTTGGAGTGCTTTTGTAAGGTTTTGATTCTTGAGCCTCAGGTATAAAAAGAATTAGGTTATGATTCTCCTTGTAATAGAATTAGGTTAGTTTTTAGCCTGTAAAAAGTAGAAGTTGTTCCTTAACCTGGAAAAAGGAATTTATAAAGGTTGATTCTGAGCTTGCGAAAAGAATTATTGTGAGGGTTTGGTTCCTACCTGTAAAGGAATCTTGAGTTTAGTGGGTGCAAATCTCCATAGGGCTCGGAGGACTAGATCAGCCAAGAGTAATTTGGTGAACCAGGATATATCGATGTGTACTGCATTCCTTATTTCCTTTATTTTTATCTTGTGTTATTTGGGTGTGTACCTAGAGCTTATTACACTTATCCGCTACTATAAAGATAATAATTAATTTTAGGATAAAATTAATTATTTGATTTTAGAAGTGTTATTTTTTCTCCGATATTTTTTAATTACCCGATTCACCCTATCACAGCCCGTCCCGAACACCCGTCAAGCCCGAGGCTGGCGTAACTATAACATGACATCACCAATACCTAAATATAACCAAATGAATAACAATATATACCCACGGTATAATATAAACATCTATTGTGGGGGACACACCCGTCCCAAATTATTACGAACAAAAAGTATTTATCCATGAACCTTTTATAAGTTCGCCTTTGACAGCCCCTCTCAAGCGCCTATATGACTTCATCACGTAGCTCTACCTAGTGCCAGTAGGAGACCGACTCCTAACCGTTGTATCTGTGAGTATACTACTTTCTTAGTAAAACATTTTTATAGTAATAATAGTTTATTTTGCAATATCTAAATGGATCAAGCTTAAACATGTAAACATTACGTAGCTCGCCAAAGTTTTCATAATATTAGCGGTGAGAACAAAGCACTATATATAAGTTCCATGCAAAATCACTTAGTATACAAATCATGCCAATCATCATAATAAATCACCCAGTAAAATCAAAATACCACATCTCAAAACATCCTCTCAAACACCCACAGCACGCTGACCAGCCCTAGTGATCGTTTTAACCTCACGATTGGAGTTTGCAACGGTACCGTACCATCCATAGGATATGCCTTCCTACGAACACCCATCACTCCGCCTAAGCGGATAATCACTGCGCAGTATAAACGTCTAACATCACTCTGCCGAAGTAGATAAACATCACTCCGCCGAAGCGGATAACATCACTCCGCCGAAGCAGATCACATCACTCTGACAAAGTAGATAAATACCATAGCATTGTCAATTTAATAACGTCATCATCAATTCACAAACTAATATTATCTTCTAATCAATGTCGGCAAATCTCAACCAACACTCTCTATTTCCAGAACTGATTTTTAATCCAAAATCATACATTTCTTTTACTTTTAAAAAAACGTCTGATTTTTACCAAAACTATTTTTTCCACTCCCTTTTTAAACTACCGAATCCAATGAAAATCATTCTTAACTTTCTTTCGAAAACTATTGTAATCTCACGAAGATCCATTTTTACTCACTCATTCTAAAACCTGCTTGATCTATATCGTCTTATAAAATTATTCAGTCTCAGTACTAGCCATTTTATATGAAAAATAATTTGGCAAGAAGACAGTATACTCACCTCGTGATCCATTCCCAAAAGCTTTTGCTAACTACTCTCTACTGAAACTCCGGTGCCTGCGAAACCTAATAATAATAGGGCCTAAATTAATATCGTATTTAAAATAACCAAATTAGATGAATGCAGGTCCTAATTTTCCATAATTTCCCCATATTTCATTACGAAAACTATTATTCGTTTAATTTCGCATCTAGTTAAATTTACTGTACCAGTTTATTAAAATTAGCAATTATAAAAATGTTATCACAATCACGACTATTACTAGTACGAATGCGAAAAATCTTAATGCCCAACAATTTAATTTAATCGATAATAGCATCCGATAAAAATATTACCTGTTCCGAAACATTCACGGGCCACGGGATGAATATCGAATTTTATTGGGGTTGTTTTTTGTAATTTCTCTCTTTTTTTCTTCTTTTTTATTCCTTTCTTCTTCTTTTTTTTTTTTTTTTTTTTTTTTTTTTTTGGTTCTGTTTCAGTTTTGAGCACCCGCCGGACCACCTCTACTCCGGTCGGCCCCTCACTTCTCCCACCAAACTTCACCGTCAATGCCCATGCACATGCACACACAACACGTCGAAAACATCTCATACCCACACATGCGCAGTCGCCGGAGGAACGATGACGAACTCACCAACGGCGGCAACCGAACCCGTCACCGCCGATCCTCTCTTTCTCCTCTCTCCTTGCCAACTCCGGCAACCACCACCCATATAGCTCACCAACGATCACCCCCCTCACATGCACGTTGAATCCGAACACCCACGTGCACACACAACGCCTGTAACCGGAACACACTGCCCCGCCGGAGAACCTTCCACCATCAGCGATCCCGAGCAGCATCCCTATACACCCTCTCGTCTAAACACAACAATTATGAGTACACTTTCTCACACCCACAGTCGCCAGCTGATCAGACAAGATCCCTTCCTGCCGTCGATCATGAACCCTCCTCCGATCCTCCCTCTCTCTCTCTAGATTTTTCTTAAATTCCTTCGGATTTCGTCACTTCTCCCGATCTTCACTCATGATGTTGGTATTTATATGCATGAACTAAGTGGGTGGAGATTTGATCTGATCTTGCCACGTCGCCGGTCGCAACCTTCTCTGTTTCGATTCATCGGTCGGCCAGCTGCACACATCACCCGTATATATATATATATGTATTACCCTTTCCTCCCCCCAACTCATTTACATTCTTATTTTAGCCCAATGTACTATTCATAATTTCCTTAATTGAACCCTCAAAATTTTTAGTTTATAATTTAAGTGACAATTTGAAATCCCAAAGTTTAGAATAAATATTTGTATATTTTCAATTTGACCTCCAGACTTTTTATTTGAATTTTTAATTGCCTTAGTTTCACCCCGAATTTTCCAATTATTCTAAAATACAATTGAAATGACGTACATGCTACGATTAAGGTCTTACAACTCTTCCCTCCTAAAAGAAATTTCGCCCCAAAATTTTATTACCTTAGTCGAATAAATGCGGGTATTTGTTCCTCATCTCGTCTTCTCGCTCTTGTGTCGCATCTTCCACTGCATGATTGCACCATATCACCTTGACTAACATAATCGTTTTCGTTCGCCCACCCGATCTTTACAGCTTAGGATTTGGATTGGATCTTCCCCGTAGGTCAAATTTGTCTCCAACTCAATCGACCGCGAGGTCAACACATGAGAAGGGTCTGGCACATATTTCCAAAGCATCGATTCATAGAGATCAGTCGTGTAGTCGAGATAATTCTGGCGGTAACGCAGGTCCATACGCTGTCGTGCCCACCCGATCTAAAATTTCATATGGTCCGATGTACTTTGGACTTAACTTCTCTTTCTTCCTGAACCTCATTAATTTTTGTTAGGCTACTAATATGTCAAAATCACATCACAAAGTTATACTCGTCTCATGTGATTCTAGAACAACTGTTTCCCATATATAGTCTCATCATCCCAAATCGCCCAAAATTTACAACCAACAACTTTTCATCAAATCATAACCATCCAACAAATAAGGTGTACTTGGTCGGTTACACTTAACACGGATAACTCATTGTCAAAGGATCTCATGTTCCTAATTGCTTCCACTGTGCTACTTTGATCATATCAAAATCAGTAACAACACTATATGTTGAAAATATGTCAGTACCGTAAGTCTATTTCAACCCGTCGTAACCGGCACTTACCTATTTCATCCGACATTTTCTAGTCGCCCGTTACAACAATATTTTCCATTCAACATTTAACCTAATAATAACTGTCACCAATCTCATAAGCACAGATAACTCAACTATCATTAACCTTGATACCTATCTCAACTCTTGAATACCCATATCGATATCTTTCATAATACCTAAATATAACCAATTCTCATAACTACAACTCAATTATATCAAACAAATAATCCATAAGAATTCCTTTCATGCCTCCACATTTTATCAAGTCCTTGACATGGTCCCGTGCTTCAAGTTCGTTTTCACCTACCTAACATGCTTCAAACATATATCCACGTATATATACGACTCAGAGGACATAGGTACACCCCAATCACAACGAAATCGATACCTTCTAATAATTGTTAGCTACTAACTGTAGAATATTATATCTGGTATACATATCAGCTCAAGGATATTTTAAATTCTCCTTGTCCCGTAACATCTCAATAACTTCTAATTTCCAGTAAAAAGTAGTCACATCGGGCTATTTTTAAATCCCGCAGAAGTTTCGTTTTCCTATCTCAGTTCAGTCACTCAGATCGGAGTCTTGTATCCTTTTCATATAACACTCTATGCGATACCACCGCGATTGACGACAAGATAGTTATTAGCATAAATAGATTTTATTAACATTACACAATCATCCCCCTTACCCTGAAGCTTCCACGACACCATCCCTCAATATACCTTCCAACACCTGAATCGTATTTCCTGGTAAACCATTGATCCATGACTGGAACAAGATATCCACTTCCACTTGGGCAACTAAAGGAGTATGAAAAATTTTAACCCGCATGTTCAAATAACTATCAACTCCTGACACTACAGTTTCCCCCACGGATTGTTCATACAATGACGACTTATTTTATTTTGATAACAATTATTGTCCAAATCACCATATGGCGACAACACCCATGATTTTAGAATTCCAGTTCCAAGATTTCGAATAACCGATTAATAGAATTCCTAAAATTACTAGTCATTATCCCTTTTGATTTTTAAAGGAATATCTTGTCCCAACTTAATTTTAATGTTTGCATTCAATTGGTGCATCACGCAATCGAACAATCCTATCAATATATATACATATATTAGACATGCACATCAGGGAAACATTCCTCGAACTACTCTCCCTTTGCTTTTCTGGTATAGGTCAAGGCTACCATAGCCCACCTAGAGATTTCGTTACATCTCGACCTTAACTTGACTAACAAATCACCGAATAACAGATGCCGTGATTTCCCATTTCCATTTCCATCTAATAATCATACTCCCACCATTACAGTATAGTTAATATTACTGGGGTATTGCATATCTTATTCTATGCACTGTTTTTCTTCTTTTTTTTTTTTTTTTTTTTTTTTTTTTTTTTTTTTTTTTTTAAGGTCCCATCTGTAAAGGCATTATCAACCCTACACATTTTAATTCAAATTCCCAAACTTCATCATTTCTTCAGACACGCCAATCAGCTCTACAGTCAATATCCACTGCCTTGTTAAACCTTTTAGCTGGACCTCCAACCTTTACATGTCTACACCACGGTAAAAATCAATACCGAACAGCATTACCATCTGACCAGCCGCCCACTAAACTTACAAGGGCCTTAACTTAACCCATAAGTTAATATGAACAATCAACTCACCAATTTTTTACCCGAAATATTTGTTATAGTCAGCCTTGTGACCATCCTCATTCCCTTCCACTCTAATCCTTTCCAATTGGATATCCAACTTCTGCGCTTCTACCATACAATCGATAAATATCAACTTCGTATTTACGAGCTCAATTTGAGTGGTCACCCGACCAATTGCCCAATAGAATTACAAAGATCTCAATTTGACACACACATTAGTACGAATAATCCAAATATGTGCAACCCCACTTTTTTTTTTTTTTCCAATTTCCGACCTAAAGCACAAATCCCGTCATACAGGAGATGTCACTAAGCGTTAGAACGAATACGATCCCTACTAGTTTCAAAAAGTTTTGAATTCCAGTCACATGTTCTCGGCCTTCTCCATATTCCGTCAATCCACTACTTCGACTTCCTTTGGATTCACTTGAATGCTATGCCTTAAGAGCACTAGTCATATTTACTGCACTAGTTACCATCTTAGTAACACATTCTGGAAATGTTCAACATGCTCCTCTCTACTTTCGACCGGATCTCCGTTTTACCATGTCACAGCCTCTAATCTTCAATTACAAATACCCTACTAAAAAAATCTGACACCCTATTTGTTGCAATCAATTTAACAACTTATCCATTCTAACTTTTATGTTACCAACACCAGATCTTTATGGAAACACCCACCAGGTCTACATAAATCATTAGTTGATATTCTAACTTATTGTGACGACTTCTTCTATTACAACTTCCTAAATCGCAAACAAACTTACTCTGATTCCCAATATCCAACAAAAATTTATTTATTTATTTTATTTTTATTTATTTATTTATTTATTTATTTACACTACCCCAAGTTATTCAAATTCAACTAAATGCAATCAATCATCGACTTAAATTAATCCACTCAATTTTTCCTATCCCATAGCAATCACTTTAAAAGTCTCAAGATTATAATTTCAAATCTCAATTTCCCACATTTATTAACACCAGTATACTTAACCAACTTATGTGCCGAACGTTCACCTCCTTATCATTATGGAACCTTTTTAACAGCAATCACAATTACTAATCACGCTTACAAGCACCCTGTCCATTCTTGAAACTACACAGGGAAAATCCCTAGTTATTACAATACCCACCGCTGAAACTTGTTTGAACAGCATCTGCGTACTGACTTGTGATATCTTTTTTTTTTTTTTTCTTTTTCTAACCTCCTAAACCCACTATCAGACTAACTGAGGTACTAGATATGCCTTCCCAACATTACATACTTTTATTCATCCCAAATTTGACTTCATCCGCAACTTTATATTACTCATTCAAATGGATTATATCTACACATATCTACTATTCCTCCCAAATCCACAATCCTTGGCTACTTCTTATATATCATTTCCTATTACCTTGCTACATGCCACAACGGTTAGTTCGTCTATTAATCAATCTAAAAAGTGCTAACAAATTAAATTCTTGTCCAGTAACGTCACAGTTTCCTTTCAAATTGCCTAGAAAGCGATTTACTCCCTTTGAATGTGATTTCTTATCTCGACTTAAGTGCATTTTGCTGTATCATCTAGTATATTAATAACGACGAAATTTGTTGTTTGTCTAACTTAGCCTTCTTATCCTGTGGAAAACATCCCTCCTAGGAATATCACCACGTGGTTATATTTTTGCTTGCCAAAAAGACAACCCATCACGCACCCTGCTACCAAGCTCACCTATTAACACCCTATCTCATGTCCCCTACTGACTAGACGACTGGCACGTCCTCCTATCTCATGATCTTCTACCGACACTTCTCCTAACAAGTCTACAGAACCTATAACCTAGGCTCTGATACCAAAATTGTCACAGCCTGTCCCAAACACCCGTCAGCCCGAGGCTGGCGTAACTATAACATGACATCACCAATACCTAAATATAACTAAATGAATAACAATATACACTCACGGTATAATCCAAACATCTATTGTGGGAGACACTCCCGTCCCAAATTTTTACTAACAAAAAGTATTTATCCATGAAACTTTTATAGGTTCGCCATTGACAGCCCCTCTCAAGCGCCTATATGACTTCATCACGTAGTTCTACCTTGTGCCAGTAGAGGACCGACTCCTAGTCGTTGTACCTGCCAGTGTACTGCCTTCTTAGTAAAACATTTTTATAGTAATAATAGTTTATTTTGCAACATCTAAATGGATCAAGCTTAAACATGTAAACATTACATAGCTCGCCAAAGTTTTCATAATATTAGCGGTGAGAACAAAGCACTATATATAAGTTCCATGCAAAATCACTTAGTATACGAATCATGTCAATCATCATAATAAATCACCCAGTAAAATCAAAATACCACATCTCAAAACATCCTCTCAAACACACACACACGCTGGCCAGCCCTAGTGATCGTTTTAATCTCACGATCGGGAGTTTGCAACGGTACCGTACCATCTATAGGATATGCCTTCCTACGAACACCCATCACTCCACCGAAGCGGATAATCACTGCGCAGTATAAACGTCTAACATCACTCTGCCGAAGTAGATAAACATCACTCCACCGAAGCGAATAACATTACTCCGCCGAAGCGGATCACATCACTCTGCCAAAGCAGATAAATACCATAGCATTGTCAATTTAATAACGTCATCATCAATTCACAAACTTATATTATCGTCTAATCAATGTCGGCAAATCTCAACCATTACTCTCTATTTCCATAACTGATTTTTAATCCAAAATCATACATTTCTTTTACTTTTAAAAAAACGTCTGATTTTTACCAAAACTATTTTTTCCACTCCCTTTTTAAACTACCGAATCCAATGAAAATCATTCTTAACTTTATTTCGAAAACTATTGTAATCTCACGAAGATCCATTTTTACTTACTCATCCTAAAACCTGCTTGATCCATATCGTCTTATAAAATTATTCAGTCTCAGTACAGCCATTTTATATGAAAAATAATTTGACAAGAAAACAGTACACTCACCTCGTGATCCGTGCCCAAAAGCTTTTGCTAACTACTCTCTACCGAAACTCCGGTGCCTGCGAACCTAATAATAATAGTGCCTAAATTAATATCGTATTTAAAATAACCAAATTAGATGAATGCAAGTCCTAATTTTCCATAATTTCCCCATATTTCATTACGAAAACTATTATTCGTTTAATTTCGCTCTGTTAAGTTTACTGTACCAGTTTATTAAAATTAGTAATTATAAAAATGTTATCACGATCACGACTATTACTAGTATGAATGCGAAAAATCTTAATGCCCAACAATTTAATTTAATCAATAATAGTATCCGATAAAAATATTACCTGTTCCGAAACATTCACGGGCCACGGGATGAATATCGAATTTTATTGGGGTTGTTTTTTGTAATTTCTTTTTTTTTTCTTCTTTTTTTTTTTCTTGTTTTTTATTCCTTTCTTCTTCCTTTTTTTTTTTTTTTTTCCGGTTCTGTTTCAGTTTTGAGCACCCGCCGGACCACCTCTACTCCGGCCGGCCCCACACTCCTCCCACCAAACTTCACCGTCAACGCCCATGCACACGCACACACAACGCCGAAAACATACCATACCCACACATGCGCAGTCACCGGAGGAACGATGACGAACTCACCAACGGCAGCAACCGAACCCGTCACCGCCGATCCTCTCTCTCTCCTCTCTCCTTGCCAACTCCGGCGACCACCACCCATATAGCTCACCAACGATCACCCCCCTCATATGCACGTTGAATCCGAACACCCACGTGCACACACAACGCATGTAACCGGAACACACTGCCCCGCTGGAGAACCTTCCACCGTCAGCGATCCCGAGCAGCATCCCTACACACCCTCTCGTCTGAACACAACAATTATGAGTACACTCTCTCATACCCACAGTCACCGGCTGATCAGACAAGATCCCTTGCTGCCGTCGATCACGAACCCCCCTCCGATCCTCCCTCTCTCTCTCTAGATTTTTCTGAAATTCCTTCGGATTTCGTCCCTTCTCCCGATCTTCACTCATGATGTTGGTATTTATATGCATGAACTAAGTGGGTGGAGGTTTGATCTGATCTTGCCACGTCGCCGGTCGCAATCTTCTCTGTTTCGGTTCATCGGTCGGCCGGCTGCGCACATCACCCGTATATATATATATGTATTATATGTGTTTTAAAAAAACTTTTATTTTATTACCCTTTCCTCCCCCCAACTCCTTTACATTCTTATTTTAGCCCAATGTACTATTCATAATTTCCTTAAATCGCAATTTGAACCCTCAAAATTTTTAGTTTATAATTTAAGTGACAATTTGAAATCCCAAAGTTTAGAATAAATATTTGTATATTTTCAATTTGACCCCCAGACTTTTTATTTGAATTTTTAATTGCCCTAGTTTCACCCCGAATTTTTCCAATTTTTCTAAAATACAACTGAAATGACGTACATGCTATGATTGAGGTCTTACACACACCCCATCTTGGGTAGCTTACTGGGCCAATATAATTAATTATCAATGTTTCTTTTTCAATTACACATAGGAGTAAATAGTTTAACTAATTAGGATCCTATAAAAAAGACACATATTTGGAAAAAAAAAAATATTTGTGTCGTGTGTGATCCTAATCGGGAATCATTAAGAGTAAAAATGTAACCTGAGTTGTTTTCCATAGGTTCTTCAATTTCTTCAAACTCTTACTATCCGCCCTCTTTGTTAGTCTTTTTAGTATTTAGCATCAAGTTCAACTTTTTCATGATAATATCTTCATTGGAACTTATAAACTGAAACACTCAATAAAATTGTTAGTGCCACCAAAAATATCAATATTTAATTGTTCATCAAAATCTTAGGATCAACAATCTCACCCTTTTTTATGATGACAATTAACTTTGATGTTTTCTTCAAAACAAAAATGTAACCACACTCCCCCTAAATCCGATGACGAGTTCTTTAACTCGTTAAAACAAATTAATGTAGATAATCATAATATTTTCAAGAAAGAACAAATTTTAATATATAATAAACTCCCCCTTAACATATATAACAAAATAATTCAAGCTCCCCCTTAAGACATTAAAATATCAACTAATTCTCCCCCTTTGTCATCTCAAAAAAAATGGGGAAGGGGAACTACAAAAATACAATACTCTAGACATATATTGTTATGTCTAGCCATGCCCAAATCACGAATAATTTTCACAAACTGATCTTTCGCTAATGATTTGGTAAAAATATCAACTACCAGGTCGGAGGTATCAATATATTCAATAACAATGTCCATTTTTTGAATGTGATCATGAATAAAGTGATGTCTAATCTCTATGTTTAGTTCGTGAGTGCTGTGTAGGATTCTTACTTAGACAAATAGCACTTTTATTGTCACAATAAATTGGGACCTCCTCCATACATATTCCAAAATTATTTAACTTTTGCTTAATATATAAAATTTGAGCACAACAGTTACTAGCTTCCATTATACTCAGCCTCAGTAGTGGATAAGGTTATTGAATTATGTTTCTTGCTTAACCAAGAAACCAAGGCATGTCCTAACAAATTACATGACCCACTTGTGCTTTTTTGCTCAACTTTACAACCAGCAAAATAAGCATCGGAATAACTTATTAATCTAAAATCACTCCCCTTAGGATACCATAATCTTAGGTTAGTCGTCCCCTTTAAATATCGAAAAATTCGCTTAACCGCAGTCAAGTGCAATTCTTGAGGACAAGATTGAAATCTAGCACATAAACAAATACTATACATGATATCAGGTCTACTGGCAGTTAAGTATAATAAGCTACCAATCATACCTCGATACATTTTTTCATTAACATTTTTGCCCGTATTATATTTGCCTATTTTTGTAGCCGTTGCCATGAGAGTTTTGTATTCTTTAGCACCATCCAAGCCATATTTCTTTAATAGCTCCTTAGTGTATTTAGCTTGGTTTATGAATATCCCCTATTTTATTTTCTAAATTTGCAACCCAAGAAAAAAATCTAGCTCTCCCATCATGCTTATTTCAAATTCGACCTGCATTATCTTATCAAACTCTTGGCAAAAATCCTCATTAGTAGATTCAAAAATAATGTCATCAACATAAATTTGTACTAATAGGATATCAGAGTCAGTTTGCTTAACAAATAATATTATATCACAAATACCCCTTCGAAAAAAAAAATCGATCAAATATTGGTTAAGTCTCTTATACCAAGCTCTAGGAGCTTGTTTGAGCCTATACAAAGCCTTACGAAGTTTAAATACGTGGTCAAAAAATTTATCACTTTCAAATCCTAGGGGCTGTTCCACATAAACTTATTCCGCTAGGAAGCCATTTAGAAATACACTCTTAACATCCATTTGATATAGCTTAAAATTACATGAGTATGTAAAAGCAAGTAGCATTCTAATAGTTTCTAATCTAGCCACAAGAGTATAGGTTTCATCATAATCAATTCCTTCCTCTTGATTATAGCCATGTGCTACTAATCTTGCTTTGTTTCTAATTACCATACTAGACTCATCCTTTTTATTTCGAAAAACCCATTTAGTACATATCGATTGACTTGTTGCTCCACTTGTTAATCACTTTTAAATGAAGCAATTTAACCAGATACGTGAACAACGAAAACTTGGTGCATCCAGGGTAGAGTTCGCATTGTGACTCTTTAAAGTAACGATTAAATGTATCATTGTCAAGATTGTAATCATTTCCTTCCTACGGTTCATTGACTCCCACCCTCTATTCACATTTGTTGAGTTACCACCAAATATGTCATCCAACAAATCATCAAACTCGTCGCGTATATCACGATTATCTCTAGGAGAAAATGTTTCCCCATTAAGTGCCCATACCTTGTAACATAATTGCATCCTATTCACAATCAAATCACGCTCCACTTCAAATTCATTTTTTAATTTAGTGTTAACGCATTTGGTACAAGGACAATAAATTTGACTGTTGTTCGATTCAACGTGATCCATTGCAAATTGAATAAATGATTGTACTCCATTTAAATACTCGTCACTCAACCTATTTTTTGCATTCATCAAACTCTTGTCCATTTTTGAATATATAAAAATTACTTAAAAATTAGAACTACATATGCATTAGTAAATAAACAACTAAACAAATAACACAACTAAACAACTAAATAATAACAAAAATGTGAACAGAAACATAAAAACAAGAACAAAAAAAAAAACAAAAGAATAGAAACGTGCAAAGAAACATAACATAAACAGCAAAAACAGAACAGAAACAGAAACGAGAACTAGAAATAGTAATGGAAATAGAAACATAACAGAAACGCGAATGGAAACAGAACGGAAACGCGAACGAAAACATAAGAAGCATAATGAAATTACAAGAAGAAGAAAACAAAGCATACCTGCGGAAGCTCTTTTAGCCTGCGATTGGAGAAGATTTATTTATTTATTTGCATATAAATATATAAATATACTGTGCTAATCACTATGGTATAAACGGATTCGCGTAAATATATATATCACTATTTTTTGCATTCATCCAACTCTTGTCCATTTCTGAATATATAAAAATTACTTAGAAATTAGAACTACATATGCATTAGTAAATAAACAACTAAACAAATAACACAACTAAACAGTAGTCTAACACAATTACTTAGAAATTAGAAATATATATATATATATATATATATATATCACTATGTGAATCAATAATCAGTAGTCAAACAACAAAAAAGAACAAAAGAAAAATAGATTATTTTTTTTAGCAGAGAACGGTAAAAAAGGCGACAAAGGCAACCACATTTCTGTAATTCAAAACCTCAAACCCCATTGATGATTGAAGAACCAAACAAGAGAAACATGAACTAGAATGAACGTTCAATTCACATTCCAATTCAAATCCCTAGTATGAGACTATTTTTGAAACGTGAAAACTACAAAAATCAATTAAAATAGAGGATAAATTATTACCTTATGAGAATGAAACGAAGAATCTGAGATTTGAACGAACCTAGAGAATTGTCAATTTGATTTGTCCAACCCTAGATTTGTTGATTAAATCTCAGATCCAACTACTAGATTTGAATGAAGCACAGCTACGAGCCCTAAATTTGTCCAACCCTAGATTTGAACGAAGCAAAACGGTGACGATCCCTGAGCATTCAATCGATGGGCCTCCCACCGATGATGATAGGAAAAAGAATGGCGAGGAGATGAAATAGACACCACCGCCAACGACGACGACTAAGATCGAGAGAGAAGGTTGAGATCGGGATCGCGAGTTCGTCGGCGATAGAGTGATGGAGAGAACTGAGATGAACGAACGGGTTTGAGGTGGGTATATAGATTACGAGTGTGAGTCTTTCTTTCTCATTTTTTTTCCAGTAAATGTAAGAGTGGGAAAGATCGCGCCAAAACCAATACCATGTCATTTTGGTATAAGGCCTAAGAATGTGGAGGGAAAACAATCGGCGACGAAACCAATTTGTCACCCAATGTCAAATATAGGCAGACACATTGGAAACAAACTTATTTCATTGCCCATACAGTAGTAGAATAATTAATCGCGACAAACCACGTTCGTCGCCAAATAAAAACATATCTCGTGCTAAATTGGCGATGAAATGTTTTCGTCATCAATACGCTAACAGGAAAATTTTTCCTTTTTTGGTTTGGTGCCAAGAATTGATCGGATCAATAGCGACGAATTCTAAAATTTTGTCTCCTATTAACCATCTATGGCTACCAAATTGCACTTCGTTGCCAAAGTAGGTCACCTTTGGCTACGATTATTCATTTTGTCGCCAATAGACACATTTGGAAACGATTATTGTGTCGTCGCAAAAACAAATCGTAGTTGAATCCTATTTTTCTTGTAGTGACCCCAAATACCTAATTTAAGACAAAATAAATAAAAACGTATTAAAACATATAAAAACGCTATAAAAATAGTCGAAAACTAACAAAATCGGCTTAAAAATAAATAAATAAATTACACCTTTCAATGGGAAGTAGAAACCTGGCCAGCATGAGTAACACGCATTTGAGAACAATCAATGGTATGAATACTAGGGGTATTCATAGCGGAGAGTTTGGTTGAGAAAATGTTGGGATCAAATGTCATATGATTACAGCAAGCAGAATCAAAGAACCAAGAAAATTTACATGTAGTAAGTGAGAGAGCAGGGAAAATGTTTATACCATTTTTGGAGAAAATATGATGGATGAGTGAATTCATATCAGTAATAGACATGGTAATAGTAGTGGAGTAGTATCTGAACCTTCTTTAGTATTAAGAATGATTGAAGAACCCGCAGATATCGTTGTTGAATCGGATCAATAATATACAACAAAGTATATTATACGATATGAATCTGGAGAAACTGCAACCACAGATTGATTCAGAACGCTGAAATTATTCAGAAACCAATCTGTACTCGTAAAGAACCGATTGAGAACCCTTTGAATTGATCAAATCTTCGTGATAAACTGAATCAGTAATATAAAGATAACTATACTATATGATCGGAATTTGATTAAAAGAATATTACAGATAGATCTGGAATGCTAAAATTGTCTAAGAACCAATGTTAAATCTTCAAGAATTAGGCGAAAAACAGGTGAACCGACGTAGAAACCACACGAATATAAAAGAAAAGTATATTCTGTGAGTCTCAAATCACAAAACATAGGCTGGAAATAGAATCAGGATGTCCAAAAATCCCAAGAATCAATCCAACTTTGAAGAAAACCGGTCTAAAATAGTCTTAAACGGTAAAAGGAAGTTACCTTAAGAAAACAGGGGACGTGGCAAAGGACAGGCTGGTTGCGCTATTGTGGTAGAGTCAACAGCTGACTTGGCGATCAACGCTAACGTGGAGTTCACATGAAAATGATGTGTCGATGACGTGATGCTTGACTAGGCACTGGACTAGGCGCTAACTGAGTGTTGACTAGTATAATAGGGCTGACGTGGTAGACAAACAGTCTGAAGGGTGGCAGCGCGCGTGGATCTGACGCAACTTGAAGCAGTTGTCTTTGTCTAACGTATGTGAGAGTATCTTGGGATGGTTTTTCTTGTTTTAGAATCGTCTCGTTGAGACGATTCTGATGGTATGGTTGGAGATAGATTTGGAGCCCTAGTTGAGTCGGTAGAGCCCAAAATCCAAAATGTCGAGGCTTGATGGTACTGCGATGAATGTAATGAATGGAAAACATGAATGATATATTGATATGTGTAGAAAAAATGTTTATTACAATGATATACAACAAATATTTATATAGGGAGTGGAAGACCCTAGGGTTAGGATTTTAGGCCAAGTGGGCCAAGCCTAGACATTACATTAACATGGAGAATTACTAGGACTTTCTACATGGCTAACTTTACCAAAAAACTTCCTCTTTTGATTCTCCCACTCTTCAAGTACAATCATCATCAGCATCCAAATCTTCATATGTCCTAACAATGGACTCTCCAATAATTTCCATTTCCTGAATACAACATAGACAGTAAGAGAAATTGTAGAGACACCCACACTGAATACAAACAAAACCCAAAAACTATTGGGACTTAGACTAATTGTCTCAATGTCGGAATCCAAATCCACACATTTCTCAGTATTGGATAAACTGTTCTCAAGTTCTTGGAGCTCTCCACTTTCAAACACCTTTAGAATCGCTTTATTGATGTCTGGGAGCATAGGGTACCCTTTGGGAAATGCCTTGCAACACAATCAATGAGAAAATTAAATCAATTAATCATAACACATATTCTTAAAAACAAGGATAGAAAGACATTATGCATCAAGTGATGTTACTCAGTCATTTTTGTGGATAACCATTTTAGTGTGAGTTCAAATAATTTAATAAATTTTGAATAAGTGGTAAAGTATAGCTTCCACCCCTTGATTGTAAAATAATTTTGAATTGAACTAGTAATTTTTGGGAGATTGGCACTTGACCATGATATTAGTATTTATATATGGTCCAATTCTATACTTTTTAAGTAGAAATTGTAGTCGATTAAATTTCATAGTTGAACAAAAAAAAGATAATGGATTTGTATTTTAAAGGACGAACTGTTGGAATTGATAGTTTTTGGAGACTAAAATGCGAATTGGCCTACAGTTATTAGTATGAAATAAAATTTATTTATTAATTTTACGAAATGTCAAGAATATGGGTAAGTGATAAATCCAGAAAAACAAGGGGATAAAACTGTACTTACAAATCCATATCCCCCAACATTGTATGTCGGTCCGACAGCCACGAAGCTCCTGCAATATCTCTTGAGAAAAATACGGGTAACCGGAGCTTCCACAAAGACGGCGGCGATCTCGTCGCTCCGGAGTGCACTGGCGTACTCCTCAAGCGTGGAGAAATTCTTCAGGTTTTTCCTGTTGAATCGCAGAACGTCGACCATGTAATTGACAACGAAGGACTTGCTGGCATAACCAATGGCGAAGTCGCCGTTTCGAAGGGCGTCTACGTCGGCGATTTTGGGTTTGAGCCTCTGGACGGTGAGCATGCTGGTGAGGTTGGCGGTGTAGCTTTGGTTTATGACAAGTGCCACAAAAAGCCAAACCATTGTTGCCATTCTTGACAAATTACTGTGCAACTTCTCCCCTACGCATGATGACAGAAATATATGGTTAACTGAGGTGTTTATATATATATATATATATATATATATATATATATATATATAATATTATAGTATCCTTTTCCCCAAAATACAAACAGCGAAGTTTTATTGGCACTCCAAAATATTCAGTACTATTTACCACTGGAATAATATTTTTGTGTGTAATTAGATTTTGTGGGAGTGCCAATTACATTTTGTCCCCTCTCTATGTTAAGAGAATGATGTTTTGTCATGCTCCCCAAATTTTGCAACCCGCCATTCATCTAACCACTCGATACAGTAATTTTTTGATAAGTTCAATAATTTTGTCAAAATTCCGAAGTCACTGCAAATCAAGTAATTGCAATTTTTTACATAGAATAATTGCAGTGACATGTGATGCAGTAACTTTAGAATTTTGAAGATAAAAAAAATATTATAGCGCCTGCATTGTATGGAGAAAATTTTTAAGTTTGTAAACTATTCACCAAAAATTCCTTTAAGAAAAATGAATTTTGTGTGCATATTTTACCTTGTAAAGAGAACAAGGTAGAAAAGGTCATCCAAATCAAGACCCCAATTTGATGGGGTGTTGAGCCTTTGAGTTCAGAAGAGTGGTTTCTCTCTATCATCCACACCACAAACCCATTATAAACACTTACAAGGGCTATAAGAATCCACATTGCAGTTGTGAAAGGCTTCGTGAATAGCCATGCCTTGCTATCGTCTGATTTTGATTTGACTGGCACCACCATCACTAATCCTGATTCTGTGTGGGGCAGTGTGAATTGTACGTAATTGCATCGTTTAGCTGTGATTGCCAAATCACTAACTACAGCATCAAATTTCTGTATTTCAATTATACTATTTTAGTTAGAGAATAAATGAAATTAAACATTGCGTCTCAAATTTGAAATTAAATTATTGTACATACAACCATACATGCGATAAAACTTAAGTACTGAGAGATCAATACTGAAGGTGTTGATCCTCTCACAAGTGAAAGTATCGGGACCACATATTTTTTTAACTTTTTAATTATTATAATTTAGTATTATAGTATTAAATAATTTTTGAATTTTAACACTAACATATTTTATAGAACTTATATATATTATAAAGCAATTTATAAATTAGTCTTACACCTTGTGTGAGTGTGGGGACACTCGTGAGTATACAAAAAAAAATTAATTTTATTTAATTTATTTAATTTTCAAAACTTTTGTAAAATGTTACTAAATGTATTTTTAAAATTTAGTTGAATTTAACTTGGGGGCAATTTAGTAATTCAATTGACCATACCTTTGAGGGTATTTTGAATAATTTAAAACTATGAATTAGAATTTGAATGTTAATCAGAGGTATATATTCTGATACTATATTTTAAAATATATATTCTTTTACTATGTGATTTTAACATTTGATTAAAAAATAAAAAGAAAACTTAAACACAAGAGAGAAAATAAGACATTTTTAATAAAATAATAATAAAGTAAGAATAAAATATTAATAAAAAATCGTAATATAATAAACACTTAATTAATTCAATATTAATTGTTTAATCAAAGAGCTTGTTAGTACCAATTTTAAAACTCGAAGGTTTAGTTTGACTTTCCTGTAACTTTTCAAAAGGAAATGTTAAAATGTGACTTGTAAGATTATCTAATTTACTGCCTTTATAGAAGATTTAAACTTCAACATATGTAAAAAAGAAAAAAAAGAAAAAAAACACTATTAAAAATGAACTATTGGAAATGAGTTGTTAACCATTTGGTAAATTTATTAAAAAATAATATTTGAAAAAGAAAAATACACAATGAGCGTTTGGTAAACATTACTAAAATAAATTTATATTATATTTAGTTATTTATTTATAATATTAACTAAGTTTAAAAGCAAGATATATATATATATATATATATATATATATATAAAGAAATATTTCTTGTATTAATCTAGGATTAATATATAATTTTATAAATAAAAAATATCTTACATCTTGAAAATAAAAAATTTAAATATTATAAAATAAAAATATTAAATATCTTCCATATTACAAAGAAAAATAAAAATATCATAATAAGAAAATAAAATAATAACCTTATATACAAAACTTTATCAATTAAAAAAAAACCCCATTTTAACTTTTAAAAGTAATATTCTCCTCAATTTTAAAAGCAATAGCCCAAAAAATAAGTCCATCTCTAACTTTTAAAAGTCAAGAGTAACTTTTTTAATTCATAAAATTTTGTATGACAATATTATCAATTATTTTTATTTAATGATATTTTAATTTTTTTTATTTACAAGATGTAAGATATTTAATTTTTTTATTTTACATATTTTTTTTTTAATTTTCAACATGATATTTTCAACTGTAAAATTTTATATTAATCATAGGATGACATCGGCAAACATTTTTTTTATAGGTATCTTGTTTTTCATACTTAGTTAATTCTAGGAATAATTGAATAAATATAATATGCCTATTTTAACAATTTAGTAGTATTTCAATATTTTTACACAAATATTTATCAAATTCTCATGGCGTGTTTTTCATTTTCAACATTTATTTTTTGATAGATTTATCATTTTTAACAATTCTTTTTTAATAATTCCTTTTCAACAACTATTTTTGAAAAAACAAAGGGGACAAAACTAAGCCTTAGAGGAGTTTTTTATTTTCAAAAGGAGAAGACGCTTCCAAAAAAAGGGGGTCAAACTAAATCGAGAATGCGTTTGGATGAACTATTTCAAAAAAAATGATGATTTAAAGGTAGATTTGTAAAATTTCAAGGAGCAATTTTTTATTTTAATTTTTTTTTTTTTTAAATTGCCTTGAAAAAATTGGAAATTCTCCTTTTGAATAAAACTCTCTTCAAATATAATATCTACTTCTTTCACCTTGTTGTATACTTGCTCTACGGAGGAATCATATGTATCATTGTACGGATGAAACTCGTACGGAAAATGATACGGCAAGCGCTCCACCATTGCTCTGAAAACCTCAATTGAAAACCCACTATATGTATACTTCTTTGTCGATTCGTCATAATCGACTCTCACGAATCGTTTCGTTACTTCTCCGTATGGTACGAGGATTCTCAACGGTTCATATGATGTCGGTAGATCCCATCCTCTTGGTGTAGTCCATGGAGCTCCAGGCCAATGCACCTGACCCAGAATCTCCATGGACGTGTTGTACTTAGGTGTTTGATGAATTGTCCGAGAGAACCCATGTCCTTCCGACCAGAATCCGAGCTCCCTGTAGCTCCTTCCGATCACGTTGATGACCTGAAACACATTTGGCGATGGTAGTTGATTGCGGGTGAGTTGGATTTTCCCCGTTAAACCGTTGAAATCCGTTCGACGAAGGTTCTGTAACAATTCGTGGCTCTGTTGGGTGTTTTCTTGATTATACATCGTCCTTGACTGAGCCAATGTCGTGGCGGCGTCGTATGCCTGAAGAGCAAAAACTCCGGGTTCGTAGTTGTCTTCTTCCGGGAAGTTTTTTCTGAACATGCGACGAAATTTGAGGAAGAAATTTCTGTAATCTTGACCCGTTTCCGGAAAATGGGTCCGGATTCCGACAACACCCTGCATCGAGGAGACTACCGATGAATTCAACGAATGGATATGATTTGTGATTGTGTTCGTGGTGATCCAAACATAACCGAACTCCATCATACTTAATTCCTTCGCTTTTTCGAACAATTTCGACGCCAACGACATAGACAAATGGACTACGAAGACTCTGCACTGCTCTGTTTTGAGCCGCCGGAGTTCTTCTGACACGGCAGAGGACGAAGAAATCGCAACGAAACCGGCGATTTCCGCCCCTGATTTCCGTAAATCATCGTGAAGATTGAAGATGGTTCTGGAAATTGAGCCAAGGTCTTCGACGATTACAATCACACGGCGCCATTTCCACGACCCGAGGATTGCTGCCACAACTTTGGCCTGTGTGTACGATTTGGGGACGACGTTAATCAGGAATGGCCACCGGGCCACTGCCCACAGCGGAGATAAATCGGAGAAAGAGAGAATGGGAATCTGAGAGTTGCCGTAGGTAAGGGTCTCTGCGACCATTGAGGTTTCTTCCCATGTCCGCGGTCCTAATATTGCTTGCACGTGCTCTGTTTCTGTTAAATGTTGAGCTGCAAAGTGCACACATTGAGAAAGAACAGAACAGAACATTATGGCTGTTATTCCATGCATTTAGGGACATTATGTTTTTGTTTAAATTTTTTAATTGTGTTTTTTATTTTATCAAAATTAAAACTAAAGTGAAACCTCAAATTATGAATGTCCTACTTTGTAAATCATCACTTAAACATCCATCCTAAACTTAAAGATAAAATGCATAATTATCGAGTTTTTATTTTATTTTATTTTTTATTTATTTCTTTTGGCAGCGTATGACTTGTGTTGTACCAGAAAAATTCAACTTAATTTAATATTACTTCTTTAATTTAATTTTTATAAATTTAATATTTTAATATTAATATTAAATTTAATTTTCATTCATTACTTCTATAATTTTTTTAAATTTGATGTCGATAATTTCCGTATATTATATTTTCTCTTTTATATTTTTTTTTTAAATTTTTTTTTTTTTTGTAAATTTCATTCAGTATTATTACTAAATTTAATATTCATATTTTTTTTCTATAAGTCTTGTAAATTTAATATTTAAGTATTATTACTAAATTTAATATATATAGATTTTGTATATTATATTTCATCTCTTATATTATTTCTTTAATTTAATTCCAATAAATTTATTATTTCAGTATTATTAATAAATTTAATATCCATATATTATTATTATAATTTTCGTAAATTTAATGTACAATATATTATATTTTCTATTATTTTTTTAATTTAATTTTCGTAAATCTGATATTTCAGTATTATTATTAAGTTTAATGTCCATATATTATTTCTCTAAGTTTCATAAATTTAATATCCATAATTCTGTATATCATATTTCCAATTTTATATTATTTTTTTAATTTAATTTTCATAAATTTAATATTTTAATATTGTTACTAAATTTAATACTCATATATTATTTCAATAATTGTCGTAAATTTAATGTCCAAAATTTCCATGGATTATATTTTCTATTTTATGTTATCTTCGTAATTTAATTTTTATAAATTTAATAATTTAGTTTTATTATTAAATTTAATTTAGTTTTATTATTAAATTTAATATGCATATATTATTTCTGTATTTTTTTCTAAATTTAATATCCATGATTTTAGTATATTATATTTCCTCTTTTATATTATTTCTTTAATTTATTTTTTGTAAATTTAATATTTCTATGTTATTACTAATTTTCATGTCCATATATTATTTTTATAATTTTTATAAATTTAATATCGATATCTCTATAATTTCTATAAATTTAGTGTCCATAATTTTTGTATATCATATTTCTTGTTTTATATTATTTTTCTAATTTAATCTTTTTAAATTTAATGTTTTATTATTATTACTAATTTAATGTTCATTTATTATTTCTATAGATTATATATATAGAAAAAATATATATTCTCTCTCCTTAATTATGCAAAAAATATATATTCTCTTTTCTCAACTAGGTATATCCTCAATTAGGCAAAAAACAAAAAAAATCTCTTCTCAATTAGTTATGAGATATATAAGGTTAAATATAAATACATATTTTATATTTACAATCGAGATTTGTTTAGATGATTTATGTCCATCATGTTTTATAGTACAGATAATCCAAATATTAGTCTACTTTTTCTTTTAAGAAATAAATTTTATCATATTTACCAAATTAATCATCTTCTGAACCAATCAAGGAAGGATTTATTATTGTTTAGTCCTTATTTTGGTTTCTCGTTCTTCAATAAGCATTGTGGAAAAGAAACAAGTTATTATTTAGTCATTCAACAAAACACTGTTAGTTTTTAATCATTGGCAGGTAGTGAATTGACATATTTGGCCTTATATATATATAAAGAAACCCTAATTTTTCAATTTATTTTTTATTTTCTCAGTCGAATCGTCACCGCCGTTACGCGCGCCATCCATCTGATAACAACAATGATGTCGGTGCTCATCGTGATCATCATTCGTCTCCCTCCATCATGCTCGTTGTGCTCGCTGACGCCGCCAGTGCTCTTCTTCTCCATCAATGCTCGCCGTCGTCGTGCTCTCTCTCTCTCTCTGAAATCTTAAATTTTCAAGATTTGAATTTTTCAGATCTGGAAAATTCTAGATCTGAGAATTCTCAAATATTTTTTTCCATCTACCGATGCTCGCTGAAGCTGTCAGTTATCGTCTTCCTTTATTTGTGCTCGTTGTGCTCGCTATCGCGGTGCTCCCTCTATCTCAGATCTGAAAAACCCAGATCTGTAATTTTCTATACTCGTTGTTGTGTAGTATTTTGTTTATTCACGTAAATGCTCTTTTCGTTGATCTTAAGTTTTTTTTTTTCATTGTACTTTAATTTGTTTATTGTGAATATTCTTTTTCAATGCTCTTTATTTTGTTCTTCGATGTTGATCTTTGTTGATTCTGGTGGAGTTTTTGTGTTTATTTCATTGTGAATGCTCTTTTTGTTGATTTTTTTGTTCTCATTGAATGTTCATATTGATTGAGTTTTTTTATGAATGTTTGTTGTGGTTTGGTGAACATTCATATTGATTTTAATTGTGATTAGTGAATGTTCATACGGGTTATGTTTTCGTTGATTTTGTGTTTCTTGTTTGTTTTTTGGTGAATGATCACGTGGTTGGTGAAAATGTGCATACCATGTATACAATCAATGAGCCCATTGGTAATCCAATAACCCATGAGTAATTCATTCGTAGATTTGAGAATGATGTCAGCAATGGCAAACGGAAGTCCTTAGCACTAAAAGTTCAAACAGTTGAGGAAGATGAGGACAATAATGATATAAGTCTTGATAGTCAGCGAGAAAGAAATGTAACACTTATAACAAATAACTTCAGACAGATGAGTCAACGAACGTTCCATGAGAGAAAGAATTTCAATATAAACAATATTGAATGGCATAAATATCATAAAACCTGGCACTTTCAATTTGATTGTCGTAATCCAAAGAAGGAGAAGAAACAAAAAGAAAATAAGAAAGTGAAATGGGGAAAGAAAATGTCCATGAAAGTCATATGGAATGACGCATAATCAAGTAGTTCCAAAAAGTCAAGTAGTAACAGATCATCTATGTTTGCTCTAATGGCCACTGTAGATGAGGTTATTCTGAGTGTATCATTAAGCAAGGAAAAACAGTTTCTTAATAGTGGTTGTCTCAGCACATAATGGGTGATAAATCTAAATTTATGTCTTTGACACCTAAAGACGGAGGTCATGTGACTTTTGAAGGTAATGCCAAGAGCAAAATCATCGGTATTCATATAATGACAAAGCAAAAGAATCAGGATGCTTATCCAAGAAAAGAATCAACAAATCATCAGGAGAAGATAGTAGAAAATGAAGGGACAATTACATACTAGATATAAGGACAATTCGTGGGCATTCGAATTTTGAAAGAGGTGTAGGTACTAGACCCTCTCTTAGAGATATTATTAATATTACATTTCTATCTCAAATTGAACCTAAAATTGTTAATGAGGTTTTAACTGATAAATCATGAATTTTTACTATGCAAGAAGAATTACTTCAATTTGAGAGAAATAAAGTATGGTCTCTAGTTCTTAAACCTGACTTTTATCCTGTTGTTGGTACTAAATGGATTTATCGAAATAAAAAGGATGAAACAAGAATGGTAATTAGAAATAAAGCAAGATTGGTAGTACATGATTATAATAAAAAAGAAGGTATAGATTATGACGAAAGCTATACCCCTGTTGCTAGAGAAGCCATTAGAATATTATTGGCCTCTGTATGCTCTCGTAATTTTAAATTATTTCAAATGGATGTCAAGAGTATTTTTCTAAATGGTTTTTTTTTATCTAAAAAGGTTTATTTGAACAACTACCCGATTTTGAAAATGAAAAATTATCTAATAATGTCTTCAAACTACATAAAGTTTTATATGGACTTAAACAATCTCCTAGAGTTTGGTATGAGAGACTCAGTCGATATTTAATTGAGAATGGTTTTAGACATGGTTTAACTGACATAACTTTGTTTGTAAAACAAAATAACTCTGACATCGTATTAATACAAAAATATATATTGATGATATTATCTTTTGTTCTACTAGTGAAGATCTTTGTCAAGATTTTTCCAAGATAATGCAGGATGAATTTGAAATGAGTATGACAGGAGAATTAACATTCTTTCTTGGGCTACAAATTAAACAAACTAAAGAAGAAATATTTATCAATCAAGTCAAGTACGTTAAATAATTACTAAAGAGGTATGGCTTTGATAGTGCTAAAGAGTGTAAAACTCCCATAGTGGCGGCTACAAAACTCGATAAGGATGATAAAGGTAAAAATGTCAATGAAAAGATGTATCAAGATATGATTGGTAGCTTATTATATTTTATTGCAAGTAGACCAGATATCATGTTTAGCATTTGTCTATATGCAAGATCTCAATCTTGTCTGAAATAATCACATTTAACTTTAGTCAAACGAATTTTTTAATATTTAAAAGGTACTTGTGATCGAGGATTATAGTATTCTAGGGGAAATAATTTTACCTTCGTTATTCACTCTGACGCTAATTTTGCCGGATGCAAAGTTGAGCATAAAAGTACCAGTGGGCCATGTTATTTCTTGGAGCATGCTTTAGCTTCTTGGTTTAGTAAGAAACAGAATTATATAGCCTTATCTATTGTAGAGGCTGAGTATATGGCAACGGATACTTGTTGCGCACAAATTCTATATATTAAATAATAATTGCATGATTTTGGTATTTGCACAGAGGAAGTTTCTATTTACCGTGATAATAAAAGTGCTATGTGTTTAAGAATCCAACACAATACTTACAAATTAAGCATATAGAGATACATCATCATTTTATTCGTGATCACATTCTGAAATGGGATATTTCTATTGAATATGTTGATACTTCATACCAACTTGATGACATTTTTACTAAATCTCTAGCTGAAGATCAATTTTTAAAAATAATTCGAGATTTAGACGTGGCTAGGCATAATAACGTATGCATAAAATGGATGTTTTGATCCTTCATCCTCACTTATTGTGATGACAAAGGGGGAGAAGTTGCACGAATATATTTAGAGAGTGGGATCAATAATATGTTTTGGATTATATTGCATATTTTTTATAAATGTTTTTCTCATTACGGTTTTTAAACAAGTTAAAAACCCATCCTCATATTCAGGGTAAGCGTAGTTATATTTTTTATTAAAAACATCAAAATTAATTGTCATCATAAAAAAGAGATAGATTGTTGTCCCTAGATGTTTTGTTAAGTAATTGAACATTAATATTTTTATAAAACTAATGTGTTTATTGAGTGATTTCAGATTAGAGTTCCATTCATTCAAATGAAAAAAAGATTGAATCAAAAAAGATATTTATTTTTGAAGATCTACATGATAAATTCAAGATGGTTGCAAACGATAACGTTGAAAACATTATTGGAGCATTGAAGATTCTCTGCATTCTTAGGTAAAACAACTCAATACTCGTATACTCTTAATACAACTCGATTAAGATCACGTACAATACTTTAAAGTGAGAAATGTTATTTGTGTTCATGTCAGAAGCGATAAATTCAAGATCCTAAATAATTTTTATAAAGTGTTAAATCATGAAAATGTTTTTTTATAAAGTAATGAATTAAGAAAATATTTTAACATTTAAAATAATAGTTCCTAGTCGATTCGGTAAACCGACGAAAAAGATCGGTCGACTAGCAGAAATAATAGCTTGAAAGAAAATATGTGAGGAAACTATTGGTCGATTCGGTCACCTGACGAAGAGGGTCGATTGACTAACGAAAACAGTAGTTGTAGGAAATTGTGTGAAAACGCTGCTGGCTGAATCGATCAACCGACAGAACGGGAAATCGATCAACATATGCTTATAACGGTCTAAAATTGGAAAATTGCAGACGGTCGGTCAACCGATCAGGGGACGGTTGACCAACGATGACAAGGTCAGTCAACTTTGACTGTTGCGGTTTTCGAGATCTTCTATCTAAATCTTAGGCTTTTGAACGTTGGAAGAACTAATTTTTGGAGTATTTAAGTATATTTCAATTATCTATTATATATTTTGAAGATCCTACTATTTGGTCCTTAAAACAACTTTCTATCTTTAAGGTGTTTAATTGGAAAAGTTTTTGGACCAAATTGATTGCTTTAAAGAGTTATTTTAAGTAAAATACTTCAGATTTGAAAGAATATTTTATATAGGGACTTAAAGTGCCATTAATGGCCGTAGGTTATGAAAAACTAGTCGTTATAGGCTTTGATCTAATTCTATGTATATCAACCTGCGTTTTTCACATACAAGAAAAGTGAAGAAGAGATATATTAAGAACCAAGGTTTTAAATCATCCTTTGATTAAAAAGGTGTATGATTCTGCTGAATTGCTTTTATAAGAGATATTCTGAAAGTGTTCTTGATTCAAGCAAGCAAAAGTTTTAATTACTGGTTTTTTGTTCTTCACTGAGCTATTATAGTTGTTTTCAAGAAATCCCGCTGAGATCTTTCCAAGTTTATTTATGTGCTTATCTTATATGATCTATTTGATAACTTGGAATATTTGTGCTTGAAGAATCTTTTTTAGCTTATTTATCTCGCATATCTTAAGAAACGGTTTCTACTTGTGAATCTGATTACAATATTCTGTGTACTTTAATTGAGTTAAATCATATTTGTGTTTCTCACTAAATTCTATCACGTAGTATTCGGGACATTAATCGAGTATATATTGTATTGAGGTGGTAGAAATTCATGTGATAAGAAAAAAATTATTTTTGGTAACGATGAGTTTGAGAGAATTAGGCATATTGGGACGTTGTCTAATTTGGGTAGATAGGTTTTATTCTTAGCTTGTAAAATGATTAGATCTAATTCTGTCTGTAATTGAATTAAGTTAGTCTTTAATTTGGTAAAAAGATAGTAGGAGATTATTTCTTAACCTGGAAAAAAAAATTATGAAGGTTTGATTATAAGACTGGGAAAAGAATAGGTCAGTCTTCAGCCTATGAAAAAAATTGTAAGGGTTTGGTTCTTACCTGAAAAAGAGATCACTAATCAAATCTCCATGGAGCTCGGAAGAGTAGATGTAAATAAGAGTAGCTCACTGAACTAGGATATATCGTTGTGTACTACATTCTGTATATTTCTGTTTGTTTGGTTGTGAAGTTAGCTAATCACGTTTCCACATTTATTCAAGATAACAACTGATTAGGGAATCAAGAAAGTGTTTGTGTTGAATAATTTGATTGATTGATTTTTTTATTTTTTTATCACTATTTTCTAAAAGGAGTAAAAATTTTATTATAGTAGTGGATGGTCTATTTTATAATTAGTATATGTTTGAAAAATTAAATAATAAAATTTCCATCAATAAAAATAAAAAAGACCTTTCATTTTAAGTTTATGGGTGTGTTTTTGTGAAAATATCTCTGCCTTCCATTGGAACGATTTAGGTTTAAAAGAAAATTACTCCCCTCGAGGTGTATGTGTGTGTGCGTGTGTTTCTTTAACTTGTGTTCAATATAATGCACTAACAATACGAGGTGGAAAACTTCTGACCTTCCATTGGAATGGTTTAAGTTTAGAAGGAAATTACTCATCTTAAGGCGTGTGCGTGTGCGTGTGTTTCTTTAACTCGTATTAAATATAATGTTCTAACAAGATGAGGTGGAAAATTCTCAACCTTCCATTAGAATGGTTTAAGTTTAGAAGGGAATTACTCCCCTCGATGCGTGTGAGTGTGTGTGTGCGTGTGTTTTATTTAACTTGTGTTAAATATAATGTGCTAACAATACGAGGTAGAAAACTTCTGACCTTCCATTGGAACGGTTTAAGTTTAAAATGAAATTACTCCCCTTGAGGAGTGTGTGTGTGTGTGTGCGCATGTGTTTCTTTAACTCGTATTAGATATAATGTGCTGACAAGATAAGGTGGAAAATTTCCAACCTTCCATTGGAACGGTTTAAGTTTAGAAGGGAATTACTTCCCTCGATACGTGTGAGTGTGTGTGTGCGTGTGTTTCTTTAACTTGTGTTAAATATAAATGTGCTAACAATACGAGGCGGAAAGCTCCCGACCTTCCATTGGAACGGTTTAAGTTTAGAAGGAAATTACTCCCCTCGATGCGTGCGAGTGTGTGTGTGCGTGTGTGTTTCTTCAACTTGTGTTCAATATAATGTACTAACAATATGAGGTGGAAAGCTTCCGACCTTCCATTAGAACGGTTTAAGTTTAGAAGAAAAATGCACCCTTCGAAGCGTGTGTTTCTTTAACTTGTGTTAAATATAATGTGCTAAAAATACGAGGTGAAAAGCTTCCGACCTTCCATTGGAACAATTTAAGTTTAGAAGGAAATTACTCATCTCGATGCGTGTGAGTGTATGTATGCGTGTGTTTCTTTAACTCGTATTAAATAAATATGCTGACAAGATGAGGTGGAAAATTCTCAATCTTCTATTAGAACGGTCTAAGTTTATAAGGGAGATTACTTCTCTCGATGTGTGTGTATGTGTATGTGTGTGTATATGAGGAGGATTTCAAAATAAAATAAAAACATTCGGATTTAACTTTAAATTGGACTTAATTGGATAAGGTATCGTCTTTGGACGGGCGTCATGGGGTGCTTGACACCTTCCCCGAGCGTAACTGACTCCCGAACTCTTCAAACGAATCTTTGGTCAGACCATGTCATTTTGGAGTCAAAATTTTACTTAAGCCATTTTTTTAAAATTGTTTTCAAAAAGAAAAATATGGTCACCTAGCACATCATTTAAACCCAATGTTAGGTGGCAACTCCTTTTTCTAAAATAAGCTTAAGTATTTTTAATGAGAAAATCGACATTTTTAAAAACCCTTCTCATTTTACTAGTGTATATCTATTTTTGATTTTCTTTAGAAAATTAGGGCGCGTTCAACTGGTTTTTGTATTATGAAGATAGTACACTAATAAAAAAATTAAAATAGATATTGGTCCACTACTAGCGATAGGTAGGATCAGAGTGTAGAATAATTGTTGAATTTTTCTTGGAAACTTTATATAAACATTATTATTATTTTTATCAGAATAGCGCAGCGGAAGCGTGGTGGTGACTTTCAATTATTACAGTTTGAACGAAATTTATTTAAGAGAGGTAGATTGTAATACCTCAAAAATTTATATTTTGAAAAAAAAAATATTATTTTATATAAGTTTAACATTTTGGGACTATTTTATAAATTTATAGTATAAATAATATTTGATAATTTTTGAAAGTTAACGTTAATTTTAAATTAACTTTTAATTATTTTGGGACTACTGTGTATTTAAAAATATACTTTTAAGAGTTTTGGAATATAATTAATATTTTTTTTTTTAAATGGGATATTTTTGTAAATAAATAAATAAATGTACAGCTCAAATGGTTTCATTCTTAAAGAAGAAAACCACATGAACCAAAACATATATATGATATATATATGCAAAATGACACGTATTTAATCTCTCTATTGTGTGATTTATGTTATTATTATTATTATTATTATTATTATTATTATTATTAAATTTTAACTATTAAATTCTATGAAATAATTATGATTATGTGAAAATCATGCATATGTGTTTTATTTGATGTATTAATTGGATACACGTATTAGAGGGGTTAAAATTCTACTGAGTATTGACTTACAACCCCACAGTTTTGATTGCGGGGCCTGTGGGAATGTAGTTGCGTATAAAATTTTATTCGAATTAGTATTTAATATTTGAAATAATTGTATTTATTATTTACAATTGTAAAATTGACTCGAGAAATCGATAATTAAAATTATCGTCGTAGTTGGTAAAATTTCTCAGATTTTATATAAAATGAAATATTGGTTAGACATATTGATTATTGACAATGCCATTAATTTTGATATTGATTAAAACATCATTATTGAAACACCATTAATTTTTGCAATACCATTAATTTTGGTGACAATACAATTAATTTTATAAAAAGAAAAATTAAGATTCTGATTCAAGAATTTTTGTCATTTTTTGTCAATATTCATTTATTCAAATAAAATATTGGTTATTCAAATTTGTTGTTAATTCTCCAAGAAGAGAAACCGCATGGTGGCCCTAGAAAATCGGTCGTTACAAAATAGTATCAGAGCAGAATTATTAGTAATACTAATTTATTTATAAATGATAAAATATTTGGGGTAGAATTCTTTATAGGAGAAACCTAATGGCGGCCCTGGGAAACTGGGTTGTTATATGCCTAGTAACGTTGCTCCGGGGCCAAAGCACATACCAAATCTGCATTTGGAGTCATCTTCTGGGTTTGCCGTAAACCTGAACGATAACGTGTACTGGCCAGGCGAGGCAGTGATGGAGGACGCTAGTGTCGGACCATTTACTTACAGGTTAAACGATTTCTATTCAGAGTATGGCACCGACCTGAGTGTCAATTGCGAATCGTCACTGGGTGGTACATTTGTTACCCCGATGATGGAGCATCTATCAACGAGCTTAGCACCCATTCCTAGTGTGACACGTGGTATACCCACTGGAATTCAAAGACACATGTCGTCGGTCCCTTGGTCGTCAGACAAAGAACATACTTTGTCGATCGCAGAAGCACCGTTGTATCCATCTACCATAGATTTGGGGAACGTGACTCAATCCGATCATACACAGGTAGATGAGATGGAAGAACTTCCACTTCTTCAACGGAGACAATAGGGAAACATTAAACGTAGAGGATGCGGTACATAGAACTCAAGGTTATGTATTATAGTTTGTACAAATGTATATAATTTAATATATACATTATTTATTAACTTATAGAGTTCTTTAGAAAGTTGTTGATCTACGGTAGACCTAGAACTTTATAAAACATACAATACATAACATTACGAAGATAGTCATATGAAAACACATAACAAATACAATACATAAAAAATACAGTACGTAACATCACGAAGGTAGTGACATTAAAACAAATAACAAATACAATATGTAACTTCACAAAGATAGTCACATGAAAACACATAACAAATACCATACAACTAGCTAAATATATTTATTCTTTGTTCGATATATATCCCTCAGACAAATAATTGTTGTTCGTCATCACGTTATTGTATTTGTTTTGAGAGAGTGTTCTGTTACTTGCGGCCATTTCATTGGCTAGTTAGAGTAGATAATATCGACGCCTTCGCAATAACATTCGATTATTCTCCATGTGAATTCGTATAATAGCATCCTCTATCTCAATTGTGTCATCAATTTGACATCTATGAGGTATCTAAAGACTTCGACAATACGAAACAGGTACATTAAGAGCTCTCAAAGAATTGACAAGGTTTTTAGCCTCTCTTACACTATATTTCCACTTTTGCCGTAGGCCCACGATACTCGATCGGATTAGTGTCTTGATCGGTCCAGTAGTCGTCATAATATAGTTGTAGAATCCACCATATATAGTGATCCCAAGGTCCAGGCCGACCCCAAACACCACATGAATTTTACTCACTTGAAGTACCATATTATCTTTCTTCGCTCGAATTAATGTTTGAAGACATTTTACGAATGTTATAGAGTGAAATTAATATTTCTATATATTTTTTTAATGACATAAGGGAATCTTATATAGACTCCGGACTTCAAATTATATAAACTTAAATTGAATAAAAGATTAGGATGAATTTCTCTTTTCAGCTTTTTTATTTGTATTTTAGCCTTCGTCAGCCTTTTTCAGCAATCGTTAGCCCTTTCAGCTTTTAGTGACTGTTCATTGACGTTTTTGGGCCACGTATTTTTAGTTTTTTAACAGCCTTTGTCTTGTCTTTTCCAGGCTACATCAGTCTTTTTCAGCCTTTTTTCAACTTTTGTTATTGATATTTCCACCTTCGTCAATCTTTCTCGGTTGTCGTCAGCCATTTCAACTTTTATTCACTATTCATTGACTTTTTTAGGCCACTATTTTTAACTTTTTTCCAACCTTTGTCAACCCGAGTCAGCCTTTTCCAGCTTTTTTTTCACTGTTGAATAAAGTATTGAGCGACGTGATTTCAGCCTTTTTCAGCCTTTGTCATCGATACAACCATTATCAGAGTTGATTTAACAAATCGATGGCTGTTTTTTTAGTGTTATCAGTACTGATCGACTATTCAACTTTAGTACGATGGATTGGACCATTCAGATAACCGTTTATCATTAATGTAGACACATATACATACATACATACATACATACATACATATATAGCACTATATCAATCTACAAGCACATTTCGATCGATTGCAATGTACACGATACTAGATCTATATCGTTCAATGGGACACCACTAGGTTTTGGATGATGAATTCTTATACTCTTTTGATCCGAGAGTTCGTTACCTTCCACATTGGGTTGCAAGGATACGAAAAGAATATACTTTTCCTGTGAACCAACCAATAGTATGTCAATTGGCTAAAACAATACTAATAGTGTAAGACCCTAATTTTCGCGCATACATAATCATTAGCTGCATTTTAGAATATTTATAAAATAACAGGGTAAATTGTGTTAAATAATATTTATTTTAAAAAATTTAGGGGTAAATTTATAATTTTAAGAATATTAAATTTTGAATTGGGCTTAAATAATAACCTAAAGAAAATTTAGGGGGGATTTATATAATTTAAGACAAATATAATAATAATAATAATAATAATAATAATAATAATAATAATAATAATAATAATAAGAATAAGAATAATAATAATAATAATAATAATAATAATAATAATAATAATAATAATAATAATAATTAAATGGATAGATGATCTCATAACCCACTATCGGCGATGGTTCAGACGGTTGGCGTGGTGGGTGTACTCGATCGACGATGAGTAGTCGGTCGGTGTAGTGATCGTTTCGGCGATTGTTCTCTAGTGGTGCCTGCACGTCGCCATTCGATGTGTGTGTCGTCGGTGTTGTTTTGTTAATCGCCAACGGTGTGGGTGCGTTAATCCTGCGAATTGCATGTATGTGTGGAGTTGTTGGTGGATTGGGTGTCATCGGTCGGTAAGTGTGTGGGTTTTGTTGGCAGTATGTGTGTGTGTGTGTGTGTGTTCTTCTCATCCGATAGGGTGTGTGTGTGTTTAGCTGCTACTGTGTGTGTGTGTGTGTATGTGATCGGACGTGTGTATGTGTGAGGTTCGTGTGTGTGTTGCTGTTCATCGACGCTGTATGCGTCGTCGGTAGCTTGTATGGGTTGTCGTCGTTTAATGATGATCTGCTCGTCGACCAGTATGTGTATGTGCTGGTCAGTCATTGACGATCGTGTGTGTGTGTTGGCGTCGATTTTAGGTGGGAGAGGGTGGTCGGTTGTTGTTGCCGGTTTGCTGTGAGTGTTTGTGATCGGTGTAGGGTAGCCGGTGGTAAGTGAAAGTTAGTGAGATAGAGCGTTGGCCGGTTGTGACGGGGTAGGTAGGTGGGTGTATGTTCTCTTTTGTGGTTTGGCGTGGGTGTAGTCAGCCGGTTGTTGGTCCAGCAGTGGGAGCAAGTGATCGACGGTGAGACTTCGTCGGTGGCGAGAACCAGTGAAAAAGCAAAACAGAACCAGGAAAAAAAAAAACCACAAACCAAAATAAAACCAAAACCCCACTTTTTGGCAAGCGAAAAAATTCGGAACAGGTAACGATTTCGTTGATTATTATTTTCGTCAAATTAATTTATTAATATTAAATTTTTGCAAACGAGACGGAAATTTTTGCAACCGTTAATTTTGATAATTTTGTATAGTGAATTAACATAGTGAAATGGGACAAATAATAATTTTGCATAATTAAATTTGGGGAATGGGAAATAGTGCATTTTAGGGCCACGCATTGCATATTAGGTTTATTTTAAAGAAAATATTAATTTAAGCCCCATCACTGTTAGGTTTACAGGCGCTAACGTCCTGGTAGTTATTGATGACGATATTTTTGTAGTGCGAAAATCGAGGTGAGTGTACTGTCTTTTATGTAAATTTACAAATTTTATTTTCATATAAATTGTGAAAAAAAAATGTTTATTAAAATTGGACGATTTTATGACTTATGTGGATCAAGTAGATTTTAAATGTAGAAGGTGATTTTTGTTCGACTATGCCATAGTTTTGAACCCGTCAGGAGGGTATGTCATGTTGGATGGTTTTAACCTGTTAGGAGGGCACGTCCTGCAGGTGGTTGATTATTGTTATTGACCTGTCAGGAGTGTCGGTCCTACAGGTGGTTGATTATTATGACCTGTTAGGAAGGCATGTCCTGTAGGTGGCTGATGATATTATGACCTATCAGGAGGATTAATCCTATAGGTGGTTGATTATTATGACTTGTCGGGAGGATTAGTCCTGCAGGTGGCTGTTGATATCATGACTTGTCAAGAGGATTAGTCCTGTAGGTAGTTGATTATTATGACCTGTCAGGAGGATTAATCCTGCAGGTGGTTGATTATTATGACATGTCAGGAGGATTAGTCCTGCAGGTAGTTGATTGACCCGTCAGGAGTGCAAATCTTACGGGTGGTACCCCTACCATTGGGGGATAATAAATTACCCTAGCACTTGTAGTCACATTAGATGACACAGTTGTACAGGTTACAGTACCGTTGTAACTCCCGATCGTGAGGTAAAAACTATCCTATAATTAGTAGGAGAGTGGTGTGCGGTATTTTATTATATGACGAGATGTTTGGATTGGTTGATTTAAAATGTTTGAGTTGGTTGATTTAAAATGTTTGGATTAGGTATTTTAAATATTTTCGTTTATTTCATTGGTAACAGGGAAACTGGATTTCCGTATGATACGTGGTTATATTATATTATATTTTTGAAACGTGGTGTTTAATACTTATGCTTGATCCATAAAAATGCTTTTATATTATGAAAACAATATACCGATAAAATATTTAGTTTCAGGTGCCGCAACTAGGAATGAGTCCACTACTTGCATTAGGTAGAATCCGGAGGTAGTGTTATTTTAGGAGTGGGTCGGTCAGAGATGAACCGTGGAAGGTTTAGCATTTTGTGATTTTTGTTATATATATATTTGGACGGGTGTGTCTCCATATTTTTGGAAATGAGTAAATAAGTATTATTTTTGGGAAAAAAATAAATTGAAAGCTTAGCGCGTGCATCTGAATATGTATATATATATGTATATGTATTTGCTTGATTGGTTAGGAAATGTCATGCGGACATCACACCCGACCTCGGGTGACGGGGGCTTGGGGTGGGGTGTGACAAATAGACACACTACATGACCTTCAGATGGCGTTGCATCACTACCGTGAAGAAAATAATCGAATGCAAATTTGAATTCTTCAACACGAGCTTCAATTGACGGCATGTGAGCATCTGTAAGAAGGTTTGGTTGACGAAGCTCGTATTTACATGCGATGCTCAAGGGAACCTGAATATCAGTCAGATATTGAAATTTGATGATAGGAGTAATGTTTAATGTTTTCGCATTGGTCAATTGGAGTTTAACTATGTATTTCTTTTCAAGTCTAATGTATCGTACCTAAGTTAAATTATAATAACGTTACTTCTACCAAACAACATACTTTTTCTCTTTATTTAAATTCCAAAAACACACATACAATAAAAATTGTTTATAATACTATGCCAATATGTAGAAAGAAGCACATAGTCTATTACAAACACAATTACTATAAAATACGAGTTTGAAACCGAGTATTGTTAGACGGCCGGATTAGTAAACCTTCATGCTCGGATATCTTCAAGTGAAGTCAGATATTCCATGAATATACCATCAGAAAATTCTACAAACTTGTTAAATTCAAATAAATAGTGTCAACTTTTTGAAGTCATCCTAACTGCCAAGTTGTTCATCGATTTCGGTAAGTACTTCGCCGTGCTACATGTCTCATTTACAAGTCGTTCAAACCTACCAATGTTTATCACATCTTCAACCGAAGCCTTACAGTCACAATAAATTACACAGTTTGTGAACATTGTTTGATTCAACATTAAAAGTCCTTGCCGAATATTTCATATACCAGCATCTTTTTGATGCTTAGGTAAAGTGTCACCGCATACCAACTCTATCCCTGCAAAACCACTATACTAGTTACTTGTTCTTGTTCTAATTAGCCCCCCTAATGTTGCAACATGCTGACCAATTATGTAGCCACTAACATTCACCAAGTACTTCCCTACAAAACAACCAATTGTCAAATTTAGAATGAATGAAAATAATATATATATATTAAAAAACATTCACAGTGATCTTTTTCATAAATTTTATTCATTGTCTTTGAGAATAAAACGAAACAAAGATTGGTTTTAACAATACACGTTGCTTATTATGAACTGAGGTTGTTCCTATTTATAGAAACAATTAAGGCGGAAAATTGGGGAACAAAATGGTGGGAAATATTTTGGCCGGAAAAAATTAACCACAAAAAAAATAGAGAAAATTTTCCGGAGAGAATTTTATTGGCGAAAATTTCGTTTTTGGTTGAAATTCTGTTGGCGGGAAAGTGTCTGGCGAAAAATGAAGTAGGTGCCAAAAATTGCCTATATATACATCTATACTTTTAGAATTATCATTCGCACACATTCATTCCTATTTTCCATTGTCATTATTCAGAAAATCAATTCAAATGGCAAGCGGGTTAGCAAACGATAAGGGTAAGGGTGAAGGTAAAGAAAAATTGAAGATTCATTGCACTAGTGAGGGTTCAGGGACAAGGGACCATGTTAAGTACCAAGATGAGATAGGTACATGGCATGGAATCCAGATACGCCAGTTAAAGGTCATACATTCGAGCGAAGACGAGTCACTCTACCCACTACTATGGTATGACGCTCGAGAGAAGTTGTGTTACCCTTAAGACGTGTGTAGTCCGTGGGATATTATTACAGATATCACTGGTGTTCAATGACAACTAGATCTCTTTGGTGTATAGCCGAATCCTATCACGAGGAAACAAACTTTCTTAGTACACGGTGATCCTTTCAAACAAACTATTCGATGGGTCAATCGTCGTTACGACGAGAGTTATAATTACATTGAATGGGGCAATGATAGTGAAAAGACAAAGAATTTACAATGGCCAACGATAATGGCAAAAATGAACCTTTATGAGGTAAGGTCTCACATGTACTACCTCAAGATTTCAAAATTACAGTCTTTTGAAATTTTAAAAAACGAACCGTATAAAATTAGCAAAATTTGCCACACATTAAAACGAGAAACAAAACAAATGGGAAAACGGATTTATGCTAAAACAGAGACTTCACCAAATTCGAAAGATCATTGCCCTAAATGCAAACGAGTAAACACTGAAGTACTTTACCGATCCCAAATACGACGATGACCCAAAACTGTCCGATTGCTAAGATGGAAAGATTCACTATGAATGGTTTGATAAAAGTAGGTAGTTATCGGTGCTAGAAAAGTTCAATGATTGGTAGTATTTTCTAATTTATGTAATGTTTTATTTTTTTTTATTTTTATGATTACTACTTGTACTTGTCATCGCATTTAATTTTAATTTGATATCTATCTCGATTAGAATAACAAATTTTTGGAACCTTGTTGCATAATCTCTTGCATAGCTTTCGAAGAGGTTCGTTATCTGTTTCTTCTTCTTCCCCATCCAAATCCAACATCATTTCTAGGTCACGTTTTGACAATCCAGAAAATGACATCAGATGTAAGTCAAAACCTAAGTCATGGTGACCCAAATTTCCTTCCACGAGTTCGTTGCTTGTTGGGCTAGTATCATCAATGTTAACTAATGTAGACTACGGGGAATTTGTATTTTAATTAGTATTAATGATAAACAAAAATTTAAAAAAAAAAATTATTTTTATTTTCAAATAGAGCTAGCTCTTAAATTGAAATGAATACTTACATTAGTCTACCTACCTAACTCCAAGTTTTGTACTAACTAGATTAAGAGAAAAAAAAACACGGAAAACGTAAATCAATTAGTTTGAGTTAAATGATATTTATACCCTTAAATATTTCAATAGGGCTTATGTTAACACTATTCTAAAACTTAAAGGGTTAATAGTGTAATTTTATTTATTTTTTTCTTATCAACGAGAAGTGAGAAATGCCAAGCCAAAGCCATGGACATGCACGAAGAGAAACGCAAAATCGCGATTGCGTTTTTAGGGGAAAAAAAAAACCAACTGTATAAACGTTCTTTTATCTTGCATTTTTATCTTTTTTTTTTTGTTAAAAAACGCAGAAGGGAACTGTGTTTTCTTATAAACACGGATCCGGTTTGCGTTTTATGATCATTTGGTATATAAGTTTGGATATATCATTTTTCAAAAAAAAAATATTTAAAAAATGATTATATGGTAAAGAACTTATGTCTGGGGGTGAAAGAGACTTGTACTTTGGCGGGAAATGCTTTGAGATTTTTTTATTTCAAAAAAAATATTTTCAAAATTCTAAGGATTTTGAAATTATTTTCAAAATTTTAAAAATATGTGAGATAAAAAATATGCTAACAAGAATCTGGCTTTTAGTTTTGGGACAATTGGTGGGAGGTTCTCCATTTAAATTTTAATTAGTCAAAACTCCTACATGCGGTAAAAATTTTTGATTTAGTCCCATCTGTTTTAAAAAGATAGAAGTCTTACTCACGTGATAGCCATACACCAGTTACATGTAACTATTTTGTGTGTAATATTATTGTATTAGTTACATATAACTAAATTTTTTTATTTTTTTCAGTTACATGTTCTAATAATATACAACTTTTTTATCTGATATGTAACTAAAAAATTTGATATTTTTTAGTTACATGTCTCTGATATGTAATTAAAAAATTTGATATTTTTTCAGTTATGTCAAAAAATATTGTATATATGTAATTATAATATGTAATTAATATTATATAAGTACATATAACTAAATATACTCAAATATGTGTTAAAAGTAACAATAATAAAATTGTAATTAACATTAGTTACATGTAACATAATTCACTATAAAAATCGAATATACTCACTAAAAGACTCCCTACAATTCCTGCAATATTCCTACAATTCTTGCAATGCAGGACTAAAACACAAGTAAAATCTAATTTAAAAGATTAAATCAAAAGCCAATAATACAAAAGTATTTTTTACCAATTAAACTTAAAAAATTGACTTTTCATCGATTTTCCCTTTAGTTTTTTTAATCTTTTTATAGTTTTATTTTTATTTTTAAGTCTTTATTAATTTATTTTCTAATTCTTATTTCTATTTTAATTAATCTTAATTAAAAATTTGAAAAAAAAAAAAAAAAAAACGAACAAAAAATTGTAAAAAAAAATAATTTTAAGAACAATCTAATAATTTTTCCCTAAAATCATAATAAAATAATATTTTTTAAAAACATAAATCGATTGCTTCCATGCGATTATCTCATTCTCGTGTGGCCAGACGAACTAAAAAGAAAGATTATTTAAATAAAAAAAAAAAAACAAAACAAACAAAAAAATCAATATATACAACAAATAAGTTGAGAAGAGTTATTCTAAGTGAATCTTACACAGACTTTTCTAAATTAATTTTCTTTGGAATTCCACAGTGTGCAAATCAGTCAACGATAAATATTGACAATCTTCAATTAAATTTTATGGTTTTCATTGAACTCTCTCACCCTTGAATAATAATAAAGTTAAATTAATAATATTACAATAAATAACTATAAAAAATTATCCCACTTAAATTGATGTATTAATTATTTAATTGGTTAATCTCAAGGCTTGTAATTTAGTGGATATCTAGCTTACCTTCATTGTGCAAGGTCTAGAATTTAACCCCCTCTCCCAACATATGTAAAAAAAATTATTTAATTGGTTGCGTAAGAATAGGAAAATACAGGTCCAGACTCGACTTTAAATTATAAACCCTAATTACTTTTTAATAAGTTAACTTTTATGAGCAACATTGAATTTTCTAAAATATAGTAAATAATAATAAAATATTGTCTATCCTTCTATATATAAATATGTTATACTTAAGTTATCGTTTGATAATTTTTTTTTTTTTAAAAAAAATAAAAAATAACTTTTTTCAAAATTTTAGTATTGTAAGAGATGGATTGATTAAGATCTCTCTATGCACTTACTTTTTTTTTTTTTTTTTTTCACTTATCTAGATTTTTTTTTTATTGAAAGGTAATTTATAAGGATAATATTAAGAGATATTTATTTATATTATTCAACTCATTTTTAATTTGTTTTTTATTTAATTTATTTATTTATTTATTTTTTATTTTTATTTTTTTTTTGTGTTGTAAGGACAAGGAAACACAAGTTGTAACTAAACTTTAATTATAGGTTTTTTTTTTCAAGGGTCCTAAAAGTCTTAAAAACACAATTTTTTAAGGATTACTAAAAATTAGACTCGTTCAAAAGTATCAACACATTTATCATTCCAATATTACTCATCATTTCTATACACTTTTTTTTTTTCACTTATCTAGAATTTTTTTATTTTATTTTTATTTTTTATTTTTTATTTTTTTATTAAAAGGTAATTTATAAGCATAATATTAAGAGATATATATTTATATTATTAAACTCATTTTTAATTTGTTTTTTATTTATTTATTTATTTTTAATTGTTGTGTAAGGACAAGGAAACACAAGTTGTAACTAGACTTTAATTATAGGCTCTTTTTTTTTTTTTTTCTAGGGTACTAAAAAGTCTAAAAAACACAACTTTCTAAGGATTATTAAAAATTAAACTTGTTCAAAACTATCAACACATTTATCATTCCAATATTACTCCTCATTTCTATATACAAATTCCACTTAATTTTTAAAAAAATCACTTAATATTTAAAAATCCACTGAAAATTTCTTTTTCAATAAAAAATTTAATTAAATTTATTTTTTTTAAATGTTTTTTAGGGTATATTTCACTTAATTTACTTATTTTTATTATTTTTTTATTTTTTTGTAATATCCACTTAATGCTATTTTTCAATAGAATTCATTCAGAATATATAATATTTTAAAATATACTAAATATCCCAAATTTATTGAATTCAAATAAACCATCACCTTACCACATTTTTATGAATAAATCTATTGAAAATCAAATAGAGAACCCAGATTCATTGAATTCAAAAATCAAAAAATAAAAAATTCTATTGATTAAGATCTCTCTATACTTTTTTTCGCTTATTTGGATATATATATATATAAATTATTAAACTCATTTTTAAAAGAAATATTGTCAAAACGGTGATACTAACGTTTGAGAAATTAAAGAAAATGGTAAAAAACAATTCCTTACTTACTGGTACTTTGAACAAGTCAATTCCATGAACCAAGACACTTCTAATCAATGAACGAGGAGTTAAAATATAGGGCTTTGATTATTTCCAAATCTCCCCTCATTTCTTTTTTTGTAAATTACCAAAGACACTTCAACTAAGTAGTTGAGGGATCTCTACAAGATCTAAAGTTCGACCTACGAAAAAATACTTGTTGGAAGGTACAGTCACACATCATGAATGAGTCACACATCATGAATGAGATAATCTTTCACTCTGTGTAGGTAGGGAGATACTCGTATGTATACAAAAAACAAATACCAAAAGAAAAAATGTTGAGTTGACCGCTTTAAATTGAACACAATATAAAAGGGTGCTTCTAACCCTATGCCCAGTAAAAAATAAATAAAAATATTTATAATTACTATTTTATCCTTTAAATTATTAATACACTAGTTTTAGACATGTATATTATGTGGATCTAAAAAAAATTAAATTAATATATATTTTTTTATTTGAATATTACACATGACGTACAATTGATATTTTAATTTTATATATTTAGTCCATATTATAAAAGTGTAGAAAAATAAATTTTAATGTTGAAAAATAAAATAAAATTGTAACCCAAAAACTATAAATGCTAACCTCCAACACTTTTAATTACCACTCATGTTTATTTTCATAAAATACTAAATAATAAGTAAATAAGTTCTCAAAGGATTTTTTTAATTTTTTTTAATAATAGTTTTAAAATAATTTGATAGGTTATTGTTATGTTGTTTAATAGTTTTTATTATTTGGTCAAAAATTGTTAGAATAGTCTTTGAAATATTTGAAATTGAATAAATTTTATATGTCATTAACAAATGGAGAGATAATTTTATTATGATTGGCGAGAGAAAAGAAGATAAAAAGATAATGTCACATAAAATTAATCATAATGAAAACAATCATCAACCGAAATATAGGTAAATTTCAGTGAAGTATCTTGTCATTTAGAAAACCTATAACGATATCCCCTGTCATTTGAAAAATATCTTCCAAATCCCCTTCATTTGATGCTAAATATAAAATTATTTATTTGTCCCTTTTACTATTCTACTAAAAAATTAATTAAAAGTATCTACTGAAATAATTTCTCTTACAACCCTCTTAAAAGAATTACAATTAATTTTGGTCAAGATTGATTTTTGTGTTTTAATTTTGTTTGTATAATATATTTCCAATTCTATTTATTATTACTTTTGATATAAAATGATGGCGGTTACATTTTCTTTGAGTATTCAATGAGTGGTGTTGAATTTTTTATTTTTAAAATTATTTTCAGAATTAAATAATGTTGATTTATATAATACATTTCCAATTCTATTTTTTATTACTTTTGGGATCAAGATTTTTTTTTCTTTACAGTTTTTTAATATTTAAAGAGAACTTCTTGTTGAATTTTTCAAATTTAAAATTATTTTAAAAAATTAAATATTTCTTATTTATAAAACTGTTTATATAAAAACTATTCCATTTAGTAACGTTTTTGTTTTTGAAATATTTGATGAAGTTTTCGTATGAGACTTTATTTAGTAATAGTTTTACTGTTCAAAAACAGTTGGCTTGTGAATTTTCTAATTGTTATTTTCAACTCTTTATTGTGTTTGTCATTTTTAAAGTTGTTTTGTATATGAAATTGGTTGCATACAAAAGAAAATTAATTTTTTTCATTACTTTTATTGACACTGAGAAACAAATACTATAAAAGCTCAAAGAATTTTATTTTTTTTAAATTAGTTTTTTGTTATTTATATATTTTATTTAAAAGAAAAATCTAACAATTTCAAATATTAAAAAAAATATATTAAAAATTATTGAACCCACTATATTAATAATAAATAACAAATAAATTCACTCAAATCACTATATTAATGATGAATAATAATATCTAAAACTCATTTAAATATAATATTAAAAAGAAAAAATGATTAAAAAATAAAAAAATGTAAAATACCGATTTTACCCTCAAAATTCTGTTAGTTTGGATGAAATTTTTGACGGAATGACCAAATAATGGCGTGCTTATACCTGGAGGGTTTAAAATGAAACGCTCAAACGGAGAGAGATCATTTTGAAATTTGTCAATACCTAAAGAGTTTAAAATTTACTTTTTCCTTTCAAGTATTAGTATTAGATATTAGATATATCTTTCAACCTTTATATATATATATATATTAATTCCTCTCTTCATTTCTCTTTCATCTTCCTTCTCCATCTTCTCCGGACCCCCACCACATAGGCACCGGTGTCGACACCTGCACTCCAGCAGTACCAGAATAAATGAATAAGTTATTTTTTTATTCTGTTCAACGGTGGGCTCTTTTTATGGTAATTTTGTCTTTCAAAATTTAATTGAAAGTGTTAATTGTCTATTTCAAAATTTTACAAGAGTATTTTTGAAATTGAATTAGGTTGCATTTGGGTGAGGTATTTGAAGAAGGAATTTTATTTGGGGAAAGGATTTGCATTTGTTTTAACAAAATTGCTTAAGAAAAAATTATAAATCCCTTCTCGAAATAAAATTCTTTCTTCAAATATCTCACCCAATTACAAAAATATATAAATTCTTTTTCCAAATACAATTCCTTCTTCAAATACATCATCCAAACGCAAGTTTAATGATGATTGTCATATTAAGTTTAATTTGTAGTTGGAATTAAATGATAAATAATTATGGAACTAGTCAAAATGAGAGGGATGTGCCTTAAAATTTGACACATGTTACACATGACAAATAATTTGCGTGTTGTTAGTTTAGTGAGTATTTTTTTCCTTTTTTCTATTTTATTTTTTATTTTTTATTTTTGAGACACCAAAAATCAATATATATATATATATATATATATTGAGATTTAAAAGATTTATCTTAAAAACTAATAATAGAGCATACATAATTTTTATATTTATTATTTCAAAATAAGATAACATTAGTAAATCAAGCGTGACCAAAATATCCAATCACCGTGAATCACTTGCTAGTTGCCAAGTTTGCTTCAAGGTTGATATAGAGGATTTCTTTTATTGAGCCTTATTAGATTATTGCACCCTAATCTTTGGAGTTGCTTTCATTTTTGTAATATTTTTTGCCGTCAGATATTTCAATTTTGATGTGTTAGTTAATCAAGTTATGCACAACGCAGTTAAATTTTTTATTTATTATTATTATTATATTATTATTATTTTTTGTTGTTAGGATAATTTTTTTTATATTACAATAAGATGTGTCCGGATCAGCTTACGGGCACCTTGACTAATCACTTTCCGGACCATCTTAAGTGCGCACTCTCCACATCCACCTGATACATTTAAGATTTAATTATTAGAGTATTCTGCAAGAGAGTAGAATTCTGGTTGACAAGAAAAATGAACACTTCCATTTGACAACTAGACTAACATTTGTTTTCAATTCCTAATTCTTTCTTCTCATTTTATAAATTACCACCACATCCACTGGCAATCTCAATTTATCATGCTATAAATTTGGTGTGCAATTTTTTTTTTTTTTTTTAATATAGTTTTTAATTTTATGAATAAAATTTTCTGTGAGAGAACATCTGATTGGTTAAATTTTGCAAGCCAAACTTATATATCCTAAGGGACCAAAGTGACACTCACCCGAACAAAATGGGGCAAAAGTGATCATGGGACCTACAAGAAAAGAGGAGGCTGGAGAGAGAGGGGTTGGTTTGTTGGTAGGCCACGCGCTTATTAAAAAAAAAAAAAAGGAATTTTCCTCCGAAAGTCTTTTTTTTTAAAGTGGACAATTTTTCAAGTTCCACCATTTTCCCAAGATGATCAAAATTTTTATTTTAACATTTTTTATTTGAAAAGTCCTATGTTAAGTTGGCAAATATTTCTCTTTTCCTTTTTACCCCTAGTTCATTTCAAGTAAGGGTTTTTCCTCTTTTACTTATGGTTTCGACCCAAAAAAGGGATCCACTCCATTTTCTCCCATTTTTATTTTACTCTCTTTATTTATTATTATTTCAATTTCAAACCCCAATTTTTTTATTTTTCAATTTCACACCTTTTTCTTTATTTCATTTTTCTTTTTTCTTTTTTTCTTTTTATTTTTGAAACAATTCATTTGTTTCAAATTAAGTAGATATCTATTGAAAATAAATTAAGGAGATATCTATTGAAAATAAATTAAGGAGATATCTACTTAAAATAAATTAAGGAGATATCTACTGAAAATAAATTAAGTAGATATCTACTAAACATTACAAAACTCAATATGTTTCTACAAGACTTGTAGGTGAAATTAAGTAGATATCCAATAAACTAAAAAATATCACAAAATACCACTTACATTGTTCTTCAAGAGACAACTTTTTAAGGATCATCATTTGTTCCAAAAATATAAAAAAAAAAAAAATGGAATAAAGAAAAATTTGTGAAATTGAAAAATAAAGAAATGGGGTTTTGAAATTGAAATAATTCTAAATAAAATGAGTAAAATAAAAATGAGAGAAAATAGAGTAGGTCCCTTTTTTGGGTCCAAAATCATGAGTGAGAGAGAGAGAGAGAGAGAGAGAGAGAGAGAATGGTGAGAGAAGAGAGAGAGAGAGAGAGAGAGAGAGAAAGAGGGCAGGCGTGGGGCTCGCCTGCCCACTGCCTGCTGAGAGAGAAGGCAGGCGGGCCCTACGCCTGCCCACTGCCTGCAGAGAGAGAGAGGGGCAGGCGTGGGGCCCGCCTGCCCAGTGCACAGCGCTAGAGAGAGAAAGAGGGGCAAAATCGGTAATTCGATTTTCATGGGGGTTTTGGGATGATTCAAAAATCCATGGTCCTTGAAAAGTTATTTTTTGGCCATTTAGGACTGCAAAATTTCTTTCCCTAAAAATAGTGTTATGAACCAAAAGGCCAGTGGGGAATTTGTCAGAGGTGATTAGTACCTAAGTTTTATCGCTTACAAAAATATAAAAATTTACTCCATGTATTCTATATTTTTTTTTTCACTTTGCATTTTTTATATGTTATTTGACTTATATATATATATATATAAACTTAAAATGAAAGGTCTTTTTGATTTTTATTGATGGAAATTTTATTATTTAATCTTTCAAACATATACTAATTATAAAATAGGCCATCCACTATTATAATAAAAATTTTACTCCTTTTAGAAAATACTGATAAAAAAATAAAAAAAAACAATCAATCAAATTATTCAACACAAACACTTTATTGATTCTCTAACCAGTTGTTATCTTGAATAAATGTGGAAACGTGATAAGCTAACTTCACAACCAAACAAACAGAAATATACAGAATGTAGTATACAAGGATATATCCTAGTTCGGTGAACTACTCTTACTTACGTCTATTCCCCTGAGCTCCATGTAGATTCGCAATCCACTAATCCCTGATCTCTTTTCTAAGTAACACTTTGCATTTTTTATATGTTATTTGACTTATATATATATATATATAAACTTAAAATGAAAGGTCTTTTTGATTTTTATTGATGGAAATTTTATTATTTAATCTTTCAAACATATACTAATTATAAAATAGACCATCCACTATTATAATAAAAATTTTACTCCTTTTAGAAAATACTGATAAAAAAATAAAAAAAAACAATCAATCAAATTATTCAACACAAACACTTTATTGATTCTCTAACCAGTTGTTATCTTGAATAAATGTGGAAACGTGATAAGCTAACTTCACAACCAAACAAACAGAAATATACAGAATGTAGTATACAACGATATATCCTAGTTCGGTGAACTACTCTTACTTACGTCTATTCCCCTGAGCTCCATGTAGATTCGCAATCCACTAATCCCTGATCTCTTTTCTAAGTAAGAACCAAATCCTTACAATTTTTTTCATAGGCTGAAGACTAACCTATTCTTTTCCCAGTCTTATAATCAAACCTTCAATTGTTTTTTCCCAAGTTAAGGAATAATCCCCTACTATCTTTTTACCAAGTTAAAAACTAACTTAATTCAATTACAGACATAATTAAATTTAATCATTTTATAGGCCAAGAATCAAACCTATCTACCCATATTAGACAACGTCCCAATATGCCTAATCCTCTCAAACTCACCATTACAAAAACTATTTTTTTTGTTATCACATGAACTTCTACCACCTCAATACAATATATACTCGATTAATGTCCTGAATACTATGTGATAGAATTTAGTGAGAAACACAAATATGATTTAACTCAATTAAAGCACACAGAATATTGTAATCAGATTTCATAAGTAGAAATCGTTTCTTAAGATATGCGAGATAAATAAGCGAAAAAAGATTCTTCAAGCACCAATATTCCAAGTTATCAAATAGATCATATAAGATAAGCATATAAATAAACTTGGAAAGATCTCAGCGGGATTTCTTGAAAACAACTATGATAGCTCAGTGAAAAACAAAAAACTAGTAATGAAAACTTTTGCTTGCTTGAATCAAGAACACTTTCAGAATATCTCTTATAAAAGCAATTCAGCAGAATCATACACCTTTTTAATCAAAGGATGATTTAAAACCTTGGTTCTTAATATCTCTCTTCTTCACTTTTCTTGTATGTGAAAAACGCAGGTTGATATATATAGAATTAGATCAAAGCCTATAACGACTAGTTTTTCATAACCTACGGCCATTAATGGCACTTTAAATCCCTGTATAAAATATTCTTTCAAATCTGAAGTATTTTACTTAAAATAACTCTTTAAAACAATCAATTTGGTCCAAAAACTTTTCCAATTAAAACACCTTAAAGATAGAAAGGTATTTTACCGATAAATCTTGTATAATTAAATAATATAAGGACCAAATAATAGGATCTTCAAAATATATAATAGATAATTGAAATATACTTAAATACTCCAAAAATCAGTTCCTCCAACGTTCAAAAGCCTAAGATTTAGGTAGAAGATCTCGAAAATCGCAACAGTCAAAGTTGACTGACCTTGTCGTCGTTGGTCAACCGTCCCCTGATCGGTTGACCGACCGTCTGCAATTTTCCAATTTCAGACTGTTATAAGCACATGTTGATTGATTTCCCGTTCCGTCGGTTGATCGATTCAGCCAACAGCATTTTCACACAATTTCCTACAACTACTGTTTTCGTTAGTCAATCGACCCCCTTCGTCGAGTGACTGAATCGACCAATAGTTTCCTTACATATTTTCTTTCAACCTATTATTTCTGCTAGTCAACCGATCATTTTCGTCGGTTTACTGAATCGACTAGGAACTACTATTTTAAATGTTAAAATATTTTCTTAATTCATTACTTTATAAAAAAAACATTTTCATGATTTAACACTTTATAAAAATTATTTAGGATCTTGAATTTATCGCTTCTGACATTAACACAAATAACATTACTCACTTTAAAGTATCGTGCGTGATCTTAATTGGGTTGTATTAAGAGTATACAAGTATTGAGTTGTTTTACCTAAAAATGCAGAGAATCTTCAATGATCCAATAATTTTTTCAACGTTATCGTTTGCAACCATCTTGAATTTATCATGTAGATCTTCAACCATAAATATCCTTTTTTATTCAATCTTTTTTTTCATTTGAATGGATGAAACTCTAATCTGAAATCACTCAATAAACATATTAGTTTCATTAAAATATTAATGTTCAATTACCTAACAAAACATCTAGGGACAACAATCTCTTTCTTTTTTATGATGACAATTAATTTTGATATTTTCAATAAAATATATAACCACGCTTATCCTGAATATGAGGATGGGTTTTTAAATTGTTTAAAAACTGTAATAAGAAAAACATTTATAAAAAAATATGCAATATAATCCAAAACATATTATTGATCCCACTCTCTAAATATATTTGTGCAACTTCTCCCCCTTTGCCATCACAATAAGTGAGGATGAAGGATCAAAACACCCATTCTATGCATACGTTATTATGCCTAACCATGCCTAAATCTCGAATTATTTTTATAAATTGATCTTCAGCTAGAGGTTTAGTAAAAATGTCAGCAAGTTGGTATGAAGTATCAACATATTCAATAGAAATATCCCCTTTCAGAATGTGATCATGAATAAAATGATGATGTATCTCTATATGCTTAGTTCGTGAGTGCTGTGTTAGATTCTTAAACATATAACACTTTTATTATCACGGTAAATAGGAACCTCCTCTGTGCATATACCAAAATCATGCAATTATTGTTTAATATATAGAATTTGTGCGCAACAAGTATCCGTTGCCATATACTCAGCCTCTATAATAGATAAGGCCATATAATTATGTTTCTTACTAAACCAAGAAGCTAAAGCATGCTCCAAGAAATGACATGGCCCACTGGTACTTTTATGCTCAACTTTGCATCCGGCAAAATCAGCGTCAGAGTGACTAACGAAGGTAAAATTATTTTTCCTAGAATACTATAATCCTCGATCACAAGTACCTTTTAAATATTAAAAAATTCGTTTGACTAAAGTTAAATGTGATTATTTCGGACAAGATGGAGATCTTGCATATAGACAAATGCTAAACATGATATCTGGTCTACTTGCAGTAAAATATAATAAGCTACTAATCATATCTTGATACATTTTTTTATTGACATTTTTACCTTTATCATCCTTATCGAGTTTTGTAGCCATCACTATGGGAGTTTTACACTCTTTAGCACTATCAAATCCATGCCTCTTTAGTAATTATTTAACGTACTTGACTTGATTGATAAATATTTCTTCTTTAGTTTGTTTAATTTGTAGCCCAAAAGAGAATGTTAATTCTCCTGTCATACTCATTTCAAATTCATCCTGCATTATCTTGGAAAAATCTTGACAAAGATCTTCACTAGTAGAACCAAAGATAATATCATCAATATATATTTCTGTATTAATAGGATGTTAGAGTTATTTTGTTTTACAAACAAAGTTATGTCAGTTAAACCATGTCTAAAACCATTCTCAATGACATATCAACTGAGTCTCGCATACCAAGTTCTAGGAGTTTGTTTAAGTCCATATAAAACTTTACATAGTTTGAAGACATTATTAGATAATTTTTTATTTTCAAAATCGGGTGGTTGTTTACATAAACTTTTTTTGATAAAAAAAACCATTTAGAAAAATACTCTTGACATTCATTTGAAATAATTTAAAATTACGAAAGCATACAGAGGCCAATAATATTCTAATGGCTTATCGAGTAACAGGAGCATAGTTTTCATCATAATCTATACCTTCTTTTTTATTATAATCTTGTACTATTAATCTTGCTTTATTTCTAATTACCATTCTTGTTTCATTCTTTTTATTTCGATAAATCCATTTAGTACCAACAACAGGATAAAAGTCAGGTTTAGGAACTAGAGATCATACTTTATTTCTTTTAAATTGAAGTAATTTTTCTTGCATAGTAAAAATCCATGATTTATCAGTTAAAACCTCATTAACAATTTTAGGTTCAATTTGAGATAGAAATGTAAGATTAATAACATCTCTAGGAGAGGGTCTAGTACCTACACCTCTTTCGAAATTCGAATGCCCACGAATTGTCCTTATATCTAGTATGTAATTGTCCCTTCATTTTCTACTATCTTCTCCTGATGATTTGTTGATTCTTTTCTTGGATAAGCATCTTGATTCTTTTGCTTTGTCGTTATATGTATACCGATGATTTTTCTCTTGGCATTGTCTTCAAAAGTCACATAACCTCCGTCTTTAGGTGTCAAAGACATAAATTTAGATTTATTACCCATTATGTGCTGAAAACAACCACTATTAAGAAACTGTTTTTCCTTGCTTAATGATACACTCAGAATAACCTCATCTACAGTGGCCATTAGAGCAAACATAGATGATCTATCACTACTTGACTTTTCGGAACTACTTGATTATGAGTCATTCCATGTGACTTTTATGGACATCTTCTTTTCCCATTTCACTTTCTTATTTTCTTTTTGTTTATTCTCCTTCTTTGGCTCACGACAATCAAATTGAAAGTGCTAGGTTTTATGATAATTATAACATTCAATATTGTTTATATTGACATTCTTTCTCTCATGGAACGTTCGTCGACTCATCTTTCTGAAGTTATTCATTACAAGTGCTACATCTTTTTCTTGCTGACTGTCAAGACTTATATTATTGTTGTCCTCATCCTCCTCAACTTTTTGAACTTTTAGTGCTAAGGACTTCCGTTTGCCATTGCTGACATCATTCTCAAATCTACGAATGAATTACTCGTGGGTTATTGGATTACCAATGGGCTTATCGATTGTATACATGGTATGAACATTTTCACCAACCACGTGATCATTCACCAAAAAACAAACAAGAAACACAAAATCAACGAAAACATAACCCATATGAACATTTACTAAGTCACAATTAAAATCAGTATGAATGTTCACCAAACTACAACAAACATTCATATAAAACCCAATCAATATGAACATTCAATGAGAACAAAAAAATCAACAAAAAGAGCATTTACAATGAAATAAACACAAAAACTCCACCAGAATCAACAAAGATCAACATAGAAGAACAAAATAAAGAACATTGAAAAAAAATATTCACAATAAACAAATTAAAGTACAATGAAAAAAAAAAACTTAAGATCAACGAAAAAGAGCATTTACATGAATAAACAAAATACTACACAAGGAGTATAAAAAATTACAGATCTGGATTTTTCAAATTTGAGAGAGAGGGAGCACCGCGATGGCGAGCACAATGAGTACAGATGAAGGAAAACGATAACTGACAGCTTCAACGAGCACCGGTAGATAGAGAAAACGATTTGAGAATTCTCAGATCTAGAATTTTCCAGATCTGAAAAATTCAAATCTTGAAAATTTAAGATTTGAGAGAGAGAGAGAGAGAGCACGAAGACGGCGAGCATTGATGGAGAAGAAGAGCACCAGCTGCGTCGGCGAGCACAACGAGTGCGGTGGAGGGAGATGAATGACGATCACGATGAGCACCGACATCATTGTTGTTATCGGATGGATGGCACGCGTAGCGGCGGTGACGATTCGGCTGAGAAAATAAAAAATAAAATGGAGAATTACAGTTTCTTTATATATATATAAGGCCAAATATGTTCATTCACTACCTGCCAATGATTAAAAACTAACAATGTTTTGTTGAAGGACTAAATAATAACCTGTTTCTTTTCCAAAAGGCTTATTGAAGAACGAGAAACCAAAATAAGGACTAAACAATAATAAATCCTTCCTTGATTGGTTTAGAAGATGATTAATTTGGTAAATATGATAAAATTTATTTCTTAAAAGAAAAAGGAGACTAATATTTGGATTATCTATACTATAAAACAAGATGGACATAAATCATCTAAACAAATCTTGATTGTAAATATAAAATATGTATTTATATTTAACCTTACATATCTCATAACTAAATGAGAAGATTTTTTTTTTTTGCCTAATTGAGGATATACCTAGTTGAGAAAAGAGAATATATATTTTTTGCATAATTGAGGAGAGAGAATATACTTTTTTTTTTTTTCTATATATATAATCTATAGAAATAATATATGAACATTAAATTTAGTATTAATAATAAAACATTAAATTTAAAAAGATTAAATTAGAAAAATAATATAAAACAAGAAATATGATATACAAAAATTATGGACAATAAATTTATAGAAATTATAGAGATATCGATATTAAATTTATGAAAATTATAAAAATAATATATGGACATGAAAATTAGTAATAACATAGAAACATTAAATTTACAAAAAATAAATTAAAGAAATAATATAAAAGAGGAAATATAATATATGAAAATCATGGACATTAAATTTATAAAAAAAATATAGAAATAATATATGCATATTAAATTTAATAATAAAACTAAATTATTAAATTTATAAAAATTAAATTACAAAGATAATATAAAAGAGAAAATATAATCCATGTAAATTTTGGACATTAAATTTACGACAATTATTGCAATAATATATGAGCATTAAATTTAGTAACAATATTAAAATATTAAATTTATGAAAATTAAATTAAAAAAATAATATAAAATTGGAAATATAATATATAGAATTATGGATATTAAATTTATGAAACTTAGAGAAATAATATATGGACATTAAACTTAATAATAATACTGAAATATCAAATTTACGAAAATTAAATTAAAAAAATAATAGAAAATATAGTATATTGTACATTAAATTTTCAAAAATTATAATAATAATATATGAACATTAAATTTACTAATAATACTGAAATAATAAATTTATTGGAATTAAATTAAAGAAATAATATAAGAGATGAAATATAATATACAAAATCTATGTATATTAAATTTAGTAAAAATACTTAAATATTAAATTTACAAAATTTATAGAAAAAAAAATATATGAATATTAAATTTAGTAATAATACTGAAATATTAAATTTACAAAAAAAAAAATTAAAAAATTAATATAAAAAAAAATAATATACGAAAATTATCGACATCAAATTTAAGAAAATTATAGAAATAATGAATAAAAATTAAATTTAATAATAATACTAAAATATTAAATTTATAAAAATTAAATTAAAGAAGTAATATTAAATTAAGTTGAATTTTTATGGCACAACACAAGTCATACGCCGCCAAAAGAAATAAATAAAAAATAAAATAAAATAAAAACTCGATGATTATGCATGTTATCTTTAAGTTTAGGATGAATGTTCCAGTGATGATTTACAAAGTAGGACATTCATAATTTGAGGTTTCACTTTAGTTTTAATTTTGATAAAATAAAAAACACAATTAAAAAATTTAAACAAAAACATAATGTCCCTAAATGCATGGAATAACAGCCATAATGTTCTGTTCTGTTCTTTCTCAATGTGTGCACTTTGCAGCACAACATTTAACAGAAGCAGAGCACGTGCAAGCAATATTAGGACCGCGGACATGGGAAGAAACCTCAATGGTCGCAGAGACCCTTACCTACGGCAACTCTCAGATTCCCATTCTCTCTTTCTCCGATTTATCTCTGCTGTGGGCAGTGGCCCGGTGGCCATTCCTGATTAACGTCGTCCCCAAATCGTATACACAGGCCAAAGTTGTGGCAGCAATCCTCGGGTCGTGGAAATGGCGCCGTGTGATTGTAATCGTCGAAGACCTTGGCTCAATTTCCAGAACCATCTTCAATCTTCACGATGATTTACGGAAATCAGGGGCGGAAATCGCCGGTTTCGTTGCGATTTCTTCGTCCTCTGCCGTGTCAGAAGAACTCCGGTGGCTCAAAACAGAGCAGTGCAGAGTCTTCATAGTCCATTCGTCCATGTCGTTGGCGTCAAAATTGTTCGAAAAAGCAAGGGAATTAAGTATGATGGAGCCTGGCTATGTTTGGATCACCACGAACACGATCACAAACCATATCCATTCGTCGAATTCATCGGTACTCTCCTCGATGCAGGGTGTTGTCGGAATCAGGACCCATTTTCCAGAAACTGGCCAAGATTACAGAAATTTCTACCTCAGATTTCGTCGTATGTTCAGGCAAAACTACCCGAAAGAAGACAACTACGAACCGGGCGTTTTTGCTCTTCAAGCATACGACGCCACCACGATATTGGCTCAGTCAATGACAATGTATAATCAAGAAAACACCCAACAGAGCCATGAATTGTTACAGAACCTTCGTCGAATAGATTTCGACGGCTCAATCGGGAAAATCAAACTCACCCCCAACCAATTACCGCCGGCGAACGTGTTTCAAATCATCAACGTGATCGGAAAAAGTTACAGGGAGCTCGGATTCTGGTCGGATGGACATGGATTCTCTCGGACAATTCAACAAACACCTAAGTAAAACATGTCACTACAACAAAAACTATGGCACTAATTTTAAGAACAATTTGTAAATAATGTCTTTTTAAATAGTTATGGAGACACTTAATAATAATATTTTTATAATATTTATTTAATAAGACATTTTTTATTTTAATGTATCCCAAAATTATATATATTAGAACAAAATTATTTATTATGACAAATTTTTATGGGACACTTTTTAATTATTTTAATTTTAATGTGTCCCAAAATTATAAATATTAAGACGTACTTAAAAGTGAATTTTGTTGTAGTGCATCCATGGAGATTCTGGGTCAGGTGCATTGGCTTGGAGCTCCATGGACTACACCAAGAGGATGTGATCTACCGACATCAAATGAACCGTTTGAGAATCCTCGTACCAGACGGAGATGCAACAAAGCAATTCATGAGAATCAACGGATTGACAAATAATTATACGTACAGTGGGTGTTCGATTGACGTTTTCAGAGCAATGGTGGGACACTTGCCGTACGAATATCATCGGTATGATGATACATATGATTCTTCCGTGGTGCAGGTTTACAACAAGGTAATATTTGCTTGTATTAAACTATAATTAATATAAAAAAATTAGAATTAAAAATATCTTATATGTTGAAAATTAAAAAAATTAAATATATTCTATATTGCAAATAAAAAAAATTAAATATCATTTTATAGTTAAAAAAATAGGAAAATTTGCCTAAAAATTCCATCTTATAAAAATATCATTTTATGAGTTCTGTAACTTTTTGTAACAGTTATTTTTTCTTCATATGAGATGGTCATTAGAAAATTATTTTTAGAATTTTAGGATCTCTCAAAAAATTTCTCCAAAGACAATGTTGTCAATGGACTTCTTTTTTTGAGATTATTGCTTTTAAAATTTAGCAGAATGGTGTTTCTAAAAGTAAAAATGAGATTGTCTATTTAATTGATAAAATTTTGTATTACAAGATTACACTTATTTTTATTTTTTTATTTGTAATATGTAATATATTTAATATTTAAATTTTTTATTTCCAATATATAAGATATTTTAATTTACAAAATTTATTTTTATTTTCTTATTTGTAAAATGTAATATATTTAATATTTAAATTTTTTATTTCCAATATATAAGATATTTTAATTTACAAAATTATATATTAATCATATGTTAATATAAGAAACATTTCTTTTTATATGTATCTTGTTTTTACACTTAGTTAATATTATGAATAAATAAATAATTTTTTAATATTTATTTTAATAATTTAATAGTCTTCTAATGTTTCGACATAAGTATTTATCAAACGCTCCTCGTGTTTCTCTTTTTAAATAAATTTACTTTTTATATTTTTTAAAATATCAAAAATTCCGTGCGTAGCATTCAAAATAAACTTTATAATATCAGAATACCTATGATTAACATTCAAATTCTAATTCATAATTTTAAATTTTTAAAATACCCTCAAAGGTATGGTCAATAAATTACCCCAAGTTAAATTCAACTAAATTTTAAAAATACATTTAGTAACATTCAACAATTTTTTGGAAAATTAAATAAATCGAATGTAATTAATTGATCTGATGGTTCCACCTCCTGATTAATTGTTTTTCATATAATTCTTGAAGCCAGTTTAAATTATCATATACAATTTGATACTTGAATGATTTAGTTATAAATTGCTTTTTAAATATAAACAAGTTCTATAAAATATATTAGTGTTAACATTCAAAAATAATATAATATAAAATATAATAATTATAATAAAGCTAGTAAACAATTATATTTAATTTAGTGTTTAAATTTTATTGCATAACAAAATACTTTTTAATTTATTTAATTTAATAAGAGGATAATAATTATCCATTGTGAAAAGAAAATTATTTCTGTAGTGTTGTTTGGTTCCAAAAAAAAAAAAAAAAAACGAAAGGAGGTAAAATAATTCACTTTAATATAATTTATTATTTTATCTCATATATTACAAAAATAAATTAAAAATTCTATTTTCCCTAGTGTTGCGGGTCCCCTTGATTTTTTAAAATATGTGGATCCGATACTTCTACTTGTGAGAGGATCAACACCATCGTTTATCCCATGTACGATAGCATGTAGAATAATTTAACTATATGTAATTTCAAATTTGAAATGCAGAAGTTTGATGTTGTAGTTAGTGATTTAGCAATCACATTTGAACGGTGTAATTATGTAGCATTCACACTGCCTCACACAGAATCAGGATTAGTGATGGTGGTGCCAGTCCAATCAAGATCAGACGATAGCAAGACATGGCTATTAATGAGGCCTTTCACAACTGCAATGTGGATTCTCATAGCATTTACAAATGTTTACAATGGGTTTGTGGTGTGGATGATAGAGAGAAACCACTCTCCTGAACTCAGAGGCTCAACACTCCATCAAACTGGGATCTTAATTTGGATGGCCTTTTCTACCTTGTTCTCTTTTCATGGTAAGAATACACACAAATACACACGAAATCTCTCTCTCAAGGGATTCTTCGTGAATAGTTCCCAAAATTAAAAATTTTGTCCATACACTTTAGGCATTACAATATTTTTTTTCTTTACAACTGTAAAGTTACTACACGCAATGAAAGTAACTACAATTATTCTATGTAAAAAAAAAAAAAAAATTGCAATAAATTTCATATTTTACGGTCACTTTGAACTTTCGATAGAATTATTGAATTTATTAACAAATTAATGTATCAAGGGGTTCCAAAATTTGGGGACCAAAGCGAGAAACCTCTCTTAACATAGATAGGGCAGAAAATGCTATTGGCACTCCTGCGATGTAAATAGTACTGAATATTTTGAAGTGACAATAAAACTTTTCTGTTTACGTTAATGGAACTTTAATGCTGGTATTTTGGGGGCAAGAAAACATGAAAAAAAATAAAAAAATAAAAAAAATTCCTGTCAATTTTATTATTATTTTAGATTTGTTCAAAATTTGGAAACAATCTCTCTCTAAAACAGAGTTGCGTACATCTGACCGTTTCCAGATCCTACAATTGCAGGAGTTTTCGTGTATTGGATTGTCTTTTTTTTTTTTTTTTTTTATTAATATAATTAATTAATTAAAAGGACACCTCCATTAACCATATATTTTCTGTCCTCATGCATAGGGGAGAAGTTGCACAGCAATTTTTCAAGAATGGCAACAGTGGTTTGGCTTTTTGTTGCAATTGTCATAACCCAAAGCTACGCTGCCAACCTCACCAGCATGCTCACCATCCAGAGGCTCAAACCCAAAATCTCCGACGTTGACTCCCTCAGGAACAACAACGCTGCCGTCGGCTACTCCAGTAAGTCCTTTGTCAACGATTACTTGGTCGACGTTCTGTGATTCAACCAGAAAAACCTGAAGAATTTCTCCATGCTCGAGGAGTATGCTGGAGCACTCCGGAGCGGCGAGATTGCCGCCTTCTTTGTGGAAGCTCCGGTCGTCGATATTATTCTCAAGAGATAATGCAAGAGTTTCGTGGCTGCCGGACCGGCGTACAAGGTTGGGGGATATGGATTTGTAAGTTCAATTTTATCCCCTTACTTTTTTGAATTTATCACTTACCTACATTCTTGACATTTGGTAAAATTAATAAATAAATGGAACAATCAAGGGGTGGAAAGTGTAGTTTACCACTTGTAAAAAATTTATTAAATTACTTGAACTTACCCTAAAAGATGGTTATCCACAAAAATGAATGTTGTATCGAGTAACATCACTTCACTTAATGCATCAAGTCTTTCCATTCTTGTTTTTAAAAATATGTTTTATGATTAATGGATATGATTTTCTCATTGATTGTGTTGCAAGGCATATTTTCCAAAGGGTACCCTATGCTCCCATACATCAATAAAGCAATTCTAAAGGTGTTCGAAAGTGGAGAGCTTCAAGAACTTGAGAACAATTTATCCGAGAAATGTGTGGATTTAGATTCAGACAGTGAAACAATCAGTCTAAGTCCAAGTAGTTTTTGGGTTCTGTTTGTATTCAGTATGGGCATCTCTACAATTTCTCTTACTGTCTTTGTCATACTCAGAAAGTGGAAATTATTAGAGATCTCATTATTAGGACACATGAAGATTTGGATGTTGATGATGATTGTGCTTACAAAATTAGAGAATCAAAAGAGAAAGTTCACTCGAAAAGTTAGCCATGCAGAAAGTCCTAATAATTCTCCAAATGCATCAATTCCAAAGCCGGGTTTAAACAGAGTTGGGATTTAAACATTTGATTGGGTTATGAAATAAAGTTTTGGGGGTTTTAATAGAAATTAATGTAAATGTTGAGAAATGTGTGTAGTTTTAAGAAATTAATTAGTGTTTACACTCCATGATTTCTTTTCTTGCGCTTCAAATTTTGCGAGTAATGTACAAAAGTTGGTTTGGTAAACATGTTTCTGTTCTCAAATATTCTCAAAATTTTATAACTAATTCCAAATTCTTTAAAAATTTGAGAAACAAAAAAATCTTGACTTCTATTCACTTCCCAAAACTATTCCAAATTTGTTATTTAACTTTCGATGTATTATATGTTTTTTTCTGCACTAATTTCATTCTGGTTTATGTAAAAAATAAAAAATAAAAATGAGAAAATTTACATAATCTCAATATGTTTTAAAAAACAAAAAGAAAAAGATAATCTTGACTTAAACATCTGAGAAACGGAGAGTTTTTCGTACCACCATTTTGGATTTCTCCACCCGTGTGAAATTTTAAAACGATGAGCTTAGGAAGCCATTTCCCTAAGAAGGATTTTGAGTTTAGATTAAATTGGTAAAAGGAAGAACAAAATAAAAAGTTTCATTTGCATGTCATGTTTTTCTCTTTCATCATATCATCAAAATATAAAATTGACTTATCCTTCCTCCTATCAATATAACCCAAACTTAAAGTTCATTGCATCAACCCCCTAGGGATCATCCTTGTTAAATCAAAAATATTTGATAACAGATCATACTAGGAGAACATCTCTTAAAATACCAAAAACATTTGTCCCACATTATTTTCAAAAACACCAAAAAGATTTTTCGTGAAAAGATTCGAAAATCAAATAAAAAATTGGTTTTAATCTTAATTGGATAAGTAATTGACTTAGGAAATGTGTCTTGGGATGCCTAATACCTTTCTCGAGCATAATTGACACCAGATCCCTTTCAAAATAATTTTTTAAACGGATAGTGTCTTTAATTTGGATTCAAAATCTTGCTTAAGCTATTTTTCAATTGTTTTTTTTTTTTTTCAAAAAACTGGTAACCTAACATACCATTTAAACTACAAGTGTGCAAAATACCCAAAACCCGATGGGGAGACCCTAACACGCCCGAAAATGGCCCGGTCCGATATTAAATTGAATAGAAACGGATTGTTTCGGCCCAAATTCTTCAGGACCAAAATTACCGGATTGGTCGTCGGATCAAAAACCTTCAGATCGAATTACACCCGATCCAATCCAAACATCCTAAACGACGTCGTTTCATTCTATTATAAATAAACCTTATGCACTTGAAGTGAACCATAGCTGCATTACCCATTCCTCATTCGATTTCTTTCTTTTCATCGAAGTTACTTCTCTTCTCAATATCTCATTACCTACGTAGTTCAATTGAACCCTAGTCGCTTCTCTTCTCAATCTCTTATCACCGAAGTTGCTTCATCCTTTCAAATCGACAATAGTGCAAACTGCAAACCTAGCTGCAATTTCCTCCTCAGACCAAAAATGCAATCAAAGGCTTCTTTTCTCATTGATCATCACTGAAGACGACATCTACCGATCTACTAATTTCCAAAGCCTTCGCTGCATTCTTCTAGATCTAGCAGAAGGCTTCTTCTTCTCGAGCCTTCGCTGCATTCCAAATGTTCCAATTTCTAGATTGACGACGCTCGACCCGCCCGAAATACCGATCCACGATTGTTTGGGCAGCTCATCAACCACACCCGATAATTTCAGTCGAAATCGGGACACACTTTCAGTAATCTGAACATTTTGAATCAGCCTATTTTTTTCAATGAAACCCGCCTGATCCGACCCGTGCACATTCCTAATTTAAACTCAATGCTCGGGAACGACCTATTTTCCTAAAAAAAATGGCTTATATGATAAAACAACGCTTAAAAGAACTCCTATCTTTACTCATATTTTACAAAATTTGTATTTTAATCCTTCTTCACGAAAATCTGGAGTGTATCAGTTGGCGACTCAGCTGAGAATTCATTTTAAAGGGTCGAGCCTACAATATCCAAATAAATCCAAGTAATCTAAATTCGAATTTTTTATTTTGTTTTCTTATCTCTTTATTCCTTATTTGCAAATAAGATAGTGCCTGTGTGTGTGTGTGTTGAATTTTATAGTGGGTTTTCGATTGAGGTTTTCAGAGCAATGGTGGAGCGCTGGTGGAGCGCTTGCCGTATTATTTTCCGTACGAGTTTCATCCGTACAATGATATATATGATTCTTCTGTGGTGCAAGTGTACAACAAGGTGAAAGAAGTAGATATTATATTCAAAGAGTTTTATTCAAAAGGAGAATTTTCAATTTTTTCCAGGCAATTTTTTTATTTTTTAAAAATTAAAATAAAAAATTGCTCCGTGAAATTTTACAAACCTACCTTTAAATCATCATTCTTTTTCTTTTTTTTTGAAATAGTTAATCCAAACGCATTCTCGATTTAGTTTGACCCCCTTTTTAGGGGGCTGTCTTCTCATTTTGAAAATAAAAAACTCCTCTAAAGTTTAGTTTTGTCCCCATTTTTTTTTTCCAAAACCAGTTGTTGAAAAAGAATTGTTAAAAAAGAACTGTTAAAAAAGATAAATCTGTCAAAAAATAAATGTTGAAAATGAAAAACATGCAATGAGAGTTTGATAAATATTTGTGTAAAAATATTAAAATACTATTAAATTGCTAAAATAGACTATTATATTTATTCAATTATTCCTAAAATTAACTAAGTATGAAAAACATGATATCTATAAAAAAAAAAAAAATGTTTACCGGTGTCAACCTATGATTAATATAAAATTTTACGGTTGAAAATATCTTACATGTTGAAAATTAAAAGAAAACAATTATGTAAAATAAAAAAATTAAATATCTTACATCTTGTAAATAAAAAAAAATTAAAATATCATTAAATAAGAAAAATTAAATATTATTTCGTAATTAAAAAATAAAAATAATTGAGTTCTCATACAAAATTTCATGAATTAAAAAAAAGTTACTCTTGACTTTTAAAAGTTAGAGATGGACTTCTTTTTTGGGCTATTGCTTTTAAAATTGAGGAGAATGTTAAAGTTAAAATGGGTTTTTTTTAATTGATAAAGTTTTGTATATAAGATTATTATTTTATTTTCTTATTATGATATTTTTATTTTTATTTGTAATATGGAAGATATTTAATATTTTTATTTTATAATATTTAAATTTTTTATTTTCAAGATGTAAAATATTTTTATTTATAAAATTATATATTAATCCTAGATTAATAGAAGAATTATATATATATATATATATATATATATATATATATATATATCTATATAGATCTTGCTTTTAAACTTAGTTAATATTATAAATAAATAAATAAATAACTAAATATAATATATGTTTATTTTAGTAATTTAATATTTCTACACAAGTGTTTACCAAATGCTTATTTTTTAATAAATTTACCAAATGGTTAACGACTCATTTTCAATAGCTCATTTTTTTTTTAATTTTTAATTTTTTTTTTTTTTTTAAACTCTAAACCTTCTATAAGGCAATAAACCCTCACATTTTAACATTTCCTTTTGAAAAGTTACAGGAAAGTCAAACTAAACCTTAGAGTTTTAAAATTGGTACTAACAAGTTCTTTGATTAACCAATTAATATTGAATTAATTAAGTGTTTATTATATTACGATTTTTTTATTATTATTTTATTCTTATTTTATTAAAAATGTCTTATTTTCTCTCTTGTATTTAAGTTTATTTTTTATTTTTTAATCAAATGTTAAAATCACTTTGTAAAAAAATATATATTTTAAAATATAATATCAGAATATATACCTCTGATTAACAGTCAAATTCTAATTCATAGTTTTGAATTATTCAGAATACCCTCAAAGGTATGGTCAATTGAATCACTAAATTGCCGCAAATTTAAATTCAACTAAATTTTAAAAATACATTTAGTAACATTTTACAAAATTTTTGAAAATTAAATAAATTAAATGATTTTTTTTTTTTTGTATACTCATAAGTGTCTCCCCTCATACACAAGGTGTGAGACTAATCTTGTTAGGAGTTCTGTGGCTATCCCTCTCAACAAATGCTTTTCCGTAGGTTCGAATTTATGACCTTATAGAGATCCCTCAACTGAAATTAAATGATCTAATAGTTCCACCTCCTAATTAATATTTTTAATATAATTCTTGAAGACAATTTAAATTATCATATACAATTTGGAACCTCAATGTTTTAGTTATAATTTTTTTTTTTTAATATATATAAGTTCTATAAAATATGTTAGTGTTAAAATTCAAAAATAATTTAATAATATAATACTAAATTATAATAATTATAAAGTTAAAAAAATATGTGGTCCCGATACTTCCGCTTGTAAGAGGATCAACACCTTCAGTACTGATCTCTCAGTACTGAAGTTTTATCCCATGTATGGTTGTATGTACAATAATTTAACTGCATGTAATTTGAGATGCAATGTTTAATTTTATTTTTTCTCTAACTGAAATAGTATAATTGAAATACAGAAATTTGATGCTGTAGTTAGTGATTTGGCAATCACATCTAAACGGTGCAATTTCGTAGAGTTTACACTATCCCACACAGAATTAGGATTGGTGATGATGGTGCCAGTCCAAGCAAAATCAGACGATAGTAAGGCATGGCAATTCGTGAAGTCTTTCACAACTGCAACGTGGATTCTTATAGCACTTGTAAGTGTTTACAATGGGTTTGTGGTGTGGATGATAGAGAAAAACCACTCTTTTGAACTCAAAGGCTCAACACCCCATCAAATTGGGGTCTTGATTTGGATGGCCTTTTCTACCTTGTTTTCTTTACAAGGTAAAATATGCACACAAAATCCCTTTTTCTTAAAGGGATTTTTGGTGAATAATTTACAAACTTAAAAATTTTCTCCATACAATGCAGGCGTTATAATATTTTTTTTTATCTTCAAAATTCTAAAGTTACTGCATCACATGTCACTGCAATTATTCTATGTAAAAAATTGCAATAACTTGATTTGCAGTGACTTTCGAATTTTGACAAAATCATTGAACTTATAAAAAAATTACTGTATCAAGTGGTTAGATGAATGGCGGGTTGCAAAATTTGGGGAGCATGAGAAAAGATCCTTCTCTTAACATAGAGGGGACAAAATGTAATTGGCACTCCCACAAAATCTAATTACACACAAAAATATTATTCCAGTGGTAAATAGTACTGAATATTTTGAAGTGGCAATAAAACTTGTCTGTTTGTATTTTGGGGGCAAGGACACTATATATATCTATATATATATAAACACCTCAGTTAACCATATATTTATGTCATCATGCATAGGGGAGAAGTTGCACAGTAATTTGTCAAGAATGGCAACAATGGTTTGGCTTTTTGTGGCACTTGTCATAAAGTTAGCCATGCAAAAAGTCCTAGTAATTCTCCATGTTAATGTAATATCTGGGTTTGGCCCACTTGGCCTAAAATCCTAACTCTAGGGTCTCCCACTCCCCATATAAATATTTATTGTATATCATTGTAATAAACATTTTTCCTACACATATTAATATATCATTTATGTTTTCCATTCATTTCATTCATCCCAAAGCCTGCAGTACCACTTAACCTCGCCGTTTCGGATTTTCGGCTCTATTACCTCAACCAGGGATCCAAATCCATCTCCAACCATACCATCAGAATCGTCTCGACAAGACGATTCCAAAACAAGAAAAACCATCTCAAGATACTCCCTCACGCGCCAGACTGTTTGTCAGCCATGTTAGCCCTATTATACCAGTCAACACTTAGTTAGCGCCTAGTCAAGTGCCTAGTCAAGCATCACGTCATTGACACATCATTTCCATGTCAGCGCCACGTTAGCGTTGATCGCCAAGTCAGCTGTTAACTCTGCCACAACAACGGAACCAACCTTTCTTTTGCCACATCACCGATTTTCTTAAGGTAACTTCCTTTGACCGGTTTAGACCATTTTAGACGGGTTTTCTTCAAAGTTGGACTGACTATTGGGGTTTTTGGACATCTTGATTTTGTTTCCAGCCTTCGTTTTGTGATTTGAGGCTCACATAATATAATTTTATTTTATATTCGTGTGGTTTCTACGTCAGTTCACCCGTTTTTCGCCTAATTCTTGAAGATTTAATATCTGTTCTTAGACAATTTCAGCATTCTAGATCTATCTGTGATATTTGTTTAATCAAATTCAGATCATACAGTATAGTTATCTTTATATTATTGATTTGGTTTGTCACGAAGATATGATCAATTCAAGGGGTTTTCAATCGGTTCTTTACGAGTACAGATTGGTTCTTGGACAAGTTCAACGTTCTAAATCAATACGTTGTAGCAATTTCTCCATATTCATATCGTACAGTATATTTTGTTGTATATTTTTTATTCGATTAAACAACAATATCTGTGGGTTCTTCGATCTTTCTCAGTACCAAAGAGGGTTCAGATCCTACTCCACTACTATTACCATGTCTATTACTGATATGAATTCACTCATCTATCATATTTTCTCCCAAAATGGTATAAACATTTTCCTTGCTCTCTCACTTACTACAGGAAAATTTTCTTTATTCTTTGATTCTACTTGTTGTAATCATATGACATCTGATCCCAACATTTTCTCAACCAAACTCTCCGCTGTGAATACCCCTATTATTCATACCACTGATTGTTCTCAAATGCGTGTTACTAATGCCGGTCAGGTTTCTACTTCCCATTGATAGGTGTAATTTATCTATTTATTCCCAAGCCGGTTTTGTTAGTTTTCGAGTATTGTTATAGCGTTTTTATATGTTTTAATACGTTTTTATTTATTGTCTTAAATTAGTTATTTGGGGTCACTACAAGAAAAATGGGATTCAGCTACGATTTGTTTTTGTGACGACACAATAATCATTGCCAAATATGTCTATTGGCGGCAAAATGAATAATCGTAGCCAAAGCTGACCTACTTTGGCGATGAAGTGCAATTTGGTAGCCATAGATGGTTAATAGGCGACAAAATTTTAGAATTCGTCGCTATTAATCCGATCAATTCTTGGCACCAAACAAAAAAAGAAAAAAATTTCCCGCTAGCATATAGGCGATAGAAACATTTCGTCGCCAATTTAGCACGAGATATGTTTTTATTTGGTGACGAACGTAGTTTGTCGCGATTAATTACCCCACTACTGTATGGGCAATAGAATACGTTTGTCGCCAATGTGTCTACCTATATTTAACATTAGGCGACGAATTGGTTTCATCGCAGATTGTTTTTCCTCCACATTCTTAGGCCTTATACCAAAATGTCATGGTGTTGGTTTTAGCGCGATCTCTCCCGCTCTCACATTTGCTGGAAAATAAAATGAGAAAGAAAGACTTACACTCGTAATCTATATACCCACCCCAAACCCGTTCGTTCATCTCAGTTCTCTCATCGCTCTACTATTGACGAAATCGCTATCTCGATCTCAACCTTCTCTCTTGATCTCAGTCGTTGTCATTGGCGGTGGTGTCTGTTTTATCTCCTCGCCGTTCTTCTTCCTATCATCACCGGTGGGAGGCCCATCGATTGAATGCTCGGGGATCGTCACCGTTTTGCTTCGTTCAAATCTAGGGTTGGACAAATTTAGGGCTCGTAGTTGTGCTTCGTTCAAATCTAGTAGCTGGATTTGAGATTTAATCAACAAATCTAGGGTTGGAGAAATCAAATCGACAATTCTCTAGGTTCATTCAAATCTCAGATTCTTCGTTTCATTCTCATAAGGTAATAATTTCTCCTCTATTTTAATTAATTTTTTTAGTTTTCACGTTTCAAAAATAATCTCAGATTAGGGATTTGAATTGGGATGTGAATTAAACGTTCATTCTAGTTCACGTTTCTCTTGTTTGGTTCTTCAATCATTAATGGGGTTTGAGGTTTTGCATTGCTGAAATGTGGTTATCTTTGTCGCCTTTTTTACCGTTCTCTGCTAAAAAATAATAATCTATTTTTCTCTTGTTCTTCTGTGCTGTTTGACTACTGATTATTGATTCACAAAGTGATGTGTGTGTATATATATATATATATATATATATATATATATATATATATATGCAGATTTGTTTATGTTATTCTATTCTTCTATTTTGTTTCTGTTGGCGTTTCTGTTTCTGTTCTGTTCTTTTTTTTTTTTTTCTTCTATTCTTCTGTTTCTGTTCATGTTTTGTTATTATTTAGTTGTTTAGTTGTGTTACTTTTTTAGTTGTTTATTTACTAATGCATATGTAGTTCTAATTTCTAAGTAATTTTTATATATTCAGAAATGGACAAGAGTTGGATGAATGCAAAAAATAATGATATATATATATATATATATATATATATATATATATATATATATATATATATGCGAATCAGTTTATTCCATAGGGATTAACACATGTATATTTATATATTTATATGCAAATAAATAAATAAATCTTCCTCAATCGTAGGCCAAAAGAGCTTCTGTAGGTATGCTTTGTTTTTTTTTTTCTTGCCATTTCATTATACTTCTTATGTTTTTGTTCTGTATTCGTTCGTGTTTTCGTTCTGCTTCCATTCGCGTTTCTGTTATGTTTCCATTTCCGTTACTATTTCTGTTATGTTTATTTACTAATGCATATGTAGTTATAATTTCTAAGTAATTTTTATATATTTAGAAATTGACAAGAGTTGGATAAATGCAAAAAATAAGTTGAGTGACGAGCATTTAAATGGAGTACAATCATTTATTCAATTTGCGATAGATCACGTTGAATCGAAACAACAATCAAATTTGTTGTCCTTGTACCAAATGCGTGAACACTAAATTTAAAAATGAATTTGAAGTGGAGCGCGATTTGATTGTGAATGAGATGCAATTAAGCTACAAGGTATGGGCATTTCATGGGGAAACATTTTCTCCTAGAGATAATGGTGATATACGCGACGAGTTTGATGATTTGTTGGATGACATATTTGGAGGTAACTCGACAAATGTGAATAGAGGGGTGGGAGTCAATGAACCGTAGGAAGGAAATGATTACAATCTTGACAATGATACATTTAATCATTATTTTAAAGAGTCACAATGCGAACTCTACCCCGGATGCACCAAGTTTTCGTTGTTCACGTATCTGGTTAAGTTGCTTCATTTAAAAGTAATTAACAAGTGGAGTAACAAGTCAATCGATATGTACTAAATGGGTTTTTTGAAATAAAAATGATGAGTCTAGTATGGTAATTAGAAACAAAGCAAAATTAGTAGCACATGGCTATAATCAAGAGGAATGAATTGATTATGATGAAACCTATACTCCTGTGGCTAGATTAGAAGCTATTAGAATGCTACTCACTTTTACATGCTTACGTAATTTTAAGCTATATCAAATGGATGTTAAGAGTGCATTTCTAAATGGCTTCCTAGCGGAATAAGTTTATGTGAAATAGCCCCTAGGATTTGAAAGTGATAAATTTTCTGACCACGTATTTAAACTTCGTAAGGCTTTGTATGGGCTCAAACAAGCTCTTAGAGCTTGGTATAAGAGGCTTAACCGATATTTGATCGAAAAAAGTTTTCGAATAGGTATTTGTGATATAACATTATTTGTTAAGCAAACTGACTCTGATATCCTATTAGTACAAGTTTATGTTGATGACATTATTTTTGGATCTACTAATGAGGATTTTTGCCAAGAGTTTACTAAGATAATGCAGGGCCAATTTGAAATAAGCATGATGGGAAAGCTGAATTTTTTTCTTGGGTTGCAAATTAAGAAAATCAAATAGGGGATATTCATAAACCAAGCTAAATACACTAAGGAGCTATTAAATAAATATGGATTGGATTATGCTAAAGAATACAAAACTCCCATGGCAATGGCTACAAAGATAGACAAAAATGATACGGCCAAAAGTGTTAATGAAAAAATGTATCGATGTATGATTGGTAGCTTATTATATTTAACTGCTAGTAGACTTGATATCATGTATAGTATTTGTTTATGTGATAGATTTCAGTCTTATCCTAAAGAATCTCACTTGACTGCGGTTAAGCGATTTTTTTTTATATTTAAAGGAGACGACTGACCTAGGATTATGGTATCTTAGGGGGAGTGATTTTAAATTAATAAGTTATTCCGACACTAATTTTACTGGTTGCAAAGTTGAGCGAAAAAGCACAAGTGGGTCATGTCATTTGTTAGGACATGCTTTGGTTTCTTGGTTAAGCAAGAAACAGAATTCGATAGCTTTATCCACTACTGAGGCTGAGTGTATGGAAGTTAGTAACTGTTGTGCTCAAATTTTATATATTAAGCAACAGTTAAATTATTTTGAAATATGTATGGAGAAGGTCCTAATTTATTGTGATAATAAAAGTGCTATTTGTCTAAGTAAGAATCCTATACAGCACTCACGAACTAAACACATAGAGATTAGACATCACTTTATTCATGATCACATTCATAAAATGGACATTGTTATTGAATATATTGATACCTCCAACCTGCTAGTTGATATTTTTACCAAACCATTAGCGGAAGATTAGTTTGTGAAAATCATTCGCGATTTGGGTATGGCTAGGCATAATGATGTATACCTAGAGTAGTGTTTCTTTGTAGTTCCCTTTTCCTATTTTTTTTTTTTTTGAGATGGCAAAGGGGGAGAATTAGTTAATGTTTTAATGTCTTAAGGGGTTGAATTATTTTATTTTATATGTTAAGGGGGAGTTTATTATTGTTGATCCTAAGATTTTGATGAACAATTAAGTGTTGATATTTTAGTGAAACTAATGGTTTGTTAAATGTTTCAGTTAATTAAGTTCTAGTGATGAAGATGCGATGACAAATTATGAATAGATGCTAAATGATGATTTCAAAGATAATGAAGAATTAAGAGTTTGAAGAAATTAGAAAAAATAACTCAGGTGAATTTCAACTCTTAATATCCCATTTAGGAACACACACGGCACAAAATATTTTTATTGTTTATGTGTGTTTTGATAAGATGAAATTATTAACTCCTATGTGTATTTGGAAAGAAATATTTATAATTGACTAAAATCGAATTTAAGAAGTTAGTGGGGCTTATTTAGAAAAGAAAATGGTTAAAGAAGCGAAAACGTAAATAAGAATGAGTTAAAAAACGAATTCAGAAAAGAGATCCAGTATGCATAAGTCGACTGGTAAATCGACTAGACCAAACAGGTGAAACTCTCTTTATCTCTAAGTCGACAGGTAAGTCAACCAGTGAAGAGAATATGAACTCTCTGTATCTCTAAGTTGACAGGTAGGTCAACCGGTGAAGGTAAATTGAACTCTCTGAATCTCCAAGTCGACAGATAGATCAACCAATTAACGCAGTAGCTTTGGCTTACCTACATCCTAAGTCTAGCAGTAGACTGACCGATCGACTGAGGGCGCTGTTTCAGGATAATGAGGATTCTGAATTTATATCTAAAAGTAGTCATTTTTTGTTGGGATTTGTGAGAGATTTAATGGATCTTATGATATTTAAGATATGTTTCACCAATTATTTAAATCCTATTAAGTTGGTTCATTAAATTTTAATGTTTCTCAATTTTATACATAAAATTGTTTCTATTCTATTTAATTGAGATTAAGAAATATTTGGGGGACTTAATTGAAAGATTTAAAAGTCATTTATTAAGTGAATTGAACCAAAATAAAATCATAATGATATACGGGATCTAAGAGAACATTTAAATGTCATGACACATGGGAACTAGCCGTTAGAGAGCTTATATAGATTAAGAGAGCTTAAAGAGTAGAGATCATATTGAGCTATTATAAGAGATATTATTATGAGATTTTGTGAGAGCTATTATAAGAGACGATCTTGAGAATCATTGGCAATTAATCTTTGCTGCTACCGAATCTGAAGTAATATCATTCTAATTATTTTTTCTGTGGATTTTGGGTGAGATCTTTCCAATTACTTTCTATTGTGCATTACTTGTTTAATTTTTGGAAATTGATCTTCAGAAATTGTTTCTGATTTTATTGAAGAAAATATTTTATAAACAATTTCTTGAATCTGATTACGTGCTCAATTATTTGCTACCCATCTTTTGTTTAAAATCATATTTTCAATCTCACACTTTTCTATTACTAGATTTGGGATATTAATCGAGTTTTAATTTATCTGGGGTGGTAGAAACTTCGAGTGAGATAATCTACTTATCAATTTTGTATTGGTGAGTAGTGTGACGGATTAAATATTGTTGGGGGTATTTAATCAACGGTAGTCGATTTTCAATCTCTTCCTGTAAAGAGATTGAGGTAGTAATTCTTCCTAGATAGATTTGATTTTGAGTGAATTTTGTAAAGATTTCATCCTTATTTGAGAAAATGATAGTTAGAGTGTTTTTGTGAGATTTTGATTCTTGAGCCTAAGGTATAGAAAGAATTAGGTTGTGATTCTCCCTGTAATAGAATTAAGTTATTCTTGAACCTATAAAAAGTAGAAGTTATTCTTGAGCTTGGAAAAATGAATTTGTAAAGGTTGATTCTGAACCTATGAAAAGAATTATTGTGAGGGTTTGGTTCCTACTTTTAAAGGAATCTTGAGTTTAGTGGGTGCGAATCTCCATAGGGCTCGGAGAACTGGATTAGCCAAGAGTAGCTTGGTGAACCAGGATATAGCGATATGTACTGTATTGCTTATTTTTTTTATTTTATCTTGTGTTGTTTGGGTGTGCACCTAGAGCTTATTATACTTATCCGCTGTTATAAAGATAATAATTAAGTTTAGGATAAAATTAATTGTTTGATTTTTGAAGTGCTATTTTTTCTCTGATATTTTTTAATTACCCAATTCACCCCCCTTTTGGGTATTCCACTGGGACAACAATTGGCATCAGAGTTGGTTTTAACTCGTTAGGCTTAACATCCTAGCTAAACTGGTAACATGCACACACTATGGATAATATTTTTTGTGTATCTTCTCTTGATGGTAATAAATCCTTATATGACAACGTGGTTTACGATTCTTGTGATTTTAGTGATAGGGATGGAGATGATGATAATGAAAATATCCATATTGTTATGAAAAAATTACTTTCTTTCACACTACTTTTTGCTAAAGAGAGCTTGAGTTTAAAAAGAAAAATTGATTTTTCTGAAAATGGTAGAGAAAGTGTTCGAAAATCTAAAGTGTATTTGGATGATTATTATGGTACAAAAGAGTTTTTGAACGTTATTTTTTAAATTAATAATTTTCTATCTAAAGTGGATTCTCTTGAAAATGAAAATAGAGTTTTAAAAAATAATTTTGACATGATTTCCAGACAAAGGTCAGATCTTGTTTTTAAAATTGATTTACTTAAGAAAAATTTTGGAAAATAAAAATCCGACCTTAAGTCTATTGCGTGAGATTCTGAAAATAATTTTTCTAGGCAAAGTGGATATATTTCATCGTCTCATCATTCATCACAAGCCAGTGATAATTATGTGGCTATTGTTAGAAATGATTTTTATTTTACATCTCGTGCTTTCTATGCTAAATTGGATTTGAGATGTTATTATTGTAATAGGGTTGGGCATTTTAAAGTATCATGTCCGTTTCAGAACCCTAAGTTTATGTCTAATAAGGACAGATCCAAAATGAAATGGATACCGAAGAGAATTATTGAAATATCTTGTACAGAATTACATAATATCGAAAGTGGACTTGAAGGAGAAAACAAAGAAATTATATCAAAACTAATACAGAAAGTTACCAAGGATCTACAAGCGACTCATAAAAAGCAAAAAGATGTACCAAAGACAAAATGTGAAGTTGCAAAGAAGCCACAAGAGAAATGTACAAAGAGAAAAGTTGTACAAAATCCAAGATAGGATATCACTAGAAAGCCACAAGCAATACGTGCAAAGAGAATTATCAATGAATCAAATGGAAAAAATCAAAGGAAGAGAGGATACGAACAAGCCAAGAAGAATTGTGCACCCAAATCAATTATGAGCTTAAATGAGGTAAACAGTAAAGTCGCCCCTAAGGATATAAGAGGTACTCCTAACCCTCCACATTTTAAATTTATTAAATTTGTTAAAGAGGAAGAGTCCCGACTTACCAAATAGGTAAGTTGGTAATTCTTTCTAAGATCTATTCTAAATGAGTCGTTATCCTGTTATCTTAGAAACATTCTACGGTAATTATGACAATCACATTTATTTATAGGGTATTAACATGTTTTTATGTGCTTATATCAAGTAGTGATCATGTGTTAATTTTAAAACATGTTATGTGATTTAGAGGATTAATCGAGTATTAGTGATCTCACTAAATAATACTAATTATCTGTTGCATATGTTTTTTAGTTGGATTATTTGTATAATGTGCTATCATTCAAGCTATTTACTTTTATACAAATAAGTTGATTTAAGCTAAGTTTTTTATTAATCTTGATTTTTTAATATGCATGTTATTGATTTAGATATGATTCATATTTTTGAGCATAAATGATTATTGTTGAAAAATGAAGCTGAAATTTTTATGAAATAAGTATGCATTATATTGATAACTTCATAAACTATCATTGAGAGATGTTTCATGTCTTAGTGTTTCAAAGATTATATTTTCTCCTTAAAATGAATTAGTTTGTTTACACTTATATTGTGGGGATTTCATGTTAAGAATGATGTTTTTGTTGTGAATTTTGATGAATTGAGTAGACTTGATATTTATTTATAATAATGATCCACATAGTGTTGATATTTTGTGTCTAAAAGTTGATTTGTTAAAATGAGTTTTGATTTTTTAAAGTTAAATTTATAAGTTGATTCAATGTACTTTTAAAAGAGTTATATATATATATATATATATATATATATATATATATATATATATATATATATATATATATATTCAAATTTAATTACTTTAGGTTTACTCTTTCAAGTATATTATGTGTTTGCCTAAAGTAGAATTATTGGTTGTGTTTCCCCCTCCCTAAGTTTTGTTTTTGAAGATGACAAAAGGGGAGAAATTCGATGATGTTTTATTATGAGGGAGTTTATTTTTAAATTTGTACTTTATTGATTATGTTTTATAATATCTTCATTATTATGCTTCAATGAGTTATAAAATCCATCCTTGTATTCAGGAGGAGTGTGGTTATATTATTATTTTGAAGAAAATATCAAAATTAATTGTCATCATAAAAAAAGAAAAGATTGTTGATCCTAAAATTTTGATGAATAATTAAGTATTAATATTTTGGTGACACTAATGATTTGTTAAGTGTTTCACTTAATTAAGTTCCAGTGATGAAGATGCAATAACAAATTATGAATGGATGCTAAATGATGATGTCAAAGATGATGAAAAATTAAGAGTTTGAAGAAATTAGATAAAACAACTCAGGTGAATTTCAACTCTTAATATTCCAATTAGGAACACACACGGCACAAAATATTCTTATTGTTTATGTGTGTTTTGATAAGATGAAATTATTTGCTCCTATGTGTATTTGGAAAGAAATATTTATAATTGACTAAAATGGAATTTAAGAAGTTAGTGGAGCTTATTTAGAAAAGAAAAATGGTTAAAGGGGTGAAAACATAAATAAGAATGAGTTAAAAATAATTTCAGAAAAGAGATCCAACATACATAAGTCGACTGGTAAGTCGACCGGACTAAATAGGTGAAACTCTCTGTATCTCTAAGTCGACAGGTAAGTCAATCGGCGAAAAGAAGATGAACTCTCTGTATCTCTAAGTCGACAGGTAGGTTGACCGGTGAAGGTAAATCGAACTCTCTAAATCTCAAAGTCGACAGATAGGTCAACCGATTAACACAGCAGCTTTGGCTTGGCTACATCCTGAATCTAGTTTCAGGATAATGAAGATTCCGAATTCATATCTAAAAGTATCCCTTTTTTTGTTGGGATTTGTAAAAGATTTAAGGGATCTTAAGATATTTAAGATATTCTTCACCTATTATTTGAATTCTATTAAGTTGGTTCATTAAATTTTAATATTTCTCAATTTGGTACATAAATGTTTTTCTATTCTATTTAATTGAGATTGAGAAATATTTGGCGGACTTAATTGAAAAATTTAAAAGCCATTTATTAAGTAAATTGAACCAAAATGAAGTCATAATGATATACGGGGTCTAAGAGAGATTTAAATGTCATGACACATGAGAACTAGCCGTTAGAGAGCTTATTTATTTTCCATATATATAAACCTGCGTTTTTCATATATCATTAAGTAGTGAAACATAGATTAAGAGAGCTTAAAGAATGGAGATCATATTGAGCTATTATAAGAGATATTATTTTGAGAATTTGTGGGAGCTATTCCAAGAGACGATCTTGAGAATCATTGGCTATTAATCTTTGTTGCTACTGGATCTGAAATAATATCGTTCTATTTATTTTTTCTGTGGATTCTGAGTGAGATCTTTCCAATTACTTTCTATTGTGCATTGCTTGTTTAATTTTTGGAAATTGATCTTCAGAAATTGTTTCTGATTTTTATTGAAGAAAATATTCTATAAACAATTTATTGAATCTGATTACGTGCTCAATTATTTGCTACCCATCTTTTGTTTAAAATCAGATTTTCAATCTCACACTTTTCTATCACTTGATTTGGGATATTAATCGAATTTTAATTTATCTAGGATGGTAGAAATTCCGAGTGATATAATCTACTTATTAATTTTGTATTGATGAGTAATGTGATAGATTAAATACTGTTGGAGGTATTTAATCAATGAGTAACCGATTTTCAGTCTCTTCCTGTAAAGAGATTGATGTAATAATTCTTCTTAAATAAAATTGATTTTAAATTAATTTTGTAAAGGTTCCATCCTTACCTAGGAAAAGGATAGTTGGAGTATTTTTATGAGGTTTTGATTCTTAAGTCTAATGTATAAAAAGAATTAAGTTGTGATTCTCCCTATAATAGAATTAAGTTATTCTTGAGCCTGTAAAAAGTAGAGGTTATTCCTGAGCCTAAAAAAAAGAATTTGTAAAGGTTGATTCTAAGTTTGTGAACAAAATCATTGTGAGGGTTTGGTTCTTACTTGTAATGGAATCTTGAGTTTAGTGGGTGCAAATCTCCGTGGGGCTCGAAGGACTGGATTAGCCAAGAGTAACTTGGTGAATCAGGATATAGCGGTGTGTATTACATTGCTTATTTTTTTTTATTTTATCTTATGTTGTTTGGGTGTGCACCTAGAGCTTAATTTTAGGATAAAATTAATTATTTGATTTTTGAAGTGCTATTTTTCCTCTGATATTTTTTAATTACCTAATTCACCATCTCTTTTGGGTATTTCACTGGGCCAACAATTATATATTAAAATTTATTCTTTGTTGAAAATCTTATGATTATCTACATTACTTTACTTTAACGAGTTAAAGAACCTGTCTTTGGATTTAGGAGGAGTGTGGTTGCATTTTTGTTTTCAAGAAAATATCAAAGTTAATTGTCATCATGAAAAAGGGAGAAATTATTGATCCTAAGATTTTAATGAACAATTAAATGTTGATATTTTTAGTAGAACTAACGATTTTATTGAGTGTTTCAGTTTATAAGTTCTAATGAAGATATTATCATGAAAAAGTTGAAATTGATGCTAAATACTAAAGAGACTAACAAAAATGACGGATAGTAAGAGCTTGAAGAAATTGAAGAACTTAAGGAAAATAACTCAGGTTAAATTTTTACTCTTAATGATTTTCGATTAGGATCACACACGATACAAAATATTTTTTACAAATATGTATTATTTTTATAGGATCCTAATTAGTTAAACTATTTACTCATATGTGTAATTGAAAAACAAACATTGATAATTAATTATGTTGGCCTAGTGAGCTACCAAAGAAGGGGGTGAATTGGGTAATTAAAAAATATCGGAGAAAAAATAACATTTCAAAAATCAAACAATTAATTTTATCCTAAAATTAATTATTATCTTTATAGAAGCAGATAAGTGTAATAAGCTCTAGGTGTATACCCAAACAACATAAGATAAAATAAAAGAAATAAGTAATGCAGTACACACCGATATATCCTAGTTCACCAAGCTACTCTTGGCTAATCCAGTCTTTCGAGCCCTACAGAGATTAGCACTCACTAAACTCAAGATTCCTTTACAGGTAGGAACCAAACCCTCACAATAATTCTTTTCGCAGGCTCAGAATTAGCCTTTACAAATTCCCTTTTCTAGGTTCAAGAGTAACCTCTACTTTTTACAGGCTTAAGAATAAACTAATTCTATTACATGGAGAATCACAACCTAATTCTTTTTATATCTAAGGCTTAAGAATCAAAACCTCACAAAAACACTTCAACTATTATTTTTCCAAGTAAGGATGGAACCTTTACAAAATTACTCACAATTAATTCTATAGAGGAATAATTAATACCTCAATCTCTTTACCAGAAGAGATTGAAACAAAGCTACCCCTTATTAGACACTCTCAATAGTATCTAATTTGCACACAACTCACCAATTACAAAAATTGATAAGTTCTTCTCACTCGGAGCTTCTACCATCTCAGATTAATTAATATTCAATTAATGTCTCGATACTTGTAATAGAAATAAAGTGAAGAAACAAAATCTGATTATAATAAAGAATGCGGGTAGCACGATTAAGCACATAATTAGATTAACACACAAATCGTTTTAAAAGATTTTTATGCTTTTAAAGTTCAAAAACGATATATCAAAAAGATCAATTCATTAAGCAAGTAATAATAATCAAATACTCAATTAAAGAATAATCTTGGAATGATCTCACCAGGAAAATACCAATGAATTGCAAAATAGATCGCTAGACAGCTCAGATTGGTGACGCCAAATAAATTAGCGCTTTAGTTCAAAAACTTTAACTCCAGAATAATCTCACAATATTTTTCAGCATAATATCAGAATGATAACTCTTAGAAAAATTTAAAAACTGAATAGTTCTTGATATTGTGTGTATCTTATATGAAATCTGCAAGTCTCCTTTAATAGCCCTCAAACTAGACTTCCCATGGCTAGTTTTCAATTGTTATGTCAATAAATGACACATATGGACCTCATATATTGATACCTTTAATTTAAGGTATATTTCACTTAATAATAGTTTCAAAATATTCAATTTAGTCCCTCGAAAGAATTTTCGAACCCAATTCAATAAGATAGGAAGTATTAAAAGGACTAATTTAAAAAACACTTTAATTCCATGTATCAAATCTTAAAATAAGAGTATTATATCTTAAAGATATCCATATCCTTAAAATCACTCAATCAGGTAATCAAATAACGGCTAGTTTTGGATCAAATCCCGAAATTCCATAAAACCTGAAACAAACTCATCAGTCGACCAATAAATACTCATAAGTCGCCCGCCCGATTCAGGTTGTAGCCCAAGCTAAACATTTCTTGCCCATCGATCGACCGATAATTTATAGTCTGTCGACCGAACGATACAGAGAGTTTATTCTCCAAGCACAGGTTAACCTCCTTGTCGACTAATCGATTCAGATAATTCACTTTCTATGCCAGGTCGACCTATCTATCGACTGATCGATTCAGCAAGTTTATCTTATACGTTTCGATTATCAGTCGACACTCATTGCTGAACACTTTTCTCCAATTCGTTTTTAATACATTCTCATTGACGTTTTCATCCCTTTAACTAATTTCTTTTCTCAATTAGCTCCATTAAATTCTTAAATTCAATTTTAATTAATTATCAATATATTTTTTTTTCAATTACACATAGGAGCAAATAATTTCACTAATTAGGATTCTATCAAAGGACACATAAATTTAAAAACTTTTTGTGTTGTGTGTGATAATCGAGATACATTAAGAGTAAAAATTAACCTGAGTTATTTTCTCTTAGATTATTCAAAATCTTCAGTCTCTTAATGTCCATTGTCATTGTCAGTCTCTTTTGCATGCATTCATTACTTATCATCATATCTTCATTATTGGAACTAATAAACTAAAATACTTAATCAAACTGTTAGTTCCACAAAAAACATAAACCTTTAATTGTTTATCAAAATCTTAAGATCAATAAATTAAAATTAAATTTAAGAATTAGTGGAGCTAACCGAGAAAATAAATCGATTAAAGGGGCGAAAACATTGAAGAAAATGAATTAAAATCGAATTGAGAGAAGTGTTCTAGCAATGGTTAGTTGACTGATAAGTGGACCTAAGGCTATAAGGCTAACTCTCTGGATCATTTGGTCGACAGGTGAGTCGGCTTATGGAACTCTCTAGATCGTTCGGTTGACAGGTAAGTCGACTTGTGCTTAGAGGATGAACTCTCAGAATCGTTAGGTCGACAGGTAGGTTGACATATAAAGGTTGGGCAGTCGACCGATGGGCGAACATTTTTTGGCTTGGGCTACGTCCTGAATTAGGCAGTTGATTGGTAAGTGTTGGTTGGTCAACCGACGACCTATTTCAGGTTTTGAAAAATTTCGGATTTTATTAAAAAACTAGCCGTTAACTAGCCATTATTTATTTACTTGATTGAGATATCTTAGGGATATGGATATTTTTAAGATATGATACTCCCATTTGAATATTCCTATAGATATGGTTCAAGTATTTTAGATATCTCTCAATTTGGTACATGTAATGTAAGACCCCGATATTTGATATGCGTATAATTTAAATTGCGTTGTAAAATGTTTCATAAATATTCAGGCGGATAGTGTAAATTAATTATGTGAATTTAAATTTTGGTAATTAAATTGTAATTTTTCAAAACATTAAAATGAGAATGGGTCTAATTAAAAATTTTAAATAAAAAAGGAGGAGAATTGTGTAAATTCTTTATATTATATATATAGACAGAGAGGAACGAATGGCGAGGAAGAGGCCATATGGCCGGTTGCATGATTATACACACACACACACACACACACACACACACACACACACACACACACACACACACACACACACATATATATATATATAATACGGGAGAAGAATTGGGAAGAAGAAGAGAGAGAAGGATCGGGAAAGAGAGATGAAGAGAAAAAAGAGAGATAGAGAAATAGTAGGAGTGTATGTGTGTGGGTTTGGTCGTTCATCGCCGTTCGTCAGTGAGTCGAGAGAGAGAGAGAATTGGAGCAGGAGGGGTCATCTAGCTTCCTTGAATCGGCGTTCCTCCGGCAGTGTAGTTGTGGCTGTTACTCGTGTGCATGATCGTGTGGATATCGTCGTCAATTCCAAGAGAGAGCGCATGTGGTTCGGCTGGTGGGGTGGTTCGTCGACGGTGTGCATTCTTAGCATCGCCGGTGAGCGGGAGTTGGGCTTGACTGTCCAGTCGTCGACGATCTTCAATCTGGTGAGTATTTATGCGTATTTCTTTGATCATTGTGATGGGTGTGTGTATGGATGTGTATGTGATCGCCGGTGGGTTTCAGTTTCATTCGATGGTGGCGTTCAGCGGAGTGTATGTGTTTTCAATTTTTGTTTTGTGCAGCGTGTGTACGTGTGTGTGTGTTGCTTCGACTGCATGCGTATGTGATCGTCGCTATGGTGCGGCCGTCGGTGAAGGGAAGTTAGTGAAAGAGAGAGTGTTGTCATGTGGGTATGCTCGGTGGTCTCGTGGGTAGGCGTGTTCAATTGTGGGGTGGCCGGTAGTGGTCGTTGATTGTTGGTGTGGGTGGTGTAGGACCGACAATGAGAATCGGCGAGGTATGGGAGGCCACCGGCGGTCGGCAACAATAGAGAGAGAGGGGGTCGTCCGTCCATTTGAAACAGAAACGGGGTAACAGAACCGAAAAAGAAAGAAAAAGAAAAAAAAAAAAAAAAAAAAAAGAAATTTGCACAAATAACCCCAATAAAATTCAAAATCCATCTCGCGACATGTGAACGATTCGGAACGGGTAACATTTTTCATTAAGTTTACTTTAGTTACATTAAATTAAATTCTAGCAACAAAATTTTGTAACCGGAATAATAAATTTGGAACCGTTCGTATTGCTAAATTTTAGGCAGTAATTTTAATGAAATGAAATTCACCGAATAAGAATTTTACATAATAAAGCGCGGGGAGTAAGAAATTAAGGAAATTAGGGTGTTATGGTGATTAGGGTGTTTTCATTCAAAATATTAATTTAGATTCTGTCACTATTAGCTTCGTAGGCACCAGAGTACCGTTACAGAATAGGCGGTCAAGTCTTCGAATATGAATAATCAGGTGAGTGTACTGTCTTCTTGCCAAACTATTTATATATATATAAATGTGTTTGTGAAATGGTTTTACTTGGACTGTATGATTTTATAAATGATATGGATCAAACAGGTTTTGGGTGAGTGGAGGAAATGGATTTTCGTTAAATTATGGTGGTTTTAAAAGGAAGTTGAAAAATGAGTTTTGTTGGATTTGGTGGTTTTAAAACAAAGGTGGAAAAATGGTTTTTCCTGAAATCAGTGGGTTTTTAATAAAAAATGAAAAACATGATTTTTGGATTAAATCGGTTTTGAAAATAGAGGTTGATGACATTGGTTGGATGATGATATTATTGATTTGACGATGTTGTTGGTTGGACTATGCTATAGTTTATGTCCTGTCCGGAGGGTGGTCCGACAGGTGGTGATTGATATTATGTCCTGTCCGGAGGGTAGTCCGGCTGGAGGTTGTTGATATTATGTCCTATCCGGAGGGTAGTCCGGCTGGAGGTTATTGATATTATGTCCTTCGGAGACGACCGGTAGATGATTATCTGCGCAATTAGGTCCGCTAAGAAGGCATATCTTACGGATGGTACGGTACCGTTGCAACTCCTGATCATGAGGTTAAAACGATTACTATGACTAGCCAGTGAGTGGTGTGGTGGTGTAGTGTATTGAGATGTGGTGTTTTACTTATATTTGATGATTTATTATATGATGATTGATATTATTTTATACTGGATGAGTTTGAATGAAACTTATTTATATTGATTTACTTTTACTGCTTATATTATGAATATTTTTACGAGTTATGGAATGTTTATATGCTTACGCTTGATCCATTTAGATGTTGTAGATTAAATTATTAAAATATTTTTACTAAGAAGACAGTACACTCGCAGGTGAAATAGTTAGGAGTTGGTTGGTCCTCTACTGGCGCTAGATAGAGTTATGCGGGTCACACAAATGAGTCATTTGAGAGAAATTTTGAGACAAGATATCAGAGATGAAATCTAAGTGAGGTTCAGGGGATTTGTTTGATTGTTTTCATATTAGGGACGGTGTATCCCTATTAGATGAGATTATTATATGTTGTATAGATTCACAATTTTGTTTATTGACGTATTGTGGTTGGCTAGTCAGTTGGGCGGTGTCATGTCTACGTCACGCCGGCCCCACATGACGGGTGTCCGGGGTAAGGTGTGACATGTAATTCTTTCTATCTTATTTAATTGAGATTTAGTAAAATTTTGAGGGACTAAATTGAATGTTTTAAAAGATATATTTAAGTAAATTATACTAGGATTCAGCCTTAATGAGATAAGGGGGATTATAGAGTAATTATTTGTCATAATATATGGTAACTAGCCGTTAGAGGACTTGTTATAAACCCCTAGTCCATTACTTAGGTGGGATTCTCCTTCTAAAAAAGAAAAGCACGCTTGAAAAAAGGGGGGCGGGGGGAACTAAGTTTTTTTTAGAGTCATAATTTTTTGGACAATTGCTCCATAGTCCATTAATTAGGTCACACAACTTTTTAAGGAATATAAATTAATATAATGTAAAAGTACAATTAATCAGATTTTACTTCTTAAAGACTTACTAATATTTTTTATTGTTAAAATTATCCTCGAATACAAATAACTCTAAATGAAATTATAAATCAGTTTTTTTATCCTTCTTTGTTCTCTCTCTCCCCGTTGCACCAATATTTTCATCGCCTTCTTCATTTTCTCTTCCTGCCACACCTCTCCCCACCGTCGCACCTCTCTCTCTTCAACTTGTTATTGAAATTACATACACAAAACAAGGTCAATTATGGAATAATTTATTTTTTATTTTTTTTGGTACTAGTTGAATTTAGATAGTCCTTATATATATATATATATATATATTAGTTTTGAGAGCCCTCAAAAAGTCATTTTTTTATTGGAATGAAAAATATTTTTTAGAACAAAAATTATGTTGATGAGGATAAATCCAAGACAAAACTAATTGCCTTTGCCACCGCCTGTCCCGCAAGGGTATTTGTCACTGTGTAGTGAGGCATAGGCCATCGCGGATAAGGGGAGAAGATTACAGTAGGAGCAAAGCCAAGAAGAAGAGTGTCGAAAAGAACAACATGATCTTCGACGAGAGCTAGAAAGAATACGAAGGGAAAGGGACGAACTTCAACGGAGAAGTCGAGACAACTGATGAAGCCTTGAAGTTTCACTGGCCGAGAAAGTGCCCAACATGCATTTGTGATTGAAGCCCCATGCATCATTGGCACAAACAAGAGGAGAAATGGAGTGCATGTTTCGCAGAATGAGACGCACCCGGCTTGTGCACAGGGCAAGACTCTTGAAGCATCCCTATATAATTCCACATTTTCTTTAGATGCCTTCTCGACATCCTCGACTAAAATATCGGCACGACGATCATGACCAACAAGTTGACGAGGACCTCTCGGAGCAACTAAACGCTATTAACAAGAAACTGAGGCAGATCGACAAGAATAATCCCAACATTTATGGATTGTAAAGAGAAATGTTTCACCATTCACTACTCGGGTGCCACGCGAAGAGATCCTGACAAATTTAAAACTCTCGTCATAAATAGGAATGTACTAAAGGTAACACTGACCGAGCATCACACTTACCACACTCACATGAATCTATGAGGAACGTCAAACTCGACCAAGTTCTAAGCGTTCCATGTGACTTTGGCTGGAACTGCTTGGAAGTGATACATGTTAAGAAATTAATTATTTTTTATTGTGAGCTCATGTGATTAATTAAACAGTTATGTTATGGGCTATCAATTTTATGAGGGCCCAAATAAGTTATTTAATTAATTGGGGCTCGGGAAACATTAAATAGGCATGGGCTTTGCAATGTGTAATTACCCATATTAGGCAATTAGGGTTAGTGGGGCTTCAGTTGACATAATATATAAAGATTCTTAGGGTTGTGGTCCCCGAGACAAATCAGACGGTACTAATCTCTATTTTTCCATCTGAGAGAGAACAAATTGAGGAATATCAAGTGATTAGTCTGTGGAAGACCTCTACCCTGACGATTCATCGCCAGGGATTCAGGTACGCTTGTTTATGTGTTAAAAAACTTTTGATGATTTGACATATTGATTTAGGACTAAGAAAACTATTGAGATTTAAGGATTCATTCCTAACAATACAAGGCATTAAAGCTAGGTATTTTTTTTTTTATTCATTTGAGTCTTTCAGCCTTAGTTTTGCACAAAGGTTCGTAAACAATAGGTGGCTGGCTAACAAGTTGTTGCACCTCATGTAAATAAGGTAAAGGTAGGACGAAAGGCTTAAAGTTTTACTGGAAAGGTTTCGCCACAAGTCTGACCAAGTTGAGGAATTGAACAGTGTGATGGCAGTAGCGACCCTAATGTCAGGGGTGAGAAAAGATCCATTCAAGGAAACTACCTCCGAGGATATTACTATCCCCGGATACACTATCACTGTCTTTCCATCCCAAGGGCAACATTAATGCATGTCTCCCACTCATTAAGAAAAGAGACGCTACTACTCCTTGAATAACGGTCCATTACTCGACTAAATTCGTCACATTGATGAAAATTGACCGAGATTTGGGAAAGACTTACCAAACAAGTCTTCCCACATTTACAAATACCTAAGAGGTGGGTTGAGCCAGGTACGCACATGTTTTCCTAGCTCATACTCTGTCATGATTTCCTCAAAACAATCGACTGATTTTTGAAGGTTCAACGCCGGTTGGTCCACCCACGATGCATTGTTTGCAGGAACCTAAGCTGAGAGAGTAATCAAAGCCGGGAGAAACAACTTATTCCTAATACCAAAGTTTGATATTTGACGAATTAATTTACGATTTCATCATATCTTATTATTATTATTATTATTATTATTATTATTAAGATGATTTTTAAAATAAATTATAAATCTTGGACTAAGCCAATGTACTATTTATGGTTGTAATATTTTTTTTTATTTAATACAAAAAAAAGAAAAAAAAAGGATTAAATACGTAGTCTAAAAAAATTGGTGCCACTATTGAATTGGAGTCCAAATTAATTGCTTTTGGTGATTTGGGTATAGGACAGCCCTGATCCAAAGCTAAATATATTTATTTTTTTACCCAATTTTAATATACATTTTTTTTTTTTGGAACATAAAATAAAAGAAAAACACTAACCAGGGTTCATTACAAGGTAGGAATGGCATTGGGTCGATTTTTGTTTGGGTTCAATGGAAAACAAAACCAAAACCACAAAGGAAACATCAAACCCAAAATGGAACCGTAAATTGTCATTTTTTTAAGCTCCGTTTATCCTTCTTTTTTTTTTTTTTTTAAATAGAAAACCAGAACTGTGAACCCATTTAGTTATTCCCTTTAAAAAAAATATTACCTTATTTTCTTTATTTTAATTACTAGAACTGGAAGTTTACAAAATTTTGAACACAAACATAACTAAAAAAATAAAACATAAAATTCAAATATAGTCTGTCACAATAGTCATTCCGAATATAAGTAAAATGTAAAACATAAACTTTAAATATAATCAAACCCAAACAATGACGGAGGTGGTTGTTTATAAATATATATATATAAAAAAGAAATATGTATGATAGTTACGCGGTTTGATTTCACAACTATAATGCAAAAATCAAAACTAAGACCAAAATCAAAATCAAATAAAAATTGAATTTGGCTGTCTATTTTTTTTTCTCAATTGAAAACAAAAAATTGAATTTTATACAATAATTGGTGAACTATAAACCTAAAATTTAAAAATAAAATAGTGTTATCATCTCAAAATACCATAATTAATTAGGACTTATTTTATATAGATAGATAGATAGAGAGAGAGAGAGAGAGAGAGAGAGATTCTAGTTCTTTTCTATTCACCTTGTAGTAAACCTGCTCCACTGAAGAATCATATGTATCATCGTACCGATGAAATTCGTACAGCAAATGATACGGCAAGTGCTCCACCATTGCTCTGAAAACGTCAATCGAAAACCCACTGTACGTATAATTCTTGGTTGATTCATCATAATGGACTCTCACGAATCGTTTCGTTACATCTCCTTCTGGTACGAGGATTCTCTGTGGTTCATATGATGTCGATAGATCCCATCCTCTTAGTGTAGTACATGGAGCTCCAGGCCATTGCACCTGACCCAGAATCTCCATGGACGTGTTGTACTTAGATGTTTGATGAATTGTCCGAGAGAACCCATGTCTTTCCGACCAGAATCCGAGCTCCCTGTAGCCTTTTCCGATGACGTTGATGATCTGAAACACGTTCGCCGACGGTCGATGATTGTTGCTGAGTTGGATTTTTCTGGTGAATCCCTTGAAATCGGTTTGGTTAATCTCAACTAACAATTAGTGAGGGCGTTTGCTGTTTTCTTGATCATTAATCGTCATCGCCTGAGCCAACGCCGTGGCGGCGGAGTAAGCTTGGAGAGCGAAAATTCCCAGCTTGTAGTTACTTTCTTCCGGGTGATTTTCTCTGAACATGCGACGAAATCTGAGGTAGAAGTTTCTGTAATCTTGACTCGTTTCGGGAAAATAGGTCTTGATTCCCACAACTCCCTGCATCGATGAGATTCCCGACGAATTTAACGAATGGATATGGTCTGTGATCGAGTTCGTGGTGATCCAAACATGACCCGACTCCATCATGCGTAATTCCTTAGCTTTCTTGAACAATTTCGAAGCCAACAGCATAGATGAATGGACTACGAAGACTCTGCAATGCTCTGTTTTGAGCCGCCAGAGTTCTCTCGACATGTCGATGGACGAAGAAACCGCCAAGAAACCGACGATATCCACACCTGATTTCCGTAAATCGTCGTGAAGATTGGAGATGGTATTTGAAATTGATCCGAGGTCTTCGTAGATTACGATCACACGACGCCATTTCCAGGACTGGAGAATTGCGGCCACAGCTTTGGTCTGTGGGTGAGACCTCGGGGTGGCGTTAATCAGGAATGGCCGTCGGGCTGCAGCCCACGGCGGAGATGAGTCGGAGAAAGAGAGAATAGGGATAGAGGAATGGCCGTGGGTAAGGGTCTCTGCAACCATTGCATGTACGTGCTCTGTTTCTATTAGATGTTTTGCTGCAACGTCAACACATGGCTACAAACATCAGCGTTCTCTGTTTCTATTAGATGTTTTGCTGCAAAACATCCTTTTTTTCATTTAACATTTTGAACCTTTATGCGGATCGGGATAGATTTACCGTGGTTACATACCATATTGATCGCTTAATTATTCTCACAATATCGATTCAAAAATATAAAAAAAAATATTTACGATAACTAATTATAATAAAAACTTTTGGAAGTAATTACGTAATAAATCATTTTTTTTTACATAATTAAATTACACAATCTTGATCGATTGTTTTACATCTTCAAAATGATATCTCAATCATTTTTTTTTTTTTTTTTATGAAAAAATATAAATCGTGTTGAATTCAACACATTAAATTATTTAAAAATTCAATTAGTCATTCATGATTAGGTTAAATTCAATAATTTGTGAGTGGTTCAACATGGTTACTAAATTAAAAACGTTTGTCATCATTTAATAGGGTTATATCATATATGCTCTAAAAAGTGATTAAATATGCACCAAAAATATCTTCCACAGAGAAGGAACAATTACCAATTATAATTTCAATAATAGTTTTTAAATAGAATAGCAAATAACTACATTTCAATTGCCCATTTGCTTGATTTTATAATACAAATGCGTTCATCTAAATAATACTTTGAAAATGACATCTCAATCAACTATTTTAACAAACAAAAATAAATCATATGGAATTCAACATGGGCACTTAATTATTAAAGTTTTTCATCATTTAATAACATTACATGCTCTAAATATTGGTTAAATATGAACAAAAAAATCTTCCACAAAGGAGGGACTATCATCAATTATAATTTCATTAATCGTCTCTTAGTATAATCATAAATAACTACATTTCAATATCTTGTTCGCTTAATTTGATTATACAAACACATTCGTTCAAATAATAGTTTCAAAATGACATCTTAATCAACTATTTTAGTAAACAAAAATAAACCGTGTGGAATTCAACATGTTCACTAAGAAAGTATGATACTTGGAATTTGAAGTTTGTGTGAATTCAACATACAAATTATTATTGTGTCATTTAAGTTAGGAGAACTTGCGTCAAATTCAACATGTTCATCTAATTGAGAAAGTTTGCCATCGTTCAATAATATTAAAGAATGAATTATTCTCCATGATCTAAATTCAACCCATTACGGAAATAGAATTTGTTAAAGATATTATTTTGAAATCTGAGTAACACCCATAGTTTGTCTATTCAGGAATTAAGTGCTTTTTTTTTTAGGTAGATCTCTTGTTTACAGTGAGTGCTACATGATAAATGGTCCACAGTCAAATGTCCTAATCGTCTAAGCTTATAATTCTGCTCAGTGGTCGTTGGGCGGAGGCCAAACCGAAGCATATGATGGTGAATGCCCTAGCTCTGGTCGCTGGGTGGTTGGCGTGAACGAGCAAGTGCTTGGCAGGTCGTCGTATGGTGGTCGGTCCAAGAAATGACACCATGGGTGGTCCAATCAACGTAGTTGGTGAATGCTAACTAGTCCACTGGTCTTCTCACACTCTTAGAAGCTATTACTCCAAATCAGTTAAAAACAAATGAGAAAATATTGAAAAACGAAAATGGAACCCTACAAGTCTACTAGTGCCGAACATAATTCCCTAATGAACAGATGAAGAAATACCACGATCACATACTGAGTTGTGGGTTTATACTTATACTCGAAGAGGTACAAAGACTAACCTACTGTTCTAGCACAAGATCAATCCGATTCTCCAAGCAATGATCTAGGTAATCTCATATCTCTTCCAACTGCTATTGAACCCTCTTATCTAGGTAATCCTATCTCTTTACCACCTCCTAATGAACCCTCTCATTCTAGTATTCCTTCAGATCTCAATATTCCTATAGCTATAAGAAAATAAGTCAGAACATGCACTAATCACCCCATATCCAGATATGTATACTACACAAAACTTTCCAAACCATATAGAGCCTTTATTTCTAAGTTTACTAATCTATTTATTCCAAGGAATATTGAGAAAGCACTAGGTGATCCAAATTGGAAGCTAATAGCTTTGGAAGATAGGAATGCTCTTAAAAGGAGTGGTATGTGGAGAATAGTTGATTTGGCTTTGGCCTGGAGCGCCATGGATTACACTGAGAGGATGGGATCTACCGACATCATATGAACCGTTGAGAATCCTCGTGCCAGACAGAGATGTGACAAAGCGATTCGTGAGAGTCGACTACGATGAATCGACAAAGAATTATACGTATAGTGGGTTTTCGATTGATGTTTTCAGAGCAATGGTGGAGCACTTGCCATATCATTTGCCGTACGAGTTTCATCGGTACGAGGGAACATATAATTCTTCGGTGGAGTTGGTTTACAACCAGGTGAAAAGAAAAAGAAATTCATTTCCTCAATTTATTTGATTAGATTTGGTGTGTTTGGTTGAATATTTAAATTAATGAAATTTGATTTCAAAATGTAAATTTTTATTTTTATAAAAATAAAAATAAAAATAAAAAATTACAATAATTTTTTAAAATCAAACTATTTCTTTAATTTGTTCCACCAAACTAGGGCGGTAAGTAAAAACCGAAAAAATCGAAAAAACGAATCTAACCATTTAAAAGAGAAAGTGGTTCACTTTAGTTTTTAAAATTTTTGTTCATTCGAACCGAATCGAACTGCTTAAAAGAAAAAATAATTTACTCCAGTTTTCAAAAAAATAATTCATTCGAACTGAACCGTTTATATTTTTCCCCCTTCGGTAATAGACCCAAACATATCAATTAAGTGATATGGTTTGTTTGTTTTCCCCCTTTCAAAAGGCTCATTATAATAAATGAAACCCAAAAATAGTTTTTTTTTTTTAAAAAAATAAAAATAAACAGGCTAATAAATCGAAACTGAAACGAATGATTTTAGTTTGACTTGGTTCTCTTTTCTAAAAGTTTTACTCCAAAACGAACCGAATCATTTTGTAAATTTATATTTGGTGCGATTTAGTATTGGTGCCAAAACGAAACTGAACCGTTCACACCCTTTGGGATATGTTTGGTAAGAAAAAAGAAAAAAGAAAAAAAAAATGAGAGGAAAATTATTTTCTCTCTAGTGTCATTTGGTTAAAAAATAAAAATAAAATGAAGTAAAATAATTCACTTTAATGTAATTTATTATTTTATACTCGTACAAATAAATCCTCCACTATTTTTTTTTTCCGAGCCAATTTATGTACATTTTCACTAATCACTTATACGGACGATCTTAAGGGCCCACTCCCCCTCAGCGTACTGATGTATTCAAAATTAAATTCAAGATTAGAGTGACAGTCGAATTTTGATTGACAAGAAAATAGACATCTTTGGTTGCCAAAGAGGACTTATACCTATTGGGAAGGACTTGTCTTTGAGGAGCACTACAAGGGTACAATTTTGTTTATATATGTGTGTAGTTTGAAAATTAGAATTTCGTTTGCATGTTTATTAATTCAATGGTTATATTCAAGTGTAGTCATAATAGTATTTTGTTGATGCAAAAAAGTGGAAACGGGTTAACAGTATGGTCCGGAAAGATATTGGGGGCATAGGACCGCTGATAGTGTGATTAACTGGATGAATTTATGGGTGATGACGACCTCTGAGCTGAGCTCCACTCTTCCACTCCGAGCACCTACACAAAAACCTACCAGGGTTGTGCTCGGTGAAGTCCCTCCGGCATGAAAGTAAGTACGCGGGGAAGAACGGCTAAAAGTATTGTGATTTCAGTAGAGAAGACGTACCTTTGGGCAGCGGGTGCCCTGGTGTATTTATAGGGGCTGATGCTCGATTAGTGCCACAGAATTAGGGAGCCGAGCTCGGGTTAATTAACCTAATCTGCTTGGCAGCCTATGCGCAGGCAGATTACTTCTCTAATCATCTGGGTTGGTCTTTTGAGCCCATATGTAGAGGCCCACGGGCTGGAATCTCGTGACGGCCCGGTAGGGTCCTCAGTGTGGAGATGGTGAACAGAGGGTGTTTGAGTTCGTTAGTCTGAATCGTAGTTTATCGGCCCTGACTTATTCACCGAGACGATTTTCAGCCCAGCTCGGGGGGCGTCCTAACTCAGCACTTGAGGGGATTTCAGCTCTTAGGTTAGTTTTAGGGGGATGTCAGCTCTTAGGTCGGCCATTTTCCCACACCTGGGCAGGAATTAACCACGTGGTACACCTGACAAGATTCCCCTATATCAGTTGCCCCCCAAGTCCCGAGGTTGTGAGTGGAACGTAATGGGCTCGGGATTTCGAAAAAAAAAATTGTGTACATTAGGTTAGTGGAATCAAGAAGGCGGAGAGGGTATGTAAAAGATCCCTTAGGGGAGAGAAACGACTGCAAGAAAGATTGGAAGGAGTGTAGTACGGGCTAAGGGATGTAGGGTTCGTCAGCTCGGCACTTCGGCGGTCCGAATCAATTTGTGCCGACCAACAGAAGTTTGGTATGGGGTATGTTCGAGTTGGGAGTTCGAAAGGTTGGTAGCTTGGATACCCCAAGCTTCATTGGTATGTTTTGAGGTTTGGAAGTGTAAGCCTTCCCCCTTTTGGAGTTTGTCTGAACTAAGAGTACGATAGTTCGTCAGCTCGGACATTTTCCATGCCTTGAACTTGTTTGAAGGGTAGGAAGTTTGAGAGCCTTCCCCCTTTTGATTTTGTCCGCACTGAGAGCACGTAAGCTCGTGAGGTCGGACATTTTCCATGCCTTGGTTTTCTTTTGAATGATGGAAGTTGGAGTCTTCCCATTTTTCAATTTGTTTAAGCTGAGAGCACGGCAGTTCGTGAGCTCGGACATTTTCAATGCCTTGGTTTTCTTTTGAGGGATGGAAGTTGGAGCCTTTCCCTTTTTCAATTTGTTCGAGCTGAGAGCATGACAGTTCGTGAGCTCAGACATTTTCAATGCCTTGGTTTTCTTTTGAGGGATGGAAGTTGGAGCCTTTTTATTTTTTCAATTTGTTCGAGTTGAGAGCATAGTAGTTCATGAGCTCGGACATTTTCAATGCCTTGGTATTCTTTTGATGGATGAAAGTTAGAGCATTTCCCTTTTTCTTTTTGTTCGAGCTAAGAGCACGACAGTTTGTGAGCTCGGACATTTTCAATACCTTGGTATTCTTTTGATGGATGGAAGTTGGAGCCTTTTTCTTTTTAAATTTGTCCGAGTTGAGAGCACGATAGTTCGTGAGCTCGGACATTTTCAATGCCTTGGTATTCTTTTGATAGATGGAAGTTGGAGCCTTCTCATTTTTCTTTTCGTTCGAGCTGAGAGCACGGCAGTTTGTCAGCTCGGACATTTTTAATGCCTTGGTATTCTTTTGATGGATGGAAGTTGGAGCCTTCCCCTTTTTCAATTTGTCCGAGCTGAAAGCACGACAGTTCATGAGCTCGAACATTTTTCAATGCATTGGTATTCTTTTGATGGATGGAAGTTGGAGCCTTCCCTTTTTTCTTTTTGTCCGAGCTGAGAGCACAGCAGTTCGTGAGCTCGAACATTTTTAATGCCTTGGTATTCTTTTGATGGATGGAAGTTGGAGCCTTCCTCTTTTTCAATTTGTCCGAGCTGAGAGCACGACAGTTTGTGAGCTCGGACATTTTCAATGCCTTGGTTTTCTTTTGAGGGATGGAAGTTGGAGCCTTCCCCTTTTTCAATTTGTCCGAGCTGAGAGCACGACAGTTTGTGAGCTTGGACATTTTCAATGCCTTGGTTTCTTTTGAGGGATGGAAGTTGGAGCCTTCCCCTTTGTCAATTTGTCCGAGCTGAGAGCATGATAGGTCGTGAGCTCGGACATTTTCAACGCCTTGGTATTCTTTTGATGGATGGAAGTTGGAGCCTTCCTCTTTTTCTATCCGAGCTAAGAGCATGCAGGCTCGTGAGCTCGGACATTTTCAATGCCTTGGTATTCTTTTGATGGATGGAAGTTGGAGCCTTCCTCTTTTTCAATTTGTCCGAGCTGAGAGCACGACAGTTTGTGAGCTCGGACATTTTCAATGCCTTGGTTTTCTTTTGAGGGATGGAAGTTGGAGCCTTCCCCTTTTTCAATTTGTCCGAGCTGAGAGCACGACAGTTTGTGAGCTTGGACATTTTCAATGCCTTGGTTTCTTTTGAGGGATGGAAGTTGGAGCCTTCCCCTTTGTCAATTTGTCCGGGCTGAGAGCATGATAGGTCGTGAGCTCGGACATTTTCAACGCCTTGGTATTCTTTTGATGGATGGAAGTTGGAGCCTTCCCCTTTTTCTATCCGAGTTAAGAGAACGCAGGCTCGTGAGCTCGGACATTTTCAATGCCTTGGTATTCTTTTGATGGATGGAAGTTGGAGTTTTCCCCTTTTTTCAATTTGTTCGTGTTGATAGCATGGCAGTTCGTGAGCTCGGACATTTTCAATGCCTTGGTTTTCTTTTGATGGGTGGTTTTGAGAGCCTTCCCCCTTTTGATTTTGTCCGAGCTGAGAGCACGTAGGCTTGTGAGCTCGGACATTTTCCATGCCTTGAATGTTTTGAAGGGTAAGAAGTTTGAGAGCCTTCCCCTTTTTTATTTTGTCCGAGTTAAGAGCACGTAGGCTCATGAGCTCGGACATTTTTCATGCCTTGAACTTTTTTTGAAGGGTGGGAAGTTTGAGAGCCTTCCCCCTTTTAATTTTGTCAGAGCTGAGAGTACGTAGGCTCATGAGCTCGGACATTTTCCATGCCTTGAACTTGTTTGAAGGGTGCGAAGTTTGATAGCCTTTCTCCTTTTGATTTTGTCCGAGCTGAGAGCATGTAGGCTCGTGAGCTCGAACGTTTTCCATTTCGTGAACGTTTTGAAGGTTGGGAAGTTTGAGAGACTTCATATCATGACCCGTCCCGAAATCTCGACATCCTGGACTGGCGTGACGACATCATGACATCACCAAAAATAACCAACCAACCATCTATTACACGACAATATGCATATATATATAAATAAACCATCATCTATATGAAGCTATACACATTTCTGTTATGGAAACACACCCGTTCCCCAAATATACTAACAGCAAAATATAATACCATGAACTCCTCACAGATTCACTTCAGAAAGCTCATCTCAACCTTCCATACGACTCTATCGTAGGACTATACCTAGTGCCAGTAGGGGATCGACTCCTAACTGCTTCACTTGCGAGTGTACTGCCTTCTTAGTAAAAATATATTTAATAATAAAAATTCATTCTACAATATCTAAATGGATCAAGCGTAAGTTTATAAATACCACATAGCTCGTAAAATCCCCAGTATAAAAGTAGGAAAAATAAATCGACATAATTAAGTTCCATTCAAATCCAACTAATATAAAAATCATACTAATCACCATGATAATAAATATCAAATCAGCCAATATACATAAAACACCACATCTCAAGCACACATCTCAAACACACTTTTTAAGCACACAACTCAAACACACACTGGCCAACCCTAGTGATCGTTTTAACCTTACGATCAGGAGTTGCAATATTACCGTACCACTAGTAAGATTTGCCTTCCTAACGGACACCCATCACTTCGCCGAAGTGGATAATCACTACACAGTATAAATGTCTAACATCACTCTGTCGAAGCAAATAAACATCACTCCGCCGAAGCGGATAACATCACTCCGCCGAAGCTGATAACTACTATGGCATTGTCAAATCAATACCATCACTCTACCGAAGCAGATAATCATCACTTTGCCGAAGCAGATAAATACTATAGTATCGTGAAGTCAATAACATCGTTAAATTACGAATCAATAGCATTGTCTAATCAACAACATCGTCAAATTAATAACATCATCATCAAATCACAACGTAATGATATCGTCTAATCAACATCGTCAGATCACACATCCAACTCTCTTTTCCAAAAATCGACTTTTTATCCAAAAATTATATTTCTCACTTCCTTTTAAAAGGAAACGTCTGATTTTACCAAAATCACTTTTCCACTTTTTATTTTTTTTGAAAACCATACATATTTAGAAAAACAGATATTTTCCAATCTCTTTTAAAACCACCAAATTTCAGCAAAAAACCATTTTCAACTTCCTTTCGAAACCAACATAATTCATCGAAAATCCATTTTCTCAACTCACCCAGAAATCCGCTTGATCCATATCATTTTGAAATCATTTAATTTAACTACAACTATTTTTCATCATATATATATATATATATATATATACTCACATGGCTATCCGCTCCGCAAAACTTTCACTGACTACTCCCTACCGAGACTCCGGTGCCTGCAAACCTAATAGTGATAGGGCCTAAATTAATATTTTATGCAAAAATAACCTAATTAGGCAATGCAGGCCTTGAGTTTCACAATTTCCCCTGTCGCCACATTTTATTATGTAAAATTATTATTTGGTTAATTTTATTCTGTTAAAAATTACTACATAAAATTTAGTAATATGAACGGTCCCAAATTTATTATTATGGTCATAAAATTTTGATGCTAGAATTTAATTTAATAAACTAAAATAAACTTAACGAAAAATGTTACTCGTTCCAAATCGTTCAAGGGTCGCGAGATAGATTTTTGGATTTTATCGGGATTCTTTATGTAATTTCTTCTTTTCTTCTTCTCTTTTTCTTTCTTTTTCTTTTTCCTGCTTTTGCTTCCAGTTCCTACTTCAGCTTCAATTCCAGCCGACGACCAAAACCTCTCACCACCGGACCAGACGACCGATTCACTGATCGAACCCACCACACACACATAAATGGCAGCACACGCACACACACACACACACACACACACACACACACACACACACACACACGACGAACACGGCACCACCGTCACCGCTGGAACACACACACACACACACATTGTCCGACGACCAACGCACACCACCGACAACGACACACGCACACACTCGTCGGAGGAGCACGCACATACACGCTCCGTCAAGACTGAAGAACACCTATACACGCACGTATCCGAACTATCTCAACCCACGAAATCGACAACGTCCACCAGTCGACGACACCCTCTCTCTCTCTACTCCGGCGACCACACCGACACACCTATCTGACTGAACAATCGTACCCCGGTGATGCTGAACAAACCACACAAAACATACACACACACTTTACCAAACGACGGCGATTATTACGCACCATTGGACGAACGACGATCCCACACCAAGCTAAGCGAACCGCTTTCTATCTTTCTCTCTGAAATTTGACGATGACACACACCCACACGAAGAACACGAACACATAGCCACACTGAATTTCTATTTTCTATTTTGAATTTTTGTTGCCGGCGAGCTCTCTCTCTCTCTAACCCACCGCTGGCGACGAATATCGACTGTCCGACCCTACTCTATCTGTTTATCTCTTTTTGTGCTTCTCATTTCCTCCCTTCAGATTGAGTCTGCATGTTAGTATATAATGCATGAATCAAATGGTTTGAAGATTTGATCTAAAAAATATCATGTCTCCCACTTCCCGATTCTTCTCTTCCTCCGACGGATCTTTATGGCACACAGCACACACGCACAAAATGGGTATATATATTAAAATAAAACTTTTTGTTTAGTTACTCTTTCTCCCCCTAATTCTTAAAATCCTCTTTTTTAGTCCAATATCAACCTCTTTAAAAGTTCTAAAATTGAAATTTCACCCCTTTTAAGTTTCAATTTAAAAAGTTAAATGCTAATTTTGGATAGAATATTTTCCTAAATTTTCAATTTGACCCCTAAACTTTTTAATTTGAATTTTTAATTGACTCAAATTCTCTCGAATTTTCCCAATTACTCTAAAATGCAACTAAAATGACGTACGTGCTACGATTGAGGTCTTACACTTCCCCTTTTTGATTTTGTCCGAGCTGAGAGCAAGTAGGCTCGTGAGCTCGGACATTTTCCATGCCCTGAATGTTTTGAAGGGTGGGAAGTTGGAGAGCCTTCTCCCTTTTAATTTTATCCGCGCTGAGAGAACGTAGGCTTGTGAGCTCGGACATCTTTAATGCCTTGAACGTTTTGAAGGGTGGGAAGTTGGAGAGCCTTCCCCATTTTGATTTTGTCCGAGCTGAGAGCACGTAGGCTCGTGAGCTTGGACATTTTCCATGCCTTGAACATTTTGAAGGGTGGGAAGTTGGAAAGCCTTTCCCCTTTTGATTTTGTTTGAGCTGAGAGAACGTAGGCTCATGAGCTCAAACATTTTCCATGCCTTGAACGTTTTGAAGGGTCAGAAGTTTGAGAGCCTTCTCCTTTTTGATTTTGTCCGAGCTGAGAGCACGTAGGCTCGTGAACTCAGACAGTTTCCATGCCTTGAACTTTTTTGAAGGGTGGGGAGTTTGAGAGACTTCCCTCTTTTGATTTGGTCCGAGCTGAGAGCACATAGGCTTGTGAGCTTGAAAATTTTCCATGCCTTTAACGTTTTGAAGGGTGGAAAGTTTGAGAGCCTTCTTCTATTTGATTTTGTCCGAGCTGAGAGCATGTAGGCTCGTGAGCTCGGATATTTTTCATGCCTTGAACTTTTTTGAAGGGTGAAAAGTTTAAGAGTCTTCTATTTTTTGATTTTGTCTGAACTGAGAGCATGCAGGCTCGTAAGCTCAGACATTTTCCAGGCCGTGAACGTTTTGAAGGGTGAGAAGTTTGAGAGCCTTCCCTCTTTTGATTTTGTCCGAGTTGAGAGCACGTAGGCTCGTGAGCTTAGACATTTTCCATACCCTGAACGTTTTGAAGGGTGCGAAGTTGGAGAACCTTCTTCCTTTTGATTTTGTTTGAGCTGAGAGCATGTAGGCTCATGAGCTCAGACATTTTCCATGCCTTGAACTTTTTTGAAGGGTGTGATGTTTTAGAGCCTTCCCTATTTACACGTGGCATATGTGCGACACGTGCCCCCCAATCAAGAGTTGCATGGCAAGCCTATGCCACCACCATTGGATGGATGCCACGTGGCTGTGGAATTTTAATCAACGCATTCCTAGCTGTTGGCTTGGGTGACCCTTCGTTTGGTCATAATCCTTTTTTTATAAATGGTGGCCCTTGCGTTTATTTGGCCCTTGCGAAATTTCTAGAGCCTTTTCTTCTCCTCGGCATTGGTACTTTTTTTCTCCTTTGTCCTAATAAAATGTTGGGATCATCTTCTTCTTTTTTGTCTTTTGGCTCCGCTTCCAGCTCGGGATTTGACTCCTCGAAATGGTCGTCCGCTAGTTTCCTCCAATTTGGGGTGGAGCGGCGTCCTGCTCTGGGAGATGCCTCTTCGACTGCCATGGCCAGGATCAACAAAATGAGCGGTGGTATCCAGTCATGCCTGGAAGACCATGCGATCGCGGTAAGTCGTACCGACGAGAGCGGTAGGGCATCTACATTGCTTGACGCTGGGGTCGGGGTCCCTCCTAAAACCATCATAGCGGTGGAGATCCACACCGGCATCTACATTCCCAAGCTACTTCATGAAAACGAGGTGCACAGTGCTGGGCCAGAAAAACTGTTCATAAAAGTCCCGCTCTCGAGTCCGGTATGGAACACGAAAATGACCATGACCGATGAGTTTGTCCTCCACTGCTGGAGTGAATATTTCTTCCCAGAGGAGGTCATGACCATTGTTCCTAGGCCCGACGATTGGTCTTGCATGCCACCAACTGATTTTATGACTGTCTACAAACAACAGTTGGAGGTGGATCTTCGATTTTCCCTCTACTGGTGGATCAGGGCCATCTGTGAGGAGTATCATTTGTGTCCATCACAAATTGATCTGAATGGTATAAAGGACCTAGTGGTATCGTATATCATCTTTCGGGCCGAGGGACTCAAGCCAAGCATTGAGCTCTTCAGTTTTTTTTTCCCCAAGCCACTCTCCCAGGGCGCTGGGTGGTGTTACATTTTGTCTAGGTCAACTTTCTTGAAGGACCTGGATTCTTCCATTCACCGATGGAAGCCCCAGTTCTTCTATCTCAGAGGGAGTGGTTGGCAATCCGGCCCGGAAGAAGAAGGAAGGTACCCCCTCCAGATGGAATGGGGAAAAGTTGGTAAGGCTGTGGTCTCTTGAGGGGGATTTTTTTATTTTCGGATCTACTATCACTATCATACTAACACCCTTGCCTTCCTGATTTTCTACAGCTAAATAGCCACCAAAAAAGAAAAGACCGGTGCTGAGCAAAGAAATTACTAAGCAGAAAGAGAAGGTCTTGAGGACTGTCTTCAAGGACATGAACACTCTGATCGCTTTTCACCTCTTCACAGCCTACTGGTACTTACCACCGGACATCCTAGTCGTACCCGATTTTTCTTTCGATTCAGACAACGGTAAAAGGTTTTCTGCTATGTCAATTCTTCACACTTAGAAATTTTATGCATGTTACGCTCGATTCATGTAGATATTTTTGTATAGAACCTGATGCTGCTGGCCTGGACATAAGAATTTCTAAATATCTTGTTGAATATTACAACTATGGACAAGGTAATGGTGGTCCAGAAGCTCCTTGAGAAGAAGGCAAAAGAAGCTACCGAGACGATGAAGACGGTTGGTTCCGAACATGATGGAGGATCCCAGGCCCTCCAAACCACCCAACTTCCTCAAATGCCAGCCCAGAGCCAATCCCTCACCCTATCCGGGGTCGTTATAAGAGATATTCCTCAATCAAAGTTGGGCTCTCGTCAGTCCGTGCACACTCTGAGTGGTGACTCATCTTCCCGCCCTTCCGACAAGGGGAAGAGGAAAGCCCACAAAGGGATGTAGAAAAAATACAAGTCCTCGAAGAGGGCAAGGTTCGTGCCTAGTGCTCCTTCCGAGCTGATAATTGACGGATCCTTTTTCAGGGTTCCGAACACTAGGCTTTCGACAGATCGTGCGCTCCTAAAGAGTCCGAAGGTGATGCCGGGCTATCTCTGTCTCCTCACTCTTTCTAATGACAATAACTTGATGGAGGAGGAGAGCACCAGCAACCTCATGTACTAGGCCATTTGCGATCAAGTTTCGGTAAAAAACCATCCCATAGCTTAATTTACGTCTTACTTTTTTCGATCAGATTTTTCTAACTGTGATAATTTTTCATCCTCACGCAGTGTATGCTTCGGATGTTGGTGGTATTTGACCGGATCTCTGAGAGCGCTATGGAGGAGTCTATGCTGAGGTCGGAAAAGAATGCTGCAGAAGTGAGGGCGAACAGATTGAACGATGACCTTTAGCTCGCCACCCAGGCCCATCATAACCTACAGGCCCGGCATGTCCTTGTTACGCAAGAATGGGATGACTTTCAAAGACAGAAGGCCGATCTGGATAAGAAAATGGAAGTGCTGGAGAAGAAGCTGAAGAAGGAAGAGCAGCTCAGAGGGAAGGCCATCCTGAGAGCTGAACAGAAAGCCGTCGAGGATTACAAATCGAGCGGAGAGTTCGAGAATCTCAAGTACGAGCTTGCTACTGAGTACATGGATAATGGTCATAAGGCCACAATCTGCTTCCTCCAATGCCACTTTCTAGAGTTCGACTGCTCGGGCGTTGGGATGGAGTTTCCACAACAAGGTGAGCTGGCAGTGGAACGAGAAGGAGAGGGGGCTTCCCAGGGGAAAACTCACAAGGTCGGGGCTGAAGAAGTAGGAGATGAGGAGGCTGAAGGTGATGAGGACACCATCGTCGACGCTGTGGACGTTGAAGGTGTGTCTGGAGAAGAATAGGTCCCCTAGCCTGGACTTTTTTGAAGACTTGGAAAAAAAATTTGAACTCTTTTTTTTTTTTTCTTTTTTTTTTTTTGGTTATGACTGTGTATATGGGAAGGAACCCCACCAATGTAAGCCCTCACTTTTTTGATGAATATAATACACAATTGTTTTTTTTTTTTTGAGCAATTACTTGTCCCAAATTCCTTCTCGCCTCTCCCTCATTCTCTAGGATGTAGGAGGTGAATCTAATCAACGTGCTCGAGACAGAGTTGCAGACTTTTATACTTTCACTCTTCCCAAACCTTGTACACATCTTGAGCCCTTGCAAACCTCAACTCGGCACTTTCATTGCATATGTCCAAATTCATGGTTGCTCCTAGGACGTAGCTCGGTAAAAAGCTTACACGTTCATTTTTTATTTTGAAGTCTTTTTTGGTCAAGATTTGTCATGGTTGTATTCACTCTTCCCCCTAGCTTGCAGTGGGAGTAGTTTCACTGCTCATGCTACGGCCTATAACATGACTCGTTGTATTCCAGAATATCGTTTGGGTAGTAATTTGCGTTTTTTTTTTGAAAAACTATTATATTGATATCAAAATACATTATACTTGGCATGAAAAATAAATGATTACAAAATGACCTCAGTCCTACTGTGGTATTAGAGATGGTCGGCATTCCACAGATGTCGTAGTAGAATGCCTTCCTCGGTTTCGAGCTCGTAAGTGCCCGGTCTTGTAACTCTGACAACGCGGTAAGGTCCCTCCCAGCTAGGGGCTAACTTTCTCACATTTTTCTCCTTAGTTTCTTGAGTAACCTTCCTGAGGACTAGGTCTCCGACTTCAAAATGACGCAGTCGCAACCTTTTATCGTAGTGTCGAGCTGCTCGCTGTTGGTACGCTGTTCGGTGTACTCGAGCGTTCTCCCATCGTTCTTCTAAAAGGTTTAGGTTAAGGGACAGTGTGGCATCATTCATTTGGGGGTCCTGATCCTTGAGTGACGTTCGAAAAGTTGGCAATCCGATCTCTGTAGGAATTACGGACTCGGATCAGAAAGTTATTGCGAACAGTGTTTCTCCTGTTGGGGTTTAGGAAGTAGTGTAGTATGCCCACAAAACTGGATAAAGTTCCTCCACCTACCTCCCCTTAGCCTTGTCGAGCCTAGTCTTCAAACCGTGTAAGATCGTGCGATTCATGACCACGACCTGGCTATTAGCTTGGGGGTGACCTGGTGACGCAAAGTGGGTTCAGATAACAAGGCTGGAGCAAAAAGAAACAAACAAATCGTTGTCAAACTGAGTACCATTATCGGATACGATTGTCTTTGGGATTCCAAACTAGCATACCATCGATTTCCAGACGAAGTCTCAGATTTTCTCTTTGGTGATGCGGGCCAGGGGTTCAGCTTCCACCCACTTAGTGAAGTAATCAATAGAGACGACGACGAATTTTCTCTGGCCGGTGCCCTGAGGAAAAGGGCCCAACAGATCTATTCTCTATTGAGCAAAGGGCTATGGGCTGGCCATTGGCACTATTGTTGTTCACAGTAAATAAGGATGAGGGTCGAAATGTTGACACTTATCGTATTTTTTAACGAATTCGCTTGTGTCCAGAGAAAGAATGCCGATAAAGGACCCCATCCAGAATGTAATATCTGGCAGACTTGTATCGCATCTTCCTTGCCTCGTTGCGGTCGTCGGATAGCGTTCCGTCTTCTAGATATTTTTGAATGGGCTCCATCAAAGTAGGACGGTCATTGAGCTCATAGATTGGTGCCATCTGGTTAGATATCACCATGCTCGGAGCATCCTGGTACTCAACGGGCATGCTTTGCTTTAGAGTTAACGCTACTGTCGAGGCCAGGTTTGCCAAGGTATCAGCGTGTTGATTCTCTTCTCAGGGTATTTGGGATACATGGATTTTTTTTTGAATTTTTCCAACAGGGCTTTGACCCTCTCAAGATACGTGGTCATACTAGAATCATTCGCCAAATAATCCCCGTTGACCTGGTTGACGACCAGCTAAGAGTCATAGAAGATGGACAACGTCGTCACATTAAATTCCTAGGCTAGGTAGATACCAACCAGTAGGGCCTCGTATTCAACCTCGTTGTTGGTTGCCCTGAACTACAGCCTCAGGGCGTATTCGATCTCTTTGTTCTTTAAGGCAACGAGCACCATTCTTGCCCCACAACCATTAGTGTTGGACAATCCATCGGTGAATAGCCTCCATGTTGCTGGATCGGCACCTGGATCTGAGCCCCCTAGCGCTCCTCCCGTTTCTATAGTTTTAGCTTCTGGATGGATGAAAGATGGCTTTGGGTCATCAGGAAATGTGAGCTCGGCGATGAAATATGCTAGGACCTGGCCCTTGATGGCCGTTGTAGGGCGGTATTCAATGTGAAACTGACCCAGCTTGAGGTTGTACTTCATTAATCGTTCTGAAATGTCTGGTGAATGTAGAATTTGCCTTATCGGCTAGTCCGTGAGGACGACAATCTCGTGGGCTTGGAAATATTGTTTTAGCTTCCGATAAGCCACCAGTAGGGCATAAGCCAGTTTTTCAAATTTAGTGTACCTTGTCTCCGCACCTGAGAGGATCCTGTTAGAGTAAAAGACAGGGTGTTAAACACCGGTATCATTCCTTACAAGAGCAACACTAACCGCCATCGCAGATGCGGCAATATATAAGTATAGAGTTTCCTCCTCATTTGGGGTACTGAGCAGCGGAGCAGAGGAAAGATAATTTTTGAGCGCTTGGAAAGCTGATTCATATTCATATATCCACCCAAAGTTGTTGTTGCCTCTTAGCACTTTGAAGAACGACAGACATTTCTCCGACGCTCTAAATATGAAACGGTTGAGGGCAGTGAGTCTTCCTATCAGCATCTGTACCTCTTTCTTATTCTGAGGTGAGGCCATTCCGAGGATTGCATGTATTTGGTCAAGGTTAGAATCAATGTCACGCTGGGAGACCATGTATCCCAGGAACTTCCCCGCAGAAACCCCAAAGATACATTTGCTGGGGTTGAGCTTCATGCGGTGAGCCCGAAGTTTTTCGAAGTAGTTGTGGAGATGTTGGGTATGATCAGGGGCCCTCGATCTCTTGACAACTTGTTGTCAATGTAAACCTCCATTGTTCGCTCGATCTCCTCTTTGAACATTTTGTTAACTAGTCACTGATACGTAGTTCCAGCGTTGCACAAGCCAAACGGCATTACCTTGTAGCATTATGTACCCTTATCTATGATAAATGATGTTTTTCTCTTATCGTAGGAGAACATCGAAATTTGGTTGTACCCCACATAAGCGTGGAGGAAACTCAGGCGTTCGTATCCCGTTGTGGCATCTATGACGATGTCAATCCTAGACAGGGAGAAGAAGTCTTTCAGATTGCCTTATTTATGTCTTTAAAGTCAACGTAGAGGTGCCACTTATTTCCAGCCTTGGGGGCCAGGATTACATTCGCTAATCAGTCAGGGAATTTAACCTCTTCGACGATGCTAAACTTAATCAATTTATCCATTTCTACTTCAATTATCTTTTGGCGCTCCAGATGAAATTTTTGTCACTTCTTCCATATAGGAGGATGATGTGGGTCAGCGTGAAGGTGGTGCAATGCCACACTTGGGTTGACCCCCGGTAGCTCATCATGGGACCATGCGAAGACGTCATAATTTCTTTGGAGGAACTGGATGAGTTTCGTTCTCTGTTCAAATGTGAGACTAGCTCTGATCCTGACATTTCATTTTTCCATGGCTGGATGTACAAAAATTTCCTCTAGTTCCTCATGGGGTCGGGGACCAGCTTCTTCCTCTCGTGGATCGTCGATGGGCACCGGCACTGATCCTTAACTTAGAGCCATGAGTCCGGAATCTCTGAGATTTGGCACTACCTTTGATTGCTATTTTTTTTTTCTAATGCCCTCTTAGAACAAGCCTAAGAAGAGACTTGGTCACCCCTTACTACTCCTACACCTCCCTCTGTGGGGAATTTGATCGACTGGTGGTATGGTGAGTAGACTACCTTGAGGGCCACCACTGTAGGCCGACCTATAATCGCATTATAGGAAGACGGCCTGTCCAAGATAAAAAAATTTTTCCAAACAGTTGAGGCCTGTGGATGGGCTCCGACGGTGACGGGAAGTGAGATCCACCCGGCAGCGTTTACAATGTCCCCCCCAAAACTGACTAGAGAGGTTGTTGACGGCTTCACTGCGCTGGGGTCAACATTCATCTTCTCAAACACCCATTTGAAGATAATATCAGCTGAACTACCTCCGTCCACTAGGATTCTTTGCATTTTGAAGTGATTGATAAGAGCGATGATGATGAGGGTGTTGTCGTGAGGGATGTGTACATCCTTGAGGTCCGCCTCACTGAATGAAATAACATTGTGCTCTGCAACATCGATCGTGCTTACCTCAAATATGTATTCGCTTGCATTTCTATTGGCTTTATGCTCGTATCTCTTCTTGGAAGAGAGAGTCTCCTTCGCCAGGCTTAACCCTCCATAAATGACGTTGATCTCGCCATCAACCCTTTGCTCGTCGCCGTCCCTGTCCCCTTCTGACCTGGGAAGGGGGTGACTTTTGTTTCTCTTTCTCCTACGATCCCTATGCTCATCGCAGGGGTCATGGTCTTCCATTCTGGGAGCTCGGTCGTCTATTCGAACGTAGCGACCAAGGTATCATATGCTGATGAGGGCCTCTATTTTTTCCCAGAGTCAGAAATAATTCTCAGTGGAATACCCCCGATCTTGGTAGAATTCACAATATTTATCCATTGACTTCCCCATTGGTTTTTTGTTGGGGGGCGGAGGAGCAGGAAAGAAATCCCTCCCCGCATTCTCAACAAAGATGGTGGCCACTGAGACTGTGAGCGAAATGAAGTTCTGCTGGCGGTTCTCCTGGGGAGGGAATGGTCTCCGATCCCCAGGCAATGGTCCCAATTTTTCTTTTGCTTGCAGCCTCTTGGACTCATGATTTTTGTTCGACTCTTCTTCAGCCTTCCATTTCTTCTTTTGACCTCCTCCGCGATCCTTTCGGGCTGCTTCTCTTTCATCGGCGTTATAAAACCTCGTGCCTCTTTCCAGGGCGGCGTTCAGATTAGGAGTTGGGTTAGAGTAGAGTTCATACATGAGACGTCGATATTTCAGGTCGTTGATAAACGCGCTCATTGTGACCACGTCACTGAGCTCGTCGCAACCGATGATCTCTTTATAAAACCTTTCTACATAATCTCCCAATGATTCATCGGGTAGCTGTTGGAGCGTGAGGATGTGGGCCTTGGTTTTTGGCCTACGCCGTAGTTGCCCAAATCGCAAAAAGAAAGAGCAGCTCGAGCTCGTAAAAATTGGAGATGGATGTTGGGGCTAAAGTCCGGAACCACGCCCCGGCAGCCCCCGTAAAGGTGAGTGAAAATGCCTTACATCTCATTACTATCGAGGTTGTGTGTAGGTCCATATAGGACCTAAAGATGGACAAGTGGTCTGCTGGATCAGTGATCTCGTCATAGAGGATCATTTGGGGGTGGGTGTATCGTGTGGGCAGTGGTTCCTCTAGAATTTCATTAATGAAAGGAGATCTTACTTCCGCAGGAAGCCCGACAAGGTATCTAGTTCCCTAGATCTATTGTAAGGCTACTTCCATGTCAGCTAAGTGCCTTTCCACCACCACCTCGGCCCCTGGTGGGACTAGAGCTTGACTAAAAATGGCACGAGGTGGTGGCTGTCGTGGTGGGAAATGTGAGTCTACCTTCCGAATATGCTGGGGATGATGGTCAGACCACACGGTATGGCTGTGAGCAAGGGAAGACTCGGTACGGTAGCCTCTTATTTGCCTTGGCAGAGGCGATGACGGGGATCCTGAGGCCTCAGGAGGTGCTAATTCAACCTCCCTCCGACCAACGTTGTGGGTCCGGGGCCTTGGGACGTGCCCGCCGGAATGGATGATACGCTCTTCAACTCCGATCGCTTGTTCCTCCCGACCCGCAACTTGGAATGCTGGAAGACCCATTGGGGTGGCCAGTAGTAAGTGGGCTAGGACGATTTGGAAGAAGGTTTGGAACTCTCCGAGCTGGCGTTCCAAAAAGGTCGACGCGAGTTGCCTCAGGAGCCCCGGAAGTTTGTCCAATAAACTGCCCCGTGGGCAAGATTGGACCCACCTGAGCGGTGGGCTGAATCGTCAGACCTACCGCCCCGGAAGGCGAGACGGCGGGCTGGTGGAGATTCTCCGTAGGTAGTGTAGGGGATCTGACCTGGGAACTCTCGACATATTCTGTACGGATAAGAGGGGTGGATTACTGCTAGCAGCAAGCACTTGGTCGGCCTGGCAGATTTCCTTCCTAGAGCTTGTGATCATCAAGTCTTAACCTTGTAGGGAGCTGACGATCAGGGGAGGCTTTTAGTGCATTCCCACAGACGACGTTAAACTGTTGATGCCAAAAAGTGGTGAAGAGTCAACAGTATGGTTCAGAAAGATATCGAGGGCACAAGATCACTGATAGTGTGATTAACTCGATGAATTTAGGGGTGATGACGACCTCTAAGCTGAGCTCCACTCTTCCACTCCAAGCACCCGCACAAAGACCCACCGAGGTTGTGCCCAGTGAAGTCCCTCTGACTTGAGAGTAAGTACGCGGGGGAGAAGGGCTAAAAGTATTGTGATTTCAGTAGAAAAGACGTACCTTTGGGCAGCGGGTGCCTTGGTGTATTTATAGGCGCCGGTGTCTGATTAGTGTCGCGGAATTAGGGAGCCAAGCTCGGGTTAATTAACCTAATCCGCTAGGCAGCCTATGAGCATGCGGATTAGTTCTTTAATTGTCTGGGCTGGGCTTTTGAGCCCATATGTGGAGGCCCACGGTCTGGAATCTCATAACGGCATGGTAGGGTCCTGAGTGTGGAGATAGTGAGCAGAGGGTGTTTGAGTTCGTCAATCCAAATCGTAGTTTATTAGCCCAGACTTCTTCACTGAGACGATCCTCAGCCCTGCCTGGGGGTGTCCCAGCTCAGTACTTGAGGGGATTTCAGCTATCAGGTCGGTTTTAGGGGGATTTCAACTCTCAGATCGGCCGTTTTCCCATACTTGGGCGGGAATTAACCATGTGGTACACCTGACGAGATTCTCCTATACCATATTTAATATTGATTGTACTTTTATCATTATTTGCACTTTTTTTGTGATATTTTTGTATTTTGTGGGCACATTTTGGTTGAGATTAGTTTTTAAATTCAAGTTAAAAATGTGAGGGTGTAATATTTCTTGCAATAGAAACTAGGATGCCCGTCTCAATGCGCAGATTTGTGGATGTTTAATGTGAACTATTTTGATTAATCTTTATATTTATAATTGAAATTTTAATTTTTAAAAAATATTATTCATTTTTCAATATTATTTTTAGTTTTTTTAACACATGTTTGTAACACATTATATTTTTCTTTGGTTGTTGAGTATATATTTTGGGAGTATAAACGTAAGTTTAAAAAAAGAAAATAAAAATTTCATTGGCATTGATAAATTCATGTTTTTGTAGCATAACAACAAAATAATTTTAAGTAAACCATACTGTTAGTGTAATAATGGGCTTAGCCCACTTGGCCCATAGGGCAAAACCCTAACCCCACTTTCCCTATAAATACTCATGTATAGTTTCTATTATGTATATCCTTAATACATGTAACCTTGTATTTCTCAATATATCAATACATGGTTCATTCTCCACTTCTCAATTATTTTAACATGGTATCAAGAGCAAGTCTTTTCTGAATCTGTTCTCTTTAAACATTTTTTTTTTCCGAAACCCAAAAGCTTCCGCCACTGCTTTCGCTTTTCTCCCGTGATTTTCGTCGCTATTATAGGCTCCATCACCACTCCGGTATTAACAACCACCACACTAAAATCTTCGTCTTGTACAAATAAACACAAGGCCACCAAAATCACTACCACCGGAGTACAAATGCGCCCATACGCGCCTCCCACAGCCTACAGTACCCCCAAACTGCGCCTTCTCGAATTTTGGGCTCTACCGCCTCAACTAGGGCTTCAAATCCATCTCACGATATACCATCAGAACCATATGGATAAGACGATTCCAACTACGCAAGACTCATAACAGTACGATGTTGAACTCGCCCCTACGCACGGCCCGAAAGTTTTGCTCCCGATTCGCATTTGATCTACGCGACTGCTCGCGTCGTCTCGGATTTTAGGCTCTATTTCCTCAACTAGAGCTCAGAATCTATCTTATAATATACCATTGAAACCGTCTCGACGAGAAGATTCCAAGGGAGCAAAAATAAGAAAATTCAACATCGCATGCGCTTCCACGCGTGGTTCGAAGTTTTCGCATCGACTCCCTCTCAGATCTCACGCGCCTTCTGCTTCCTCGGACAGGTTTAGGCCTTTTTTGACCAGTTTTCTATGAAGTTGGACCAGTTCCTAGGGTGTTTCGGTGTTATAATTCTGTTTCCGACCTCCGTTTTATGATTTGAGGCTCACAAAATATATTTTCTGTTATATCTGTGTGGTTCCTACACCGATTCACTTGTTTTTCATCCGGTCTTTAAAGATTCAATATTGGTTCCTGGATAATTTCAGGATTTCAAACCTATCTGTGATCTCTATTAAATTAAATTCTGATCATACAATATAATTCTCTTTATATTGTTGATTCGGTTCATCACAGAGATTTGATCAGTTTAAGGGGCTCTCAATCGGTTCTTCACGAGTATAGATCGGTTCTTGGATAATTTCAGCATCCTAAATCCATCCGTGACAATAGTTTCTCCAAGCTCAATAGCGATGTCTGTGGGTTCTTCGCTCATTATCAATGCCAAAGAGAGTTCGGATCCTACCTCCACTACTGTCACCATGTCTATTGCAGATTTGGCCTCACCCTTCCTTAATATTTTCTCCAACATTGGTAATGGTACAAACCTTTCTCTTGCTCTCTGACTTACTACAGGTAACTCTTCTTGGTTATTTGATTTTGCTTGTTGCAATCATATGACATCCGATCCCTATATTTTTTAACCAAACTCTCTGCTATGAATTTCTCTAGTATTCATACTACTGATGGTTATCAAATGCGTGTTACTCATACCGATCAGGTTTCTACTTCCCATCTTTCTGTTCCTGACATGTATTGATTTCGAAACTCACCTTAAATCTCCTTTGTTGGGAACCTTTGTGAATTGGGATTTGAAATCATATTTCCTCAGATACGAGAAACTCTTGGGACTGGTCGTAAGATTGGAAGCCTATTTGAACTTACCAGTTTGCACATTCTATCTTTAACTCCATCACCACCACAACCCTAAGTCCCTTCATCAATCTATGTAACCTCACCACCACCACCAGTATCTTCATCATTATCTTCACAACCACTAGCTGATCTCTCACTTTCCCAAATGTGGAAAGCTTGATTAGGCCACACTTCATCTAGCCGACTCAAATCGCTTATCTCTAGTGGTCAGTTAGGTTCAATTCAATAAGAGTCCTTCAAATGTATCCATTGTCAACTTGCCAAACAACTAGCCCTACCTTTAAAAGAAAGTCAGTCTATTTCCCTTGCACCCTTTGATCTAATTCATTCTGATATTTGGGGGCCTTCTCCTCATGCCTCGATGGGTGACCTTCGTTATTTTGTTATCTTTGTGGATGACTACTCTTGATATACATGGTTGTTTCTTATAAAACATCAATCTAAATTATTCCAAATATATTTTGAGTTTTCTTCTATGGTTCAAACCCAATTTTTTAGAAATATCAAAGTTTTTCGCTCAGATAATGCAATGGAATACAAGGATCATGTTTTTCTTAACCTGCTTCACAAAAATGACACGTTCCCCCATCGCTCGTGTCCTAATACATCCTAACAAAATGGATGAACCAAACGTAGACATATTCTTGACACAATTCGTGCTCTTCTCATTTCTTCATCATGTCCAGAGCTTTTTTGGGGTGAGGTTGTCTTCACAACCGTCTACATAATAAACTGTGTCCCTTCTGCTACAATCCAAAATCACTCTCTATTTGAACGCCTTTACGGTAAAACTCTTGATTACTTTAAACTTAGAGTCTTTGGTTGCACCTGTTTTGTTCTTCTCAAACCACATGAACTCAACAAACTGGAACCAAGGGCACGTCTGTGTTGTTTTCTTGGATATGGTATTGAACATAAAAGGTATCGGTGCTGGGATCTCATTTCTAAAACCCTTCATATCTCGCGATATGTTATTTTTTGGGAACATCAAATGTTTTATTCCTTATGGCTATTTGACATGTCAACCCTCACCAACTCTAAATTCTTTACTGATCCATCCATTGAGTTATTTCCAGATGATACAGTTCTAGGTATTGTTGAGCCATTCTAGCACCACCTATTGTGCCTAGCCCTGTACCTTATGCTGAGTCCACCCCAGACCTACCAACTAAACCCACTTCAGAATCACCAGCTAATCTCACCTCTCCAGCTCCAGCGACCATACCTGAGACTTCTTCTGTGGCCGATGATACTGTACCAATTGCCTCTAAGACCTACGCTCCAGAACACCCTCGTCGCTCTACCATGGTAACTCATCGTCCACATTACCTTACTGATTTTCATTGTTTTTCCATTATAATTCATCTGCATGAGCCTCAATCCTATAAGGAGGCGAATATTAATCCTCTTTGGCAGAAAGCAATAGTGAAGAACTTTAGGCCTTCGCTAAAACTCATACCTGGGATATTGTTGATCTGCCCACTAGAAAAACTTCTATTGGGTGCAAATGGGTGTTTAAAATCAAGACTCTCTTTGATGGCTCTATTGAACGATATAAATCCCGACTTATTGCTAAAGGATTCGCTCAGGAATATGGCATTAACTATGAAGAAACATTTGCTCCAGTGAAGAGGCTAACATCTATCCGTACACTTCTTGTCATCACCACCATTTGAAAATAGACTATCTTTCAAATGAATTTCAAAAATATATTTCTCAATGGTGATCTTTTTGAAGAAGTCGATATACATACACCTCTAGAATTAAAGTTTGTCACATTCGCCGTGCCTTATGTGGTTTAAAACAAGCTCCAAGTTCCTAATTTGCTAAATTTAGCACTACTATTCATCATTTTGGGTTCACACTAGTTCTCATGATTCGACTCTGTTTATTTGTCATACTGCCAATGGTATTATCCATCTTTTGCTGTAAGTGGATGATATGGTTATTACTGGAGATGATCTACGTGGTATTTCTAAACTCAAAAAGTTTCTCAGTGGTAAATTCAAGATGAAAGATCTTGGTTTGCTCACCTATTTTCTTGGCCTCGAAGTCTCATCTAGTTCTAATGGATATTTTCTCTCTCAGGCCAAATATGTCTCGGATATGCTTTCCAAGGCTGGTATCACTAACTCAACCACTGCCACTAGTCCTCTCGAGTCGAACGTCAGACTTACCCTACTCGACGGTTCACCTTTTCAGGATGCTATTCTATATCGTTAACTGATTGAAAGTCTTGTATATCAAACTGTCACTCACCATGACATTGCCTATGTCGTTCATCAGACCACTCATTACTCGGTTGTTCTTCACATTCTTCGATATATCAATGGTACTTTATTTCATGGGCTTCATTTTTCAGCTCAGTCTACTCCCATCTTACAAGTTTATTCTGATATCGATTGGGCCGGAAACCCTACCGACAGACGTTCAACCACTGGTTACTTTTTTTTTTTGGGCAATTTTCTCATTTCCTGGCTTAGTAAGAAACAAACTGTTGTTTCTTGCTCTAGTTCTGAAGCTGAATATGGTGCCATGGCTGATGCAACTAAAGAGTTTCTCTGGCTTCGATGGATACTAGCTAACATGGGCATCTTTTCTTCTATAGCCACTACCCTACACTATGACAACATGAGTGCTATTCAGATCGCTCACAATGATGTATTCCACGAGCGTACAAAACACATTGAGACTGATTGTCACTTCATCCGTCATCACATTCTCCAAAATACGATTCGTCTACATCCGTCAGTTCAGCCGATCGGACAGCAGATATTTTCACTAAGACTCATTCACCTAGACGTTTTCACTATTTTAGTTTCCAAACTCAAGTTCACCTTTCACTTTCCGACTTGAGTTTGAGGGGGGGAGGGGGGGGAGGGGGGGGGGAGGGGAGGGTTAGTGTAATAATGGGCTTAGCCCACTTGGTCCATAGGGCAAAACCCTAACCCTACTTTCCCTATAAATACTCATGTATAGTTTCTATTCTGTATATTCTTAATACATGTAACCTTGTATTTCTTTCTCAATATATCAATAAATGGTTCATTCTCCAATTCTCAATTATCTTAACACATATGACTTTTAAAAAAAAGGAATCACCACATATATTACAATAAATTATTTACAATTTCATTGTTATCTTAACGTCTTCTACAATCGTGACATACATCAAAATATACATGCACATGTATACGTATATAAGGGTATTTACCTCTTATCTCCCTTGTAATTTGTCTAAAATCATAAACTTTTATCTTTTGAAAAATATCATCAGTCAACCCCTTCGAACCATTTAAAAAATATACTCTTCTCTAGTTTAAAAAAAAAAAAATCAAAAATTCACTAAAACCGTTATTTTTAGAAATGTATTTTTTACACCTATATTTGTTTTTTAAAAATATATTTTTTTTTTCATAACTCAACCACCGCCACTACCCTCGCATCATTTTTCTAATTTGTTAAAAATGAAATGGGTAATTTTGTTCTTTATATTTTAAGTAGGGGTGTTAATATAACAAAAAACTTCAAGGGATATTTATATCTTCTAATTATTTTTAAATTATTAAGGATAAAAGTATATTTTCAATTAAAAAAAATGTACTAATTTTTAACCTATAGGGGAGTTAAATAGTGTATGACCGAAAATGATAGAGGAAGACCAGTATTTAATGAATGATAGGGGAGATTTGTGGTGTTAGACAAAATGACAAGGGAGGTAAACGTTAAATATCTGAAAAATGATAAAGGATGACCAATATTTAATAAACGATAAGAGAGATTTGTGATTTTAGGCAAAATGATAGGAGAGGTAAACGGTAAACCCATATATAAATATAGATGCATATATTAGGAAAATAAAGAGTTCATGAAGAAATTAACGTGGATGATAATTATTATCAAAATATTAAGCGACAACTAAAAAATATTTGTGTTACTAAAATTCCACTTGAATACATTTAAATTTGCTAAATTAAAAATACAAAAGAGACAAACTCACATAATCCAAGAAAATAACAATGGAAAGCTCTTATTCATTTTGGGTAAGAGCTTCCGATTTTAATTGTTAGATGAATGGTACCAAGTGAGTCCGGTCGAAAAGGGAAGATGTTTTCTTTTCTTGTGAATCAAAGCTCGACTCTTCTGGGAAACACTTATGGAATTAAATTTTGAATTCATTCCTAAATTTATCAGGCCGATGGGTAGGAGTGTATGTTTAAGATCGTTGGGAGGTGCCTAGTCAAAGTGTGCGTAAGTTAACCTGAACACTCCTTACTGTAAAAATAAAAAATAAAAATTGAAATGAATGGTAGTATGGTACAATTATAAAGTGCAATTCTATGTATTTTCTTTAATAGAAATTTAGGCTATATACTTCCCCCCGTTATTTGGCGGGTCACCACATACATTCCCTACTAAGAAGCAAAATATGAAAAAAAAAGTTCTTTAGTGAAGAAAAACTTACCTTAAGTGAGAGAGGGGAACACTTGAGTTCGGAATTGTATCTTGTATCTTCATCACTATTTTCCTTTTCTTCTCTTTGATATATATATATATATATATATATATATATATATATATATATATATTGTTTTTTTGGGGATATTTAGGGTAACTGGTAAGGTGGAAAGGTTTGAAGAAGTGTGGGATGAAGGAAAATGGGAGAAATTTCATACGTAAGAAGGGGAAGAGAGGAATGCTGAGGGCTGGAAGTGTTCTTAGTTGACTTTGGGGAGGAGAATGGGTTGACTCATATAGGAAATGCCCTCTCCTGGGCATCCAGGATGCATGTTTATCCCTGGATGCGCAAGCCTGCATATTTGGGCCATCGGTAATCCTACCTACTGACAGCCCCTATTAATCACTCAAACACGTTTTAGCCCCTATAAATATAGTATTTCATGAATTTTCATCCAAACATTAAGTCTTTCTAACTTTGGGTAATGTCTAAAAACACTCCAAAACAACCCCCATTCGCTCCAAAATAGAATGTAATACTTGTCATCTCCTGGGCATCCAGGATGCACGTTTATCCCTGGATGCACAAGCCTGCATATTTGGGCCGTCGGTAATCCTACCTACTGACAGCCCCTATTAATCACTCAAACATGTTTTAGCCCCTATAAATATAGTATTTCATGAATTTTCATCCAAACATTAAGTCTTTCTAACTTTGGGTAATGTCTAAAAACACTCCAAAACATCCCCCATTCGCTCCAAAATAGAATGTAATACTTGTCATCTTCCAAAATAAGTGGGAAACGAGAAAATTATTACTAAATGCATTTTTTTTTTAAAAAAAAAAAACCTTTAAATTGATGGTCGTAAAACAAAATTGGGTCATCCAATTTGTAGGAAAACTTTAAATTGCTTACCAATTTGATGAATTTTCAAAAAAGCCCAAACTTTGGGGTCAAAATAAAAATTATCTAAATACTTTGTTTTCACTTGATTTATTCGAATTTGAACATTGAAAAGTTAAACTGATTTATTAGAACATAATAATCACTTCTAATTTGATCAAATAAGCCCAAAAATAACTTTTGCAAATTCAATTGTGACCTTGAAATTTTTCTTTAACTTTTCAAATCTCAATTGGAGTTCTGATTCGAGTTTTTTTAGAATTAACAATTATTATTAAAGATCAAATTGAAAATTTGAATCATAATTGATCCATTTGAATATCGATTTAAGGTTACTCAAAATTCCAATTAAACCCCCTAAAATGTTCTATTTCGAGAAATTGTCCAATTGGCCAATTCTCGCCCGGGGGAGGGGGGCTAATTGGGATTAAAAGACTTTCAATAAACTTATTTTAAGGTTAATTGAACTTTCCAAAGATTAACTTTGAATCTTAAAGTTCAAGATTAATCTTTCAATTTTTTAATTTAGTCCCTAAAACTTTTAAAAGGCACAATTGTGGTTCCCAATCTCGAATTGGATAACTTTTAGGGAAAATCGGTGAAAAATCATTTTTTTAAGTCTAATTGGTGAAAAGTCATTTTGTGTTATTAGGTTTTGATTTAGTTTTTTAAGTTAGATTACACTTGTGTTTTAGTCCCGCATTGTAGAAATTGTAGGGATATTGCAGGAATTATAGGGAGTCTTTTAATGAGTACATTTGATTTTTATAGTGAATTATGTTATATGTAACTAATATTAATTACAATTTTATAATTGTTATTTTTCACACATATTTGGACATTTTTAGTTACATGTGCTTATATAATATTAGTGACATGTTACAATTACACACATATATATATGTATAATATTTTGTGATGTTATTGAAAAAATATCAAATTTTTTAGTTACATATCAGAGACATGTAACTAAAAGTTACATATTATTGAAACATGTAACTGAAAAATATCAAATTTTTTAGTTACATATTAGAGAAATGTAATTAAAAAGTTACATATTATTGAAATATGTAACAGAAAAAAAAATAATTAGTTACCTATAACTGATACAATAATATTACACAGAAAAGTAATTACATGTAACTAGCGCGTAACTATCACGTGAGTAAGGCTTCCGCCTTTTTAAAACAGATGAGATTAAATCAAAAAAATTTACCGCATGTAAGACTTTTAACCAATTAGAGCTTAAATAGAGGATCTTCCACCGATTGTCCATAACTTTTAACTTAATTGGGGTTTTGAAATAATAATTTTGACTGGAGATTAAATTTATTATTTTAAATTTCAATTTAGCCCTTAAAGCTTCCAATTGCAATTTTAAATCTTGAATTAATTCTTGAAATCTTAGAATCAGGACCCTCCGTTTTAATTTGGATATTTTTAAAATTCATGAATAATCGATTCAACCAAAATCATTATTATTATTCATTTTTTTTAATAATGAAATGTCATTTATTGGTGGGACAAAATTTAGTGCTAGCAGACAATTAATTTAATAGTTTTCTCTTAAAATAATGATAAAATAACATTTTTTTAAAAAAAAATAAATCGATTCCATGGGATGATCTCACTCTCGTTCGGCTGGCCAAATTAAAAAGCAAAATTATTCAAATAAAAAAGTCAAAAAAATAAATAAATCAATAATACAACAAATAACTCGTGAATAGTTATTCTAAATCAAGGCTTGAACCTTACACATCACTTTTCTAAAATAATTTTCTTCAAATCAGTCAACTACAAGTATTGACAATCTTGAATTAAATTTTATGGGCTTCATTGAAATCTCACCCTTCAATAATAATCAAGCTAATTTAATAATGTTACAATAAATAAATAAAAAAAATATCATACTTAAATTGATATATCAATTATTTAATTAATTGCGTAACGATAAAGGGTAAGAAAATAATGATCAAACTTTGAATATAAACCCCAATTATTTTTAAATAAGTCAACTTCTATGTGCCACATTGAATTTACTAATATCTATTATGTAAATCAGGACATATTTTATATTTTAAAAAATTTTGACCATCAAATTAGATTTTTATCCAATAGTCAAGATTAAATAAGATTTCGTAATATCTTTGGCCTTAATTTTTATCCCCAACAAATCTCTCACAAATTTTTATCCTACTTTTTATCCTTAACAAATTTCAATTAAATTTTAAATATCTTTTCATTAACTGTTTGGTTTAATTTGATGGAATGGATGGTTGGAATGAGCTGATAAAATATTTAGGAAGAAAAATTTTTGTTTAAAATTTTTGCAACCCCACTTACAAAATAGTTGAGTTTGCCAATATTTTATACCTTCTAAGTTTTACATATACGCTTTACTAACCAAACTTTTATTATTTATTATTTTTTAACCCTTATAAATTACAAACATTGATATAGTACCTTTAGACATGAAAATTCCCAGTGTGTATATATATAGCAAATAATAAGAATTTATTATATCTATTATTTTTTCAGATATCGCTGGATGTATTCTTCTATATACATTTACAATATGAATATAATGAAGTTAGGTATTTCATATTAATGTAATGTAAGTATCGTTTGATTAATTTTTTTGGGTACAAACGGTTGGGGGAGGGGCTTTTGAACACTAGGCCTCCCACTAAGGAGACACACTAGATAACCGTTAGATTACAAGTTTTGGGTTATTTGAGTATCGTTTGATAATATTTTTTAAGTTTGTTTAGTTGTTGTTTATTTTTATTTTTTAAAAAAAGGAAGTAAGAACAAGTTCTTTTTTTTTTTCAAAAAACATATATATATATATATATATATATATATATATATATATATATATATATATATATTAAACACATTTTTTTGTTTTTTATTTTTAAATATTTTTTTGTAAAAATATTTCTTTTCTATTTTAAAAGTTTTAAAAAGAAATATTGGCAAACATTGAGGGTGACTTTTTTTAGAAATTAAAGAAAATGGGAAAAAAAAACAATTCCTTACTTACTGGTACTTTGAACTAGTCCGTTCCATAAACCAGGACACACCTAATCACTGAAAAGAAGTTAAAATTTTAGGCTTGTGCGGTAACATTGACCCCCCTGTCATTTTGATTATTTACAAAGATACCCCTCATTTTAATTTTTAAAGAAAAAAATAAACAAGCATAATCAAGCATACAAAATAAATTCATCCATATTAATTAAAATTCATTTAACCAAAATTATTAAGATAGTTACATTATTTATTTTAATTAATACTAAATGATTGGGTGGGCTTAATAATAAAAACTTGTGCCCTAATTTGGTCCTAAAAATTGACATCCTTAAAATTCAAGGTCCTAGGCTGGTCTTTAGGTCGAAATTCTCAGTTCAAGTCTTAAAATATGATACATAGGTTGGACAAGGCTTTGAACCCATGAACAACCCTAGTGGATGATGTTGGGCGGTGGTTGTGGCAGTGTGTTTGTGGTTAGGGGATGTTGGTGGTAAAGAAAAAGGTCAAAAAAATGAAAAGAAAAAAAAACGGTAGGCTATTTTTTATAGTAATTTTGTCTTTCTGAGTTTAAATGAAAGTGTTAATTGTCCATTTAAAAAATTACAAGGTTATTTTTGAAATTCAATTAATGACATCATCATTTTCAAAGCCAAATTAGGTTTAATTTGTAGTCAGAATTAAATGATAGGGGTTCCCGTGGTATTAGATAAAATAATAGGAGTGTCTATGGAATTAGTTGAAATCAGAGGGATGTGATTGATATAAACCCTTAAAATATGTGACATGTTTTAAAGACTTGATGGATACTTAGTCTTACCAAATAGGTTCATGCCACTGGGAGATTCCTTGTTTGGTTACAACAAAGTTGTTGGGACATTACCCCGAAATTCTCGGAGCAATAAATAACAAAAATGAAAATATTGACTTATCCTGAAAATGTTGATTTCTTGATTGTTTTTCCATCTTCGTCTCATATCTACAAAAATTTTCAGATAGCATTTCATATTTGATTTTTTATTCTTGTTACCCGATAACTAACCGACCCGACCAACTCCGAATTAGATCAGGGTAATGTGGCCACATGGTTAGCTTCGGTTGAGGAGAGCTACTGAAATTTTTCTTTGGGTCTACTGACTGAAATCCTTTAACCCCGATCCGATCGACCAATTACACCCCTACTACTAATAATAAGTATGTGCACATGACATGATCAAATGATGAATGATACTTTTATAAACAAGAACTGCGATTTTGAAGATGCTTAAGATGCATGGCCTTGCATATATTATTATTATTTTTTTTTTATGTGTTATGATAAAAAAAAAAATTAAATAGTTAATGAAATAAATTTAGCAACAAAGTGTTAAGATTGTAATTTTCAGTAAATGACACATTTGAAAATGTCACAGTTAAGATGACTAAATAAGTCGTATAATAGTAGTAGACACTATAAGAAAAATGACTTTCGACTATGAAATTTATCTACAAAATATAAATTTCATAGTTAAATGTTAATTTTTTGCAACGAATTATAAAAGTTGTTGCACAAAGTTGATTTTTCTTACTTTAATTTTTATTTTTTATTTTTTTTTTATTTTACCTACGAAAGATAATTTGTAGCTAATTGACTTCCCGCCAAAATACTTTTGGTGCAAATAGTATAACTACGAAATTGATTCATAGCCAAAGATATTTTTAAATTATTAGCTACGACGGTTATTTTTTTCTGTAGCCAACAAATTTGGTGCTAAATTTTTAACAATGGAAAGCAATTTCTCTACGAAAGATACTATAGCGAAAAACTAGTATTTTGTACTACGAAAGTAATTTTTGTGAGGAAATTTCTTCGCACCATAATTTTTTCGGCTCAAATAGTATAGCTACAAACACAATTCATAGTGCAAAGGAGAAGTTATTTAAATACTATCTATGATGAATATTTTTTCGTTAGTAACAAATTTTGGGCTAAATTTTTCATCACTAATAAAAAATATCGCTACAAAAAATACCGTAGCAAAATTTTGTAATTTGCACTACGAAAATAAAATTGTCGGAAAAACTAACATTCAGTTATAAATATTGCAATATCTTTTTTTGTAGAGAATAGTTAATTTTTTAATTACTTAGCTATTCAGAATATTTTTGGTCATCAATAAATTTAGCGCTAAAATTTTAATCGGTAATAAATATTTTGACACAATAAGTATCGTAACAGAAATTTTTAATTTAAATTAAAAGAATTAATTTTGGAGAAAAAATAAATAAATAAAAGTCTAAAATAAAAAAACTCAAAATCTATATAATAAAACAAGACGTACATAAGTGCTCTAGGCGAATCTCAACCATTTTTTATACCCTCCATAAAGAATAGTCCAGATTAATCTAAAAACTTAACATAAATATAAACTGTATTTATATATGTTATACCTAATATAATTTTTACCTTATTATATATTTTTTTAACCATTACCTTAATTACTTGAATTCTCTTACTCTCTCTATATCGAAACTCTAAAACTCAGTCGCCCAATTCTCTCTATAATCTAGCCCTAATTCGCGCTTCAAAGTCATCACGCCTCTTATTCCCCGCTCAACCACCGTCGCCATGGCCACACCACCGCCATTTCCATTGCCAACTTTCAGCCCCTTCGTCCTCTCTCCCTCCGCCATTATTGTTCCATCACCGTGCCAACCCCGTTCCATTGCAATTGCCGTGGCACTACCTTTCCATCGCTATCACCCGCTGTCTCCATTCCATCGCCATCACTGCGCCCAGGTATGCTTTTCTCTCTTGCGCTCTCAAGCGATGCACGGTACCATCGCCATCACCCTCATCAATCTCCCGTCTCTCTCCATTCCATTATTGGACCGCAACAATCGCAACAACCACCACCTCTAACCTCCTTGTACGTAATAGTGGTTCAACCTCCAGGTACTCACTCACTCTGGATTTCACAAGTTAGGGTTTGATGTTTAGATTATGGGCTAGACTGGAATCTAAATACAACTTACTGTACTACATCAACCTCCACTTCTACCTCCACTTTAATTGAGAAACAAAATAAGGGCACATTAAGGTGAAATTTTCAATTTTCCTTTGAATTGCAAGCCATGAAGAGAAAACCAGTTTGGAAACAAATGATGATGAATTGGAAACAATTGTTGGAGCTAATTTGCTTAATCGTTTTTTTTTATTAGTGAGAATTCCTCAAATGCACAGCCAAAACAGGTATGGATCTATAATATTTCCATCATTTTATTTTTATTTTTATATAATCTTAATTCAAAATAGGCGATTCTCTTTGCTTTTATTTTATTTTTACTTTTTTAACTATTTTTGTTCAATTTTAAGCAGTATCGATGACTTATATATATAGTCTCAATACTCTCTAACTCACTTTGCATTTCTCCTTCTCTCTCTCTCCCCCTACCTATCTTTGCTTATTCATAGGATTTTTTGATTGTTGAAGTAATGGTATAGAAGCATAGGATTTTTTGTTTGTTGAAATAAGGTATCTACTCAAATTCGATTTTCTTTCCCGTATGTCGGTGTCTGTTCTATTATTCTTTCCAAATTCCCGATTTTCTATTCCCTTAAGTTTCAATTTTTTATCTTTGATTTTTGATTTCCAATGGGAACAAAAGGTTGTTTTTTTGGAGTTAGGACTATTGGGTTTTTTTTTTTTGATTAGATGGTATTTTTCGTCTTAAGAGTTCGTAGGTTGTTTTTGAGTGATAATATTGGCTTTTGTTGATTAGATGGGGTTTTATTTTTTCGGATTAGATGAGGTTTATCCTTCTATTAGTCCCATTGCTGAATATTTCATACATTTGATTTATAGATCATTATGTTCTTCTTCTCAACCAGTGGCATGATTTGATTTGTCACGGGGTTATATTAACTTTCACCAAAAGACTTTGAAAAATGTAAAGTTGTCCATAAAGAGTACGAAGAAGCTGTCTTTGGTAAGCTTTTTATTATTGGTCCCAATATTACCCACTACATCTTATGTTTTCTATGTGTGTTTGTTTTGAAGTTGAACAATGATGTGATATTGGTTATCTTTACCCAGTGAGTTTAGGATTTATGATCTCATGCCCTTCCCATATTCTAGGTCAAGTTAGATATAGTGGAACCAGAGTTGCAAGTTGTCAACAAAACTGAGCCTCCCATTTCTCTCCAAGCACTTTGTTTTGTTGTTCTAACATCAGACTAAGAAAAAAAAGCTACTTCAAATCTATTGCCTATTAATTTTAGTGGGCTATTAAAGGCATGGACTTGCAAAGATAACCAAAATCTGCAACCTCTTTCTACGTCATTTTTCGAATTCGTCTTCTGTATTAGTTTTTCATACTTGTTTCTAAAGCATATTGAAACTTCATATGATATCAGCATAAGGGTTTGAGTTTATTTATTTATATGCGAGAAAAAGGAAATGAAAAAAGACATGACACTTATTGATTGTAAGACATAGATCTCAACACTATTCTAAGGTAACTATTTTATTTTAGTTTCCATAACAAACAAAAATGCTTTTCCATGGAGGCACTATTGTATTTAATTATTAAATGTTGAATTCAATTCTTTATGCTATATATGCATGTATTGTCTATGGTTATTTGGTGTAGTGGCAGCTGGAATAGGATAAAATGAGGATAGCAAATTTGTAATATATGCTGACTTCTGCTAGATTTTTTAGGTAAAGTTGTTTTTTTGAATCACGCGTTTTATAGGTTATTTTGTAATTGTGTGGTAAAAAACAGGTTTTATTGCATTAAAATTGTGATTATTGTAAATATATAAGGTTTATTTTCTTTTGTATGATTTTTCTGCTCTTCGGGAAATTGATAGATATAAGAATCTCAAACTCTCTTATTATCCTTTTTGGTTAAGCTTCTCTTTTGCTTTTTCTATATTCATTACGTAGAATTTTAAACTAATATATCATTTATTGGCTAAGTTTTATTGATAGTAATTAGTTATTGTTCTATTCATATGAAAACAATAGTCGGACCTTGAGAATATTATATAAATAATAGGAGTGTGTTTTTTTTTTTTTTTTTGGTACATGTATTATTAATTGTGTTTAATTTTGGTTCATTGGATGTACATTTATTATTAATTTATGTTTAATTGTGGTTCATTGGAGTTATTTGACGAGGAAAAATAATTTAATGGTTCATCTATTTCATTATTCTAATTTCAATTTTTAGCATTGTTTTGTTCTTTTTTAGTTTTTTTTATACAATTTTTTTACTCTAAAATATGATTTTAAAGTTATTCCAATTATAATTGAAAGCTATTTTTTTTTAAAATTAAAGTATCTTTTTTAGTATGTGCCTTCAGGCACGGGTTATTTGCTAGTAAATAAATAAAACCCTAAAATCCACCCACACCCCCAAGAACTCTCATGTTTCTGAAATCCTACCCACGCCCAAGAACTCCAGCCATACTTGCTCCCACTCTCCATGCCAAAAATCGTCGTGCATTGATCCTCTCTCACGAATCCATACATCCCATAAATCTCTCACCCTCTCTTCATCTCTCCACATAAATTGATGACTTCCTCCCTCTCCATTCCAATCTTCGATGATCCTACTCGCTACAAAACCACTACAAGATTGGTTGGAGAATAGTTTGCAATTCGCCAGAGAACAACCTAAAATTCACATTTTGGAAACATATTTCGCGTTCTTGGGTGATTTCTTTGATAATTCGTGTTATTTTGCAAAGTTTTGTTCGGCCCCCTTACTGATTGGAGACCCAATTTTGCATGCCTTGCATGCTTCTGATTAATTAAAGACTAAAATTCCAATTTGCAGAACTGTCCATTTCAAGAGGCATGCATTTCAAATCTTGGACCCTCTTTACAATTATTTAAAATTTCTACTTCATCATTGTCTTTGGTTTAACTGGAGTTCTTATTATATCGACAATTCATGTTCTGACAACTATCTGTGTGTCTTAAGCGATTCTATTTGTGTGTGTTAAGCAATAAATGTTTTGATTGGCATGTGAATCGCATGTTTATGGTAACTATCTGGAGAAAAAAGTGAACTTTGATCTTCGAAATATACACAACAAAATTGGGTTTTATTTTCGATGAAAAACAAGAATAAATCAGATGTTGTCAGTAACTTTATGATGGTTAAAATGTTTTCATGAATGTTTAACTTCTTGCTTTTGTTTGACATATTCAATATTGGTTGATGGTACATTCTGGAATCCTCTACTATTGTTTACATCTTGATTATTGAGCATTATGGAGTTCATATGAAGTTATTCAATGGAATGAAACATATAATAACATGTGCTTGTTGGCGATATGCACTTTTGTCAATATGTGACTATGTGTTGTTGTTGGGTGAAACTATTTTTTTATTTTAAAATCATTATTTTGGATAATGGCCTGATTAGCAGGGATATAAATTGACGTGTATGTTGTACCGTGTGTGCCTCTCTACTTAGGTGTGGGAGGTAGGTTTTTTTTTTTTTGTTAATATGCTTTTCAAGGTCTGTAGACTCTGTTTAAAACTTCAATGATAGTCTATGCTAACTTTGGCATATCTTTTACTTAATCTGCTTGTTTTTAATTTTTTTTTTTTATATAGAGATCAACCCCTAGCGTATGACAATAGCATTCCTGATAAGAAAACTGACTAATCAAATTGATTTCCTATTTATGAATGAAAATATGATAAAAATCAATAGAAAAAAGGTATTAAGCACATGGATGAACAATTTCAAAGTTCAAAGAGAAAAGAAAGAAGTATATCGGATCTGATTTCCTGTTTATGTTTTTTTTTCCCCTGTTACTGTTTTTTTTTTTGTTTTTTTTTTTATTCCTGTTCCATTTACTCTTGTCAGTGTTTCATTGGTTTTTTTTTTAATTGGAATTTTACCATGGTTCTATAGCATTTGGTTATCTTTTTTGGCCCCTTACTGATTAAAGTCTCAATTTTCATGCCTTGCATGCTTCTGATTGATCGAAGACTAAAATTCCAATTTGCGAAAGTGTCGGCTTAATTTCAAAAGGTATGAAATTCAAATATTTGGCCCTCTTTACTATTGTTTAAAATTTCCACTTCATTATTGTTTTTTGTTTAACTGGTGCTTTGATTATATTGATAATTTATTTTCTGAAAGAGTTCTATTGATTGTGATTTTGTGAACAATAAATCGTAGTCATTCTTGAAGTAATTCTTTTTGTGTGTTATGGACATGTATGTAGAAGTTAAGGGTTACTAAAATTTATGTGAATCTTATGTAGAAGCAAAAGTGATTTATTTTTCAATCTTATGTTTTAGAAGTGTTTTGTTCTTATGCGTTTGATCATTGGCGATAAATAGAGGAGCAAGCTTCATTTCTTTGGAGAAATTGCTGTTTTCTGCCAACACTTTTTCGGTAAATTTCTCTTCTTACACACACACACACACACGGTATTCCCCGGCACTATATTGCAGCCTTGAAATTCGAATTCAAAAAAATGAATGCATTTACAAACCTGGAAAAAAACATTAGAGCTTTTTGCACTGTGTTTTGAAAAATTTTGATTGTTCTTTGTAGCTGGAAATTAGCAATATCCTTCCTCTCAGCAAATACAATTAACTCTTAAGATTCTTGGATGAGAGAGAAAAGTTGATCAACTACCTTGCCTTGATCATGTGGATTAGATTTAGAAATTGATGTATCTTCAATGAGTTCAACTCTGGGTAGACATGCACCACCTACATTTTGTTTTAATTTTATTGAAGGAGGTTTGAATTTTGAAATGTATACATAAAGGAGTCTGTTGATTTAATATTTATGTTTCTGTTTTTATTTTTGTGTTTATGATGTTTCTATTTTCGTATACGTATAGATGCATTTATTGAGCTAATTGAACGTTTGATGTTGGTTCTACTTTTCCAAGAGAATTTTGAGATCATTAGTTTAGATTATTAATTGTTAAATTAGGAGTTCAGTTTATATTATTTTTATTGATGTATTTTCTTTTTTGGTATTGTTTTGGGATATTAGATTTATATCCTTAATTATTTGTATTTTTCTTTAGATTTTTGTTGGTGATTAATTACTAAGGTTCTTCTTATTTTATTGAGATTCTCTTGAAACATTTACCGGTTAAATAATCATTTGTCATTAAATATAAAAATATTTTTAGTGGCTAAGTCGTTAATTGCTACTAAATATAAAAAACGGCATTTAACTTTGTCGCTATATGAAATATAAGTTAGTCGCTAAATATTTTACATATTTAGCGGCAAAATATTTTTTTGCCACTATATATATAAAAAAAAAATAAAAAATATTTTTTATTTATTTTTGGTGACATTTAAATTTGTCACTATATAAAATATAAATAATCGCTAAATCTTTCATATTTAGCAGCTAAATTTTAGAAATTTTAGCGGCAATTAAAAATTAGCCACTATAACCTATAGTGACTGCATTATTAGCGGCAATTGTATGAATTGTCGCTAAAACTTTTAGCGGCTAAAAATGAGCTTTTAGCGGCTAATAGAATTGTCGCTAAAGCCCTTTTTTGTTGTAGTGCACCCACGTTCTGTCTCGTTTGTTTGGCCTCATGTTTAACCTTGCCTTTATGTTGTGCCCATGAATGTCGATCCTAACATTGCGCCTAGGATCACCACGCTTCATTTCAGTGACACACGATATCCACCCACATCATCCAACGATGCCTTTGTATGCCGACGCATGCCGATGCCTATGATCACCTTCTGTTTTACCTTGGCGTCATCTAGCACCATGCTCCGTTTAGCTAAGTTAACTGAGTCCGACTAATATGGTAAGAACATTGGCTTGGAAATAACACTTGAATCCAAACCCAGGTCTTATACCACTCTTATGGGGCTAACAAACCATGCCCACCAGAAGAGGTCGACGTCCTCACCGAAGGGTATTTGTTCTAATAATCTTTAATTTGTTTTTCAAACTGCCAGAGGGTCATGATGTTATCAAAAATTCTTTGTCACATGTCAAGCTCCACATGTGCCAGAAAACCTTTCATCTTCCTTCTTTACCTGCAAAACCGTAAATTCTAATGGGGGATACCGGTATGGTGTTAGCCAAATAACCTCCAATGTGAGAATAAGTTAATTTGGATATAGTGAGAATAAGTTACACACTTAATTCAGAGTCTGTATTACCAGTTACTTTCTACCCTTTTTATAGGGTAATGAGTTTGTTACCGTATGAATAGAGAAATCATTCAGTTGTTCATATCTCCCTGCCGTTACATATAATAGCCACTATCCCCGTAGTTATGGGAGAATCTCTGTAACAGCCCTCATTACTCACGGGCCGTTCAATCAATTCAGACTCATTCTAACATATACAGGTAATACCAAACCTCTAAGATGACTGGTTTCCTCTTGGGCTTACACATACCCAAATATGGGCATTATCAAATGGTTGCCCATGTACCCAACAGTCTATTTCTTATTTGAAATTCTGTTGAAGTAATTTTTTATCATATTCCTTGATTTGTCAAATGCAAGTGATAATGTTTGTTGGAATCTTGGCCTCACTCCAAAAATTAAAGAAGATTTGGATAAGTTTCTAATTCCCAAAGAATGCCTGTACAGAGAACTAGTATATTGGCAGTTCGTCAAACCTACAATGGATCTATCCCGTCTTCAAGAATTAACTGAACTTCAGATCGACACCCAAAAAAGGAAAAGGCTAGTAAAGAGACTTGCCAAGAAGGCTGCTTAATCATCATCCTAGTCTCCTTGTAATGTTGCTAGTAGCCTAACCATCCGTCAAGCCCTTTCTCATGATGATCCAAAAGTAGTAGTATCAGATGATGACTGCCAGTCTCTCATCACTCGCAGAAGAGGTTTTATTCATGTTACAGTTCCATCCTTGGTTCCACCCAATAAGCAAGCTCAAAGTGAACCAACTTCTGCTTCTAGGCCAGCCTCTCTCTCAAGATTAGCCGATGCCCCTGTAGCAGAACCTCCTATTGCCAATCCTCCCATTGCCGATCCTCCTGTAGTCAGTCATCAATCCTCCCCAGTTCCTACTTCCAGCCAGAGAACCTCTAGTGGTCGAGGGATGACCAAGCATCAAATGTGTCAACTGATTGATGAAGTTGGCTCTTCTGTTCTGGGTCGTCACGCTATTTTTGACAATTCCATTAAATTTCTATATGATCAATCATGGGACAAAGGAAAAAAAAAGAACTGAGGGTAAAAATAAATCCAAAATCTTCCGAGTAGTGATTTGTGCCCTTCTCCAGGTCCTTGCATTATTTTAATCTACCTTTCAAATTTAAACAAATTGCTTGACTGATCTCATTTGATAATAATCTGACCATATCAGTGTATGCATATGTCTTTCGCTCTAGTCAACTATGCGGAGGACGAGAACGAGTTGGATGCCCAACTAATGTACCAAATAACTGAACTCAGCAAAGGTGAGGTAAAGGTACAAGACTTGGAAAATAAGAAGTTGAAGCTTGCTACGAATCTTGGATTGTCCAGGTCTTCCCAAGAATAGTTTAGGTCTTCCCAAGAATAGTTTACCCAGTTCAGCAGCTGAGGTGCCAGCGGAGAGCTCAACACAAATTATTGAGGCTGACATAAAAATTTGATAAGCTTCTGTCAACTCAACTAATTGCTGCTGATCTACGTGCTCCTTTTAATTTCACATCTTTTCCTACTTACTCTTTGTTGTCCTATAATTAACTTTGTTAATGACCATATCTTTAACCATCATGATATGTAACTGAACAGTCACCGCAGTTACAATTTTCAAGATTTTATGTGATGATTATATTATGTTTTTATCAGCGCACGTCACTTCCTCATTTAATGTGTGCCTTTTCGACGCTTCAATTATCTTCCCCATTCCCCTTGCTCCACTATTTAAAGGCATAACTAGTTCTTCATATCTCAAGAAACCCTTCCTTGCGCCAATATCCATACTTTCAAACATTCCTCTGACAGTCATGGGTGTTGATCCAAAGAATTTGATGAATAATTAAGTATTGATGTTTTGGTAGAACTAATGTTTAATCAAGTGTTTCAGTGATTTAAAGTTCCAGTAATGAAGATGTCTAATAGGTGGAAATAACCTATCTACTTTTAAACCGAATTTGTTAGTTTTTGAGCGTATTAGTTATATTTAATTTTGTTTTAGTTTGTTTTAGTGTAAAACATGTGAAAGAACGAAAAGAAGTGATAAACAAGCGAAAACGGTGGAGAAACGGTGAACAAAACATGAAGAACAAGGTTTCGGTTCATAAAGACCACCGCCAAGGCAAAAATTCTACCGCCTAGGCGGAGTAGAGGTAGGAAGTTGGGTTGCTGAACCACCGCCTAGATGAGAAAACCACTTCCTAGGCGGAGATCTGTGAGAATGTTTGTGCCAACAACCATCACCTAGGCGAAAATTCCTCCGCCTAGGCGAAAATCTATCAGAACCTAAACCGACTTAACCACCTCCTAGGCGGTGACACTCTACGAGAAATATATAATTTTAGATATTTTGAAGATATTTTCAAAACCTTTATTTTAACCCTTTTCTTCCCCAATTTTTGTCTTAGGCCCGATTATGTTTGGAGAGCCCCTTTCACCTTAGATAGGATTAGATAATTTAGGAAGTAGATTAGATTAATTTTAGGAAGTGATTTTGGCCAATTCTTGAAGAGCTAAAAGAGTAAGTTTATCAATTGAGAAGAGGAAGCTCGGGAGGATCGTTCTTTGGCGAAAGTGGACTACTCCACTTCAAGATTTGGATTTTCTTTCCTTGTTTCCATATTTCTACTTAATGTTTATTATTCATGATGATGATCTCCTCTTGATTTAATATTGTAATGGCTAAGATCATGTTAGTTTAATTAGATATTAGTTAGGGCTAGATGTAATTTATGTGATTATCTCTTTGGTTGAATATAAGTTATTCTAATGGTTTGTTATCCAATTCTATTTGTGCTTACCGTTATTTCATGTTTATTATGCTTATTACGATAATCCGAGAATACGGGGTTTGACATTCGGGAGAGGTAACCCTGGATTTGGACTAGGGATAAACATAACGTGATGATCCAATAACATAGGACGGAGTTGGATTGTGTGCAATCCATGAGGTTGGGTCACGACTCACGTGACTATGTGTTCGCAAAGGCGTTCGAGGGGGACTTCGGCGTCAATGCGAAGTCATGTATTCACTCGTTTTTCACTCGGAAGATGGAGCGAGTGAGTTATAGATACCGAGATTGTTGGATGTGATAATAACCATTATCGATAACTAAACTAAGCCAAATAGGTACTAAGTGAATTAGTTTAATTTAAATAATTAATTTAATAGTCAGGATAATATGAGACTACGTAAATTGCGGTATTCAATTATTCACACTTTTCCTATGGGAACGATATCTGATCTTCAAAGATCCACTATATTAAAACTTAGATCTTGTATACTTGCGAGAGTAAGTAGTGGCGCATTTCACGCGCTACCAAATTTTTGTTTCCGTTGCCGGGGAATTGTGTAAATTTTAAGTTAATATTGCGACTAAGTGGTCGATTGTTAATCCTGACATTTATTTTGTTTTATTTTTAATTTTTAATTTTTGTTTTATTGTGTTAATGTGATCAAGCCGTGCAAGAAACGATGAAGAAGATTGGAATTCTTAATTCTCAATCCCGAGATCGAGCTTATATTGAAAATGATAAGGACAGGAAGGTGAACCTGACTTCAATTCATGATCTTGATCCGACTGAGCATTTGAGCCCAAATTCCTTGTCTATGAGGAATTTTGGTGAAAAATAGTTAGTAACATGAAAGTTCAGGTGGGGACGGTAAAGCAAGCGCAATTTTTTTTTTGAAATGAAACTCAGGGTATCAAATTACCCAATTTTTGTTACTATTTATTTTATTATTTATTCTTTTTGGAAGTCAGCATGGCTTCAGAACGTGTTCGGAAGTGAATTTAGGAGTGTGGACGCTTAGGGAAGTGTTTCACGTTTAAACATGTTGAACAAGCAAAGTGGAAACGTACGGGGTGGAGCCGTATTTTGAAAATTTGAGAAAAACATGAAAAAAAAAAAAAAAAAAAACAAAACAAAGTTGCAGGCCTATCGCCTAAGCGGTGCATTCTGCCTAGGAGGTAAAAATACTGGTTGCGTGTTTTTCTGCAAAAACGGTCCACCGCCTAGGCGGTGGACCTTCCGCAATTGAAACAAACCGTTCACTTATTTTAGAAATCGCAAAACCCTTTTTCCTAAAACCTCCACCTTCTCTCTAAAACCTCACTTCCAAATTATTCCAATACTCAAAAATCATCATTCCATTACCAAAATTAGTCATTTCCATCACGAATCGACCACCAAGAATTGGATTTCAACCCTCATTTCTGAAAATCTAGGATTTTTGAAGCAAACGTGCGATTTCTTCATTTCCAATCGATTTGACCATAAATTCCCAACAAGTAAGTTTCTTTTACCTTATATTTGGTCTAGTTGCTGAAATTATTGGTTGGTTTGCATGATTGTGTTAAAAATCATTGGATTTGGAAGTTTTGCCCTAAACCCATTAAACCCTATTTTCGCGATTTTAATTTTCTTTGGGATTTTGGTTTGATTCTTGGTGATGAACATGTTTAAATGGATTGGTTAAGTGTGTGAACTAAGATAGTATGTCACATTTGTGAAATTTGGTTGAAAATTTCAAATGGGTATTTGTTTTGAGATGTATGTGTTCTTGACAAAGTGATTTGGGGAGTTTATGTTTTTCAAATTGTTCATATATGATGAGGTTATATTGTTTTTTTTTTTTTTTTTTTTTTTTTTTTTTTTTTTTTTTGTGATTGTGATTGTTAGGAAATGCTGAATAGGGTAGCTAAGAAGAGGGAGAGAGGAGAAGGGTCGAGTTCGCAACCCGGGGTGCCGACCAAAGTTGACTATGATGCCCCATTTTTTGTGTCAAAACAAGCGGATGAGCATTACAACAAACATGAAACCTTTTAAACTTGCATACGCCAACATGGTTTCAGTCCAATAGAGGATCTCCTGGTGAAATTTCAGCAAGAAATTCGAAGCCGCCACTAGGAGCAATTTTGTAAATCACCACTCTCGGGAGAGGTAGCTTTGGTCAAAGAATTTTACGCTAATGCCATGGAGGCCGTAGACTACCAAGAAAGAGTTCAAAATCGACCGATCATCTTCAGTCCTGAATTTATCAATGATCTCTTTGGACTAACGGCACCGAGGTCCATTGGAAACCAAGAACCAAATATGCATAGGGTCATTAAAAAGATCACATTCGACGAAGTCAAGTGGAAACATCAGGGACCGAATGTCGCCACTTTCTCAATAAAATACCTCAATCCAGTTTCGAAAATCTGGCACCATTTCATTTGTGGAAGCCTTATACCAACGTGACATCTTTCAGACGTCTCAAAGGACAGAGCCATTTTGATCTACAAAAGTCAAATCGGAAAAGCAATCAACGTTGGATTCTTGATCTGCTCATCGATCATGCACGCTGCGAATTTGGTATGGGGTAGGCTCCCGTTTTCGTAACTTTTGACCCATATTTTTTTACTAGCTGGAGTGACGATATCCGGAGAAAACCTTTGCCACCCTATAGTTCCACTAGATCTATCAAAGATAAACCATTTGTGGAAGACTGGGGTGCAAGAGGCAGCCGAGCCCAAGCCTGAAGAAGGGGAAAAGCCAATCGATGAGATAGAGAGACCTTTCGAAGCCCGAAATGAAAACTCCCAGGAGAGGGTATACAATAAGTTTCAGATTGTCCTCCAAAACCAATAAGAAATCGGTTCTTTCCTAGACCAATATTCGAGGCAGCAAGATCAAGTCCAACGGATGATTTGCGAAGGCCTCGGCCTTGAGATGTGCGATTATCCTTCGATGCCATCCGTGTCACCATATCTGCTATAGAAACCACACTCTCCCTTCCAACGAGATGACGGTGATGACTTCTCGTCAGGTGGACAGTAGGGAATAAGACTTCTACGTCTTATTCCCTAGGTATGTGTTCAACCCATTTTGGTTGCATTGATGCTGTATGTTTATTGGGTTCGCTGATTGTGGAACACTACTTTTGTTTAAGTATGTATTGGTATGGAATAGATGTTAGTTTAGTGGATGTTCATCCATTTTGATTTTTTGTAGAAAATGATGAACCATTATTATTATTATTATTATTATTATTATTATTATTATTATTATTATTATTATTATTATTATTATTATTATTATTATTATTATTATTATTATTATTATTAACAAAATGCAAAAACAAATTATGTACAGAATTATGTTTATGTATGTATTTTATTGTTTTAATGTATGTTTTAGTTTTTAATTTTTAGTTTAGTTTAGTTTAATTTTTGTTTTTGCATGTGTAGTGTTAGATTAATTAATATATGTTAGTATTAAATTTAGTTTAGAATTGTGTATGTATAAAGTTGTATTTGAATGTTTAGTTGTTGAGTTCATTTGGGCCAAGTCCTGATGATGAGAATTATCCCTTAATTGCATATTGAGGTCGGGGAGTAATGCCTTCCATGTGTGTTTTGTGTGCTTAACATGTCGATTGTGTAAAGATTATCTCGATCCTAAAACCGCACGACATTTGGACTCAATGTATAATAATCTGAACAATTAGATGCTGATTATTCAATATGAAGTTCATGACAAAAATGAGGAATCTAGAACTTGATTTGGGGGAAACTTGAGGCGAAATCCTAGGTAAGGTAATTCCGGAGACGTTATTTAGGCCGTCATTTTTTCGTTTGAACCGTTATAGTTAACCTGAAAATTTTCATCCTTTATTTCCCTTGTTGAAGCCGATAACGTAATCAATTCTGAAAACGTTCAAATACTCTTTTTTATTTAAATTTTTCCTAACCCAATGTCGCTAAGCCTAAATTTCAAATTGAGTGAAATCAAGTGAACGGTCGGGTTTCGGATGAAATTTTTATTGTTTCGGTATTTTAAGTGTATTCACTTGTCACTTTAGTATTTTTTTTCACACGCTCCTAAAATAAGTTTAGGGGTGTGTTTCTACCATTTCTTTTTACATATTCCTAAAATTTTATAAATTCAAATAAGTTTGGGGGTGTGTTTCTCTAACTTCTTTTTGCACGCTCCTAAAACCGTAATAATTCGAATTAATTTAGGAATGTGTTTTGTTATCACCCCTCCCCCTCCCCCCCCCCCCCCCCCCAAAAAAAAAAAAACTATGAAAATATAGTTTTTATTTTCTTTTCTTTCAACAAGTGAATACACACGATCTTCATTTCTTATTCAGAGTTGTACTCTAAAAGTATGGGGTTATTAGAAAGGATAGCGACAAGCAATTTTACCTCAGGTATCGATGAATTAAACCGATTATCTATTTTCAATTCCAGTGATACCCATAGTCGTTCTCCAAAGCCAAACCAAGCCTTATTGATCTCTGTGAATATCTAAGTCTACATTAGTGGATAGTAGACTCCAATCAAGCGTATGGTTTTCCTGAATCCTTAAACAATATACGTTATGAACTTAACAGTTGAATAATCCAATCCAGTATGTGCGTAATTATGCATTTGAGTTCTCACACACACACTTCAAATGAATCTAGAATAGTTTTTATTGATATTGATCATTGAAATTCTAGAACACCACTTGGTGTAGGTTATTTCCCGAACTTGATCAGATTTAGGGATATTGAGGGGGAACAAATTGGTCCTTTTGATTGAACTTTATATTTACATGCATGTACTTATTTTGTGTTTAATTTTTTTCATTTTTAGTTAGTTAGTTCATTAATTAGTTTAGTTTAGTCTTAGTGTTTTGCTCGAGGACTAGCAAAATTCTAAGTTTAGGGGTATTTGATAGGTGGAAATAACCTATCTACTTTTAAATCGAATTTGTTAGTTTTTTAGCGTATTAGTTATATTTAATTTCGTTTTAGTTTGTTTTAGTGTAAAACAGGTGAAGGAACGAAAAGAAGTGATAAACAAGCGAAAACGGTGGAGAAACGGAAAAACAAAACATGAAGAACAATGTTTCGGTGCATAAAGACCACCACCTAAGTAGAGAAAAGACAGGAAGTTGGGTTGCTGAACTACTGCCTGGGCGAGAAAACTACCACCTAGGCGGAGATCCATCAGAATGTTTGTGCCCGCAACTACTGCCTAAGCGAAAATTCCTCCGCCTAGGCTAAAATCCATCAGAACCTAAACCGACTTAACCACCGCCTAGCGGTGACACTCTGCAAGAAATATCTAATTTTAGATATTTTGAAGATATTTTCAAAACCTTTATTTTAACCCTTTTTTTCCCTATTTGTTTTTGTCTTAGGCCCTATTATGTTTGGAGAACCCCTTTTACCTTATATGGGATTAGATAATTTAGGGAGTAGATTAGATTAGTTTTACGAAGTGATTTTGGCCAATTCTTGAAGAGCTAAAAGAGGAAGTTCATCAATGGAGAAGAAGAAGCCCGGGAGGATCGTTCTTTGGCGAAAATGGACTACTTCACTTTAAGATTTGGCTTTTTTTTTTCCTTGTTTCTATCTTTGCACTTAATGTTTATTATCGATGATGATGATCTCCTCTTGATTTAATATTGTAATAGCTAAGATCATGTTAGTTTAATTAAAGATTAATTAGGGTTAGATGTAATTCATTTGATTATCTCTTTGGTTGAATATAAGTTATTCTAATGGTTTGTTATCCAATTCCAATTGTGCTTACCGTTATTTCATGTTTATTATGCTTATTACAATAATCCGAGAATACGGGATTTGACACTCGGGAGAGGTAACCCTAGATTCAGATTAGGGATAAACACAACGCAACTATCTAATAACCCAAGAGGGAGTTGGATTGTGTGCAATCCATGAGGTTGGGTCAAGACTCACGTGGCTATGTGTTCAGAAAGGCATTCGAGGGGGACTTCAATGTCAATGCGAAGTCATGTATTCGCTCGCTTTTTACTCGGAAGAGGAAGCGAGTGAGTTATAGATACCGAGATTGTTGGATGTGATAATAACCATTATCTATAACTAAACTATGCCAAATAGGTACTAAGTGAATGAAATCGATCCCTAGTTAATTAGTGAAATTAGAATTAATCCTTAGGAGTAGTTTTAATTTAAATAATTAATTAAATAGTCAGGATAATATGAGACTACATAAATTGCGGTATTCATTATTCACAATTTCCTTGTGGGAACGATATCCGATCTTCAAAGATCCATTATATTAAAACTTAGACCTCGTATACTTGCAAGAGTATATAGCGGCGTATTTTACACGCTACCAATGTCAAATAGAATGGATGCTTAATAAGGATATCAAGATGATGAATAAGTACTAAGAGTTTGAAGAAATTAGTAAAAATAACTTAAGTAAATATTAACTCTTAATATCTCATTTGGGAACACACACATGACACAAAATGAATTTTATTTTTTTTGTGTATTTTTGTTAAGTATATTTACTTGCTCCTATGTGAATTAAAAAGAAATATTTTTTGAATGACTAAAATATAATATAAGAGTATTAGTGGAGCTTATTTAAATATAAAAATCGATAAAGGGGCAAAATCGTAAAAGAAAGTAGGTTAAAAACGAGATCAGATAAGTGATTCAGAAGGAGGCAGTAGACTGAGAAGTCAACCGGAGAAAGAAGATGAAACATCTTGAATCGAAGAGTCGACCAATCGATCGACTTGTGAAAATATCTTAATTCTCTAAATCTGCGAGTCGACCGAGTGGTCGACTGGTGAAAGCATAACAAACTCTTTGAATTTGCGAGTCGACCGAGCAGTTGACCTATGCTCGTTGCGGCGATGGTTTGACTGCAAGCTGAGTTGGGAAATCGATTGGGCAGTCGACCGAATGTGCTGGTTCAGGATATAGTTTGATCCGAGTTTAAATCCAAAAGTAGCCGTTTTTTGTTAAGATTTGAGAGATATTTCGGGGATATTCTTAATATTTAAGATATGGTTCATATACTAATTAAATCATTTCAATATGGTTTATTAAATATTAATATTTCTCAATTTGGTAAATAAAATGGATTCTACACTTATTTATTTTGATTGGGAAATATTTTGGGGATTTAATTGAGAGTTTTAAAAGTTGTTATTAAGTGAAATTGAACCTAAATGAAATCCTTATGTTATAAGGGGTCTATAAGAGTATTTTATTGTTATGACACTTGTAAACTAACCGTTAGGAGGCTGATTATATGTGCTTTTATATAGACCTGCGAATTTTCTAAGAAAAGCTAATCATTCTAAGAGAGAAAATCGGTTTATATCATTTTGAGAGAGCTTTTATAAGAGTTATCATTCTACGATACTGTGAGTTATTCTAAGAGTGATTCTGATAATCAACTACGATCTATTCTTGCTGATATTGGATTTGAAGCTATACTGTTCTAATCATTATTCTGTAGATTCCGGGTGAGATCTTTCCATATTATTTATTGTTTATCATTTTATTTTGGAAATTGATCTTAGAAATTGTTTTTGATTTTTAAAGAAAATATTCTTTCAAACAATTTCTTGAATCTGATTACGTGCTCCAATTTTCTATCCATATTCTTGTTAAAATCAAATTTCTGTATCTCACGTATTTTTATCACTAGTTGAGATATTAATTGAATTTTTATTTGTCTGGGGTGGTAGAAGCTCCAAGTAAGATTTACTTACCAATTTTTGTATTGGGGAGTTGTGACGGATTAAATATCATTGAGGATATCAATGATATTTAATCAAGGGTAGCAAGTTTTAGTCTCTTTCTGTAAAGAGATTGAGGTAGTGATTCTTCCTGGATAAGAATTGCATTTTTGAGTGATTTTGTAACGGTTCAATCCTTACCGGGTAAAAGAATATTTTGAGTGTTTTGGTGAGGTTTTGATTCTTGAGCCTAAGTGTTAAAAAGAATTAGGTTATTCTTTATCTTGTAAAAAGTAGAGGTTCTTCCTTAGCTTGAGAAAATGAAATTATAAAGGTTAATTCTGAGTTTGTAAAAGAATCGGTGTGCGGGTTTGGTTCCTACCTTTAAAAGAATCTTGGTTTTAGTGGGTGCGACCTCCGTGGAGCTCAAGGGTGTAGATTTGTCAAGAGTAACTTGGTGAACCAGTATAAATCTCTAGTGTGCTGCTTTCTTAATTTGTTTATTTTTATTGTTTGGGTGTGCACTTAATTCCACTATGGTATAAAGATAATAATTAATTTTAGGTATAAAATTAATTATTTGATTTATTCAAGTATATTCTGATAGTATTTTTTAATTACCCAATTCACTCCCCCTCTTGGGTATTCTACTGGGCCAACAATGGGCTCCACCATATGGATTAACAGCCCTTCTGCCTATTCAAGAATCCAAATTGAGAGACACAATGAGATCAAACTAGGGGAGCATTTTCATTCTTTGATGCAGACAGCCATAAACGCCAGAGATAAGTATCCATGCCTTCGCGCTATGGAAGAGGCTTTGCCATCTTCATTGCCATGGAATCGGCCCATTTCCAAGCCGTCTCTTGCAATCTTGAAGTGAAAGATGAACTAAGAGATGCTGAGAAAGGAAAGAAGGATCTGGCCACTAACTTCAACTACCAAAAGCTTTACGCTAATGTCATGAACGTGAAGAAAGATACATTCCTGGAGAAGAACGAGGAGAAAAGGGCAAAAATTCATGAATTGATCCGAAAACTCAACCAATATGAGGATCATGAATTTTTCCTTTCCAACCCCGACTCAGAGGATCTTGGCTCTCCCACTTCTCTAGAGTCGGATTGAAGCATCTCCCACTCAGCCTCGGATGAAGAAGAGGAAGAAGAAGAAGAAGAAGAAAAACTTCTTGTTGTTTGTGTGTGTGTGTTTTTTTTTTTGTAAGAACAGCTTGTGTCTGTTCTTTTTCTGTTGAAAAACCTTGTAAAACCCATGTATCATTTTTGCTTATAATATGAATGGGGTTTTTATATAACCAATTCTTGACAACCTTATCTTACTCTGTCTGCCCTCCTTCGTAACAAAAATAGGACACCTAACTTAGTTACGAATCTTTGAACAAGCATATGACAGTAGAAGAATAAATTCTGAAATAATTAACCTCACAAAAAATTGGCAAGTTTAGTTACCTTCTGAGTTTTGAACTTAGTTGTCTGTTGGGAAGAAATACCTATTTGAATGCTGAGTTGAAAGTGTTTAGCTCAACTCTGAGTTTGAGAACTCAGTTGTTTGCTGGGCTGAGGTGCCCACAAGGTTGGAGGTTCAAGCCATTCCTTTAGCGCCATGATTGTTGAGCCTAAGAGCTCAATTAACTCGGAGTTTGAGAACTCAATCGTTTGCTGGGCTGAGGTGCCCAATTGAATGTTGAGCTTAAGAGCTCAGTTAACTCTAAATTTGAGAAATCAGTTGTTTGCTGGGCTGAGGTGCCCAGTTGAATACTGAGCTTAAGAGCTCAGTTAACTCTGACTTTGAGAACTCAGTCGTTTGCTGGGCTGAGGTGCCCAGTTGAATGCTGAGCTTAAGAGCTCAGTTAACTCTGAGTTTGAGAACTCAGTTGTTTGCTAGGCTGAGGTGCCTAGTTGAATGCTGAGCTTAAGAGTTCAGTTAACTCTAAGTTTGAGAAATCAGTCGTTTACTGGGCTGAGGTGCCCAATTGAATGTTGAGTTTAAGAGTTTAGTTAACTCTGAGTTTGAAAAATCAGTCGTTTGTTGGGCTGAGGTACCCAGTTGAATGCTGAGCTTAAGAGAAAAGTTAACTCTGAGTTTGAGAACTCAATCGTTTACTAGGCTGAGGTGCCCAGTTGAATGCTGAGCTGAAGAGCTCAATTAACTCTGAGTTTGAGACCTCAGTCGTTTGTTGGGCTGAGGTGCCTAGTTTAATTCTGAGCTTAAGAGCTCAGTTAACTCTGAGTTTGAGAACTCAGTCGTTTGCTGGGCTGAGGTGCCCAGTTAAATGCTGAGCTTAAGAGCTCAGTTAACTTTGAATTTGAGAACTCAGTTATTTGCTGGGCTGAGGTGCCCAGTTGAATGTTGAGCTTAAGAGCTCAATTAACTCTGAGTTTGAGAACTCAGTTATTTGCTGGGCTAAGGTGCCCAGTTGAATGCTGAGCTTAAGAACTCAGTTAAAGAACACAAATCGTAATTTTTTGAAATCAAACGTTTATGTCTTTTATTAAAAATGCATTCACGAAGTAGAAAACAAACAATTTCAAATTCTTTGAAAGAAACAAAGATCAAAGATAAAGAACTCAAACAAAATAGTTCCGTAAATGGGAGACGTTCCATAGTCTGGGAACAACTACTCCATCAAGTTCTTCAAGCCAAAAAGTTCCTGGTCGATTAACTTTGATGATGCAATAAGGGCCCTCCCAATTTGGAGCAAGCTTTCTCAAGAGAGCTTCTGGTCGGTGAGGTATTACCCGTCGAAGTACCAGGTCTCCAATGATGAAACTCCTTGGGCGAACTGTATGATTGAATCTACGTGCCATCTTAGTCTTACAAGCTGTCATATGCATTAATGGCTTATCACGCTTTTCCTCCAGTTGATCTAGTTCCTCTCGCATGCGGACTTTATTTTCTACCAAATTAGCTATGACAATTCTTCTGGTTGGCACCCCAATCTCAACTGGAACGACATCTTCAGTTCCATAGGTTAAAGAGAAAGGTGTTTCTCCAGTTGTAGATACCAGGGTGGTGCGATAAGCCCATAAAACTCCAGGAAGTTCTTCCACCCATTTACCTTTAGCATCATCCAGACGTTTTTTGAGTGCCTCTTTAATGGAACGGTTGGTCACCTCTACTTGTCTGTTTGCTTGGGGATATACAGGACAGGATGTCTGATATTGTATTTGGAGCTCGTTGCACATCCAGCCAACTTTACCTCCAGTAAAGGGCGTTCAATTATCAGAGATAAGAACAGCAAGTATGCCAAAACGGCAAATGACTTGTTTTTGGAGAAAAATCTTCATTTCATTTTCTCCTACGATTACAAAAGTTTCTTCTTCGACCCATTTGGTGAAATAGTCAATCACCACCAACAAATATTTTTTGTTTCCAGGAGCTGGTGTGAAAGGACCCAAAACATCCATTCCCCACTGAGGAAACGACCAAAGACTAGTGATTGGAGTTTGTTGCTGGGCTGGGACCTTGATATCATTAGAAAATTATTGGCACTTGTTACACTTTCGTACATATTCTCCTGTATCAGTGTGTATGGTTAGCCAATAATATCCTACTCTCAACGCTTTATGAACCAGGGATCTTCCCCTCTGGTGGTTTCCGCACACGCCTTCATGTATTTCTTGTAGAACATAGCTCTTTTGGTCCTAAACACAGCAACAAAGGTTGGGAAAAAGACCGTCTATACAGTTTATCATCAGATATCACATACCTTGACGACTTATAAATAATTTTCCTAGAGGCATCTCTGTCGTCTAGTACAACTCCTTCCTTCAGATACTAAACTATAGAAGTCCTCCAATTAGTTTCTTCATCCATCTGACCTATACATGCACATTGAGGAGTTGGAGTGATTAATGGCTGGTCTAGAAACTCAACCAATTCAGACTTCTGATCTGGTCCCAAAGTTGAAGCAAGTACAGACAAAGCATCAGCCTTGGCCTTTTTAGTTCTAGGGATGGCTTCAAATTTACATCTTTGAAACTAGGAAGTGAACTTTTTTACTTTCTATGCATAGAGTCGTGACTTGTTTCCATTTATAAAGAACAATCCATTGATTTGATTGATCACCACTTGAGAATCTGACCTCACTTCCAGATGCTGAGCACCTAACTCCTTGACAAGAGTTAGCCCGAGAACTACTACTTCATACTCCGCTTAGTTGTTGGAAGCTTGAAAACATAAGTGCATGGCTTATTCAAGTTGATCTCCCTCAAGTGTTTGTATGACTATTCCAACTCTACATCCTTTCATATTTGAGGCTCCATCTACCCATAATTTCCATTGGGCAGCAGAGCAGGATGTTGCCTCTTCATACAATAGAGGAGTAAATTCGACAATGAAGTCAGCCAAAACTTGCCCTTTGATTGTTGTTCTGGGTTTGTACTGGATAAAAAATTCACCCAACTCAACAATCCACTTTATTAGACGTCTAGATGCTTATGGTCTGTGCATTACTACCCTGAGTGGGTATAAGGTCAGCATGGTTATTACATATGCTTGAAAATAGGGCTAGAGCTTCTGAGCAACAATTACCCAAGCTAATGCTAGTTTTTCCAACTCTGTATAGTGGGTTTTAGCTGAAACCAACGATTTGCTGACGTAGTAGACCGGCCTCTACCCTCCTACGAGTTCTTGAACTAGTGTAGCACTTACTGCTACAGGGGTTACTACCAAGTATAACTTCAAGTCTTCTCTTGGATGTACCTTGGCCAATGTCTCCACTGAGCCCAAGTAATCTTTAAGAGACTAGAAAGCACGCTCACAGTCATCATCCCACTGAAAGGTCTTGTTTTCTCTCAAAATTTTGAAGAAGGGAGCACACCTATCAATAAATTTTGAGATGAATCTATTTAATGCCTCCAATCTTCCAATCAACACTTGAACTTCTCGTATAGAAGAAGGGGATTTTAGATTTTTAACAGCTTCTATTTGTCCTGAATCTGCTGTAATGCCTAGCTGATTAACTACGAACCCCAAAAACATGCCAGAAGTGACCCCAAATGCGCATTTTTCAAGATTCAACTTTATATTGTACCTTCTTAAACAGAAAAAGTTTCAACTAAATAGGAGAGGTGATCTGCTTGCCTAGAACTTTTGACCAGCATATCATCTATATAAACCTCTATGGTGGTCCCAATTTGATCTTGAAAAATGCAATTCACCAACTGCTGATAAGTACCACCTGCATTTCTCAAACTTAAAGGCATTACTTTATAACAATAAGTACTTTTTGGCACGATAAATGATGTTCCTTCCTCATCCTGCCAATCCATGCAAATTTGATTGTAGCTTGAGTAAGCATCCATCATGGACAGGCGTTGGTGCCCAGCAGCAGCATCAACCATCTGGTCAATCCTCGGCATTGGGTAACAATCTTTAGGGCATGCTTGATTCAAGTCAGTAAAATCCACGCACATCCTCCATTTTTCATTCTTCTTTTTTACAAGAACTGGATTAGCCAACCACCTAGGGAATATTACTTCCCTTATGTGGCTAATAGCAAGTAATTTCTTTACTTCAACTTCAATTACTTGTTCTTTCTCAAGACTGAACATTCTTCTTTTTTGCCGGACTGAAGGATACGATTTGCAAATGTCCAAGCGATGAACTGCAACATCAGGACTTATTCCTTTCATATCAGCCGGTGACCAAGAAAAAATGTCCAAGTTCATTCGAAGCAGTTCTCTAATCTTAGCTTCCTCAGTTTGGCTTAATGATTTGCCAATCATAAGCTTCTGAGTTCTGTCATTGAAAGTTATCTGCTTCACTTGCTCAGCAAGTTGAATCATATTGGCATATTCTCTGAAATCATCAATCTCTCCTGTCGAGTCTACAGGCTAACCTACTTCATGAACTTTCTTTGATTGCTATAAAAGAGAACTTATGCCCTTCATAGCTATGGCAAAACACTGTCTTGAAGAAGCTTGATCTCCTCTTATAACTACCACTGAATCTCCTCTAGCATTCTTCACATATTGGTGATACGTTGACGTGACAGCTCTCATTGCATTCAACCATGGATGGCCCAGAATGGCATTGTATGGTGATTCTGAGTCTATCACCTTGAACTCCGTGGCCTTTATGTACCCTTACTCCTTTTTATTAGAGGTGACTAACAAAGCAATTGTGCCACAAGGGGATGTAAGCTCGCCATTAAATTCCACCATAACAGTCTACTTTGAGCTCACATCTGAGCTCGGCACTCCCATCTGTTTCTGAGTACTAACAAAGATAATGTTTGCAGAGCTACCATTATCAATCAAGATACGTCGTACCTGGAAACTTGAAACCCACAAAGATATGATTAAGGCATCTTCATGAGGGTGAACAATCCCTCTACAATCATCCTCAGAAAAGGTGATAATAGGGTCTGGCTTTGTTACCACCGCCAATAACTCCCCATAACAATGCTCCAATACTGCTTCACGTATCTTTCTCTTTCGTGCATGATTGGATTCCCTAGTACTCGGTCCAACCGAATTTATCATGAAAATTACCTATCGATTTTCTTTAGGATGCTCTTCTTTCTGTTCTCTTTCTCAACATTCTTCACGTCGGTTATCATTTTTGGGTCTCTTCTTGTCCCTGGAACGATCTTGCATATAATCCCATATTTATCCCATATCCGCAAGTCGCCTGATCTCCTTCTGAAGCTCCCAGCAGTCATCAGTATTGTGACCATGATCCTTATGAAAATTGCAATACTTAGAGCGATTCTTTCGATTTGACTTAGTGGTCTATCTAGGGGGCCACTGAATTATATCAGACGAATGAATCTCCTGCAAGATTCGTGAGATCGGCATGCGCAATCCAGGAAGGCTTGGCTCTTGACGAACTTTTGGCCTGGAATTTGAATTCCTTGTTCGATCTTTACGCCTATCAGACGTGCCAGATTTTGCTTTGCTAATGTCTTTCTCGTTTTTCCTATGATGATCCCGAAATGATCCCCTGTCTTCTCTAGCCAGTTTCACATCTTCCAGCTTCATATAAAGCTTGGATTTCTCTATCAACTCCGTCATACTCCGAGGGCACTTTTTGGTTAAGGAATCTTGAAATTGGCCAGGTCGTAACCCTGACGTGAAAGCGTTGATAACAAGGTTTATATCACAACCTTCAATATAGGTAAGTTCTTCATTAAATTGGCTCATATACTGGTTCAAAGTTTCTCATTTTTCCTGATGTAGAACAAGCAGGACATCCGGTCCTTTCATTAACCTTTGACAGGTTATGAAGCGATTGATGAACATCTTTCTGAACTTATTAAACGACGTTATAAAGTTCGCAGGAAGAGTATGCAGCCATTCAAGAATCAATCCCTTCAAAGTGGTCACAAAAGCTCTGCAAATGGTGGAATCGCTGAAATTATACAAACTCATGACTTGTTTGAAACTTTGTCGGATTGAACTTTTTAGAAAATGGGATAGCCAGTAATTCCAGAGAGAAAGGCATCTCAGTACCCTTCAATAATGTATCCAGCTCATCCAGAGTTTGAACTCTATCCACTTGACTCCTGATCTGTCGATGTGAATCAACAGTCTCAGTTTAAATACTAGTCCTCCATTCTGGTTGATGGCTGGCCTCTCCATGGGCAAGCTGTTCCTCATAAGATTGAGGATCAACATGTCGTAGAGACTTTACCTCCTTCCTGGTTTCATGAGTACTCATTTTGAACCGCGACCTATTGCCAGCAATTATGTCAGCCATATACTTGATAGTTTCTATCATCTCGGCCATTTTCGCGTTAAGAGTATCTATCTTTGCATCTGTATTTACTGCAACGGATGGCAGATCAGACGGAATCTCTTTACGCTTCTCTAAACGAACATCTCCGTGCTGCTCCTCTGGTACATCTAGGTCTGACGGCGGTGGTAAGTTATTACTCTGATTTGTCACCGGTGCCCTAGCTCGCAAGTGCCTCATATCTGTAACGTAAGGTTTTACATTCTTTTCCCACAGACGACACCAAATGATGTTGTAAAAAATTCTCTGTCACGTGTCAAGCTCCGCACGTACCAGAAAACCTTTCGCCTTCATTATTTACCTGCAAAATAGTAAATTCTAATGGGGGACACCGGTGTGGTGTCAGTTAAAGAACCTCCGGTGTGAGAATAAGTTAATCTGGATATAGTGAGAATAAGTTGTACACTTAATTCAGAGTTTGTATTACCAGTTACCGTCTACCCTTTTTATAGGGTAATGAGCCAGTTACCGTATGAATGAAGAAATCATTCAATTGTTCGTATCTCCCTACCGTTACATATAATAGCCACTATCCCCGTAGGTATGGGAGAATATCTGTAACAGTCTCTATTACTCACAGGCCATTACAATCATTCAGACTCATTCTAACGTACACAGGTAAGACTGAAACTCTGAGATGACTGGTTTCCTATTCGATTTTTGATACATTGGGCATATACATACCCAAATATGGGCCATATCAAATGGCTGCCCATGTACCCACTCAATAGGCTGATTTGCCTGAATTCAATTTGGAGCCCATATAGTGGATCCGACTCGTTTAGGATTTCATACCTAGGTTAGTAAAGGGCGGGAGTTTTATACACATCAGGTCACGTATTTCTCCCAATTAGCATCTGCTTCAGTCAACCCCTTCCATTGAACAAGGAAATGGGTCTTTCAGTTCTTTTTACTCATCTTTTCGGTTTTGCGATCCAGGATCTTCTCAACATCCTTCTCAAACTGTTGATTGCTCAAATTTAATACCCAATTTAATTGCAAAATGTCGTAGTATAATTTGCTTAAGTAAAGGTATCGAACCACAAGAATTTGATTGTAATTATTAATTATTTTCTTATTTTTCAATAGGATTAAAGGAATTTGATTTTGGATTTTTAATTATAAAAATAGAAAACTATTTAAATTAAAATATTAAATGATAATTGACCGGGTTGAGGGCATGTGTTTATTTATCAATAATCCTAATGCGCTTCACAACTTCATCTATTTTTTTATCCTATGCATAATGAAGTAATTTAACTATAAGAAAAATTACAACAAAAGTTTGATTATTTAATCGCCATGAATTATCTTCAGGATTTGATTCCTAATTTATGATGAACCAATCCCTAAGCATAATTTATTCTATCAAATGCATAAGTTAATCGACCGTTTAATCGGTATGAACTATAGGATTCGATTCCTAAACTACAGTAAATTGATAAAAAGGGCAGCCCGGTGCTACAAAACTCCTGCTATGCGTGGGGTCTGGGGAAAGGTCAGACCAGTTAGGTTTATTGTATGCAGCCTTACCTTGATTTTGTTTTGCAAGAGGCTGCTTCCACGACTCGAACTCGTGACCTCTATGTCACATGGCGAATTTATCTCTTAGTATAATTCATCCTATTAAATCATATCGATTACAATAAGAACAGGTTATACAATGGTTCGATCTAAACCATAGGTATTAGATTTAATCCACAAGCACCAACAATATTATTTCTAACATGTATAAAGTGATAAAAATAAAGATTGATGGGTTAAACAATATAAAAACATTAATCCATTGTTATATAACTTTATACATTGATAAAATAGAATAAAAAATAAAATTACATTACAAAAATCTTAAAAGAAATATAGTCTAATCCGGATTTGTCTTAATTGTTCATGCCATTTGATCTTCCCAAACAATATTCAACATAAATGATTGAAAAAATCCCCAAACAATTTGGCCAAACAAAAAATGAAAGAAGAGAAAAACTGAACAAATGAAAAAGTGGCCGAAGAAAATACCACTGGACAAAAACTTCTAAACCTAAAAAGTGAAATAAAAATAAAAATAAAAATAAAAAACAATTCCCTTGCCAATATCTAGGGATGCCACAAAAAATCGAACCAATGGGTAACCACAAGAAACCGAACCAAATGGTTCGATTTTAGAATTGACTAAATGGTTTGGTTGCAGTTTTGGTTTTGAAATTAGTTACCGAAGTGGTTTTGGTTTTGGTTTTAATGTTGGGATAGAAATCGCGAAACCAAAGAATAAAATCGAACCACGAAACCGAACCGCAAAACCGTCAAATCGATATTTTAGATATATTTTTGTTATAGGTATACCCTTATTTGTTTTTATATATTTACATTTTAATATATATATATATATATATTAATTATTTATTTACACATTCAACCATCTTATAGATATGTGAGTAAAAGGTGTTATGGTTTTCATTTCACAATCACAGCCTTTCGGCTCTTGTGTTCTCTCATCCCTCTATGCCTTTCCTTCCTCCCTCCTCTTTCTCTCATCAGCATCGCAGGCTCGCACCCATTAGATTCAAACTTCAGTTACGACCGGCCCACTACCATCGTGAGCGTCGGAACCATACTTAATGGATTTAGACCTAAGCCACCAAATCTAGACCTCACACCTCTGCATCAGCGACGATTTTAGGGGATCAAGTTCACTACATCTAACCTTGTATTTGCGTGGAAGCAGATAACAGGTTACTGGTTACTTCCTGTCTGTGGATCTTATAAGAACTTCCTATGTTGAGTTTTTGTTGATGCTTTGATAGTTGAAAATTTTCTATTGTTACTTGTTAGAAATAGATCCATTTTGGTTCGATATATTTTCTTGCTAATAGTTATATAGCTGGACTAAACATTTTGCTGAATCTTTATTTGAGTGTTCATGAATGTTCCACATCTACCTCTACTATTTTTTTTTTTCTTTTTTCTTCTTTTGCTCTCTTTGCAATTTTCATTATTGTGTTATTCACATTCAATTTAATTAGAGTATTTCTTAAAAAAGATTAGAAGGCCTCTGTATGCACTAAGAGAACAAAGAAAGTAACATTGTATGAGGTATAAAAACCGCAAAAAGTGTCAATAAGAAGCCTTCTTAACTGGAATAATGATATAAGAACACAAATTAAATTATTACGAAATTATATAAAATCAAAAGCATCTTTGAGATATGACATTTCAACAGAGCATGACCTCCCTTATCAAGTAAGGTGGTTTTGAAAACATTAGTTTATGTGTTTATTTCGGAATAGATTTAGAATATTTGAGTTTTAGTTTTGATTTGGTTTAGAAACTTTAATTATGGCTACTGGTTAGAAATTATGGTTATTTTGTGTTTTTTTTGTTTTTTTTTTTAGAATTTATATTTTATATTTTAGTTATATTTTTGTTTATATATAAAAAATAACGATATGCGATTTCGCGGTTTTGGTTTTATTTTTATTTTTTATAAAATTAAAAAATCTTAAATGGTTTCACGATTTTGGTTTTTAAAAAAAACGACGATTTTGATTTTAGTTTTGATTTGATATATTTCTAATGATTTTGATTTTGGTTTTATAAGAAATCGGACCAAAACTGAACCAAGTGACATCCCTACCAATCTCCACAACCGAAATAACGTATTCTATCATGCCTTACCCTTTAATTTCCTTTTTGGTGGCCAATTAAAGGCCTTAAAAGGCTCCTTATCGTGATTTTTTTTAATGGATTTTTCTTTTTATAATGTAACGTCTCTTTAATTTTAATTGCACAATCAAGCCTTTAATTTCTTTAATTCCCAACATCAACCTCCTTCACATGTTTAATGGTTCCAGGTAGCGGGTCGAGTTGCAGATATTGCTCTTTTTCAATATTTTTTTATTCTCAAGTTTTTTTTTTTTTTTTTTTTTTTTTTTTTTTTTTTTTTTCCTGAAAAATAGTAAATTGTATTATTATTAATTAAAAATTGATAAAAAAGATTAACAAAAATATAAGATAAAGGTTAAATTTTGATATAAAAATGAGACCGATCAGACTCCCACACTTACATTTTGCTAGTTCTCGAGTAAAACAAAAATCTGAAAAAATGAAAAGTCATTTTCGTAGGGAACACAATTACTTTTAGCATATGCAATAAGTCTTTAAACTTTTAGGCAATCCCTAGTAGATGGGTTTTGGTCCCATGAAGGTTTATAGTAATGATACCTACAAACATATATACATCTTATAATAATCTATTAAGCACAATAGGGAGCAATCGAAAATATTTTTATTAGTGGAATGCATACTTATCGAATGATATTACCATTATTTTTCATCATAAAACACGTAATTTTATTCCACATCTTACTTTGTTCAAACGACTCAATCTCAAGTATAAGTCATCTCAACACTCAATATTAGAAAATTGAGAAATTTCAACCTCAAAAGGACTTCATTCTTCTCTCTATTTATTTATTTATTTATTTATTTTATTTTTATTATTATTATTATTATTATTATTATTATTATTATTATTATTATTATTATTATTATTATTATTATTATTTTACTTCAACATTATGTAACCCTTCCCATACATAGTTATAACACTGCCCTCAATATAAAAATTAATAAGATTTTGAGTAAAGGAACGGGATAACCAAATGTTGGGAACGGTTTGAACTTGTTGTGGAAATTTCTTGAAATGCTTCCAAACCTTTGAAATATGCATATATGGAAACAAAAGGCTCAAAATTAAGCATTAAAGGAATGTCCTTTAATTTCATAGTAAATATTTATTATTATTGGCCCAGTAGAATACCCAAAAGGGAGGGGTGAATTGAGTAATAAAAAAATAATCAGAATAAAAATCAATAAATAAAATAATTAATTTCAAGCCTAAATTAATTATTATCTTTATAACACAACAGAATTAATTAATCAACTAGGTGCACACACAAACAGCAAAAATAGAAAAATAATAAAGCAGCATACAAGAGATTTATACTACTTTACCAAGCTACTCTTAGCTAATCCAGTCTCCCGAGCTCCACGAAGGTCGCACCCACTAAAATCAAGATTCTTTTAAAGGTAGGAACCAAACCCGCACACCGATTCTTTTACAGGCTCAGAATCAACCTTTACAATTTTCTTTTCAAAGGCTAAGGAATAACCTCTACTTTTTACAGGTTAAAGAATAACTTAATTCTTTTTAACACTTAGGCTCAAGAATCAAAACCTGACCAAAACACTCTAAATATCCTTTTACCCAGTAAGGATTGAATCATTACAAAATTACTCACAAACACACAATTCTTATCCAGGAAGAATCACTCCCTCAATCCCTTTACAGGAAGAGACTGAAACACAACTACCCTTGATTAAATATCTCCAATGATATTTAACCTGTCACAACTCACCAATACAAATATTGATAAGTAAATATCACTCGAAACTTCTATCACCCCAGATATATATAAACTCAATTAATATCCCAACTAATGATAGAAAAATGTGAGATACAAAAATCTGATTTTAATAAGATATGAGTAGCAAATTGGAGCACGTAATTAAATTTGAGAAATTGTTTATAAAGATATTTTCTTCAAAAATCAGAAATAATTTCTAAGATCAATTTCTAAACAATAATCAAATAATGCAATGAAAGAATATAAATGGAAAGATCTCACCCGAAATCCACAGAAAGAATAGATAAAACAATGTAACTTCAGATCCAATAGCAGCACAAATTAATAGCAGTTGATCTTCAAGATCGTCTCTCAGAAAAGCTTACAATATTTCATATGGATAACTCTTATAAAAGCTCTCAATATAATATGATATAATTTCTCTCTTGTTTACTGCTTGGTTAAATCATAAATTCGCAGGTCTATATAGGGATATGTAATCAGCCTTCCAACGGCTAGTTTACAAGTGTCATGACAATAAAATACTCTTATAGATCCCTTATAATATAAAGACTTCATTTAGGTTCAATATCACTTAATAACAACTTTTAAAACTCTTAATTAAATCCCCAAAGTATTTCTCAATCTCAATTAATAAGCATAGAAACTATTTCAAGTACCAAATTGAGAAACATTAATATTTAATGTACCAAATTAATAGGATTTAATTAATATATGAACCATATCTTAAATATCACCAAATCCTTAAATCTCTCTCAAATCTTAACAAAAAATGGCTATTTTTAGATATGATTTCGGATCAAATATTATCCTAAAACAAAGCACTTAGTTGACTAGAAGATTCTAGAAGTAGCTTGTTGCTTTCATCGGTCGACCGCACGGTCGACTCGCAGATTTAGAGAGTTTGTCAAGCTTTCACCGGTCGACCGTTCTATCAACTCATAGATTCAGAGAGTTTTCCAAACTTCTATTGGTCGACCTCTCTATCGATTCGCAGATTCAGAGAGTTCATCTTCTTTCTCCGGTCGACTCCTCAGTCGACTGCCCCCTCCTGAATTACTTCTGTGATCTCATTTTTAACTTACTTTCCTTTACAATTTTGCCCCTTTATCCATATTTATATTCAAATGAACTCCACTAATATTCTTATATTCTATTTTAGTCATTCAAGAATATTTCTTTTTAATTCACATAGGAGCAAATAATTATACTCAACCAAAACACACATAAAAGATAAAATTCATTTTATGTCATGTGTATGTTCTTAAATAGGATATTAAGAATTTATATTTACCTGGGTTGTTTTCCCTAATGTCTTCAAATTCTTAATACTTCTTCACCATCTTGATATCTTCATGTAGCATCCATTCACTTTGATATCTTCATTATTGGAATTTTAAATCACTGAAACACTTGATCAAATATTAGTTCCACCAAAATATTAATACTTAATTGTTCATCAAAATCTTGTGATCAACAATCTCCCCATTTTTTATGATGACAATTAACTTTGATGTTTTCTTTAAAAATAAAATATAACCACACTCCCCCTGAATCCGAGGACGGGTTCTTTAACTCATTTAAACATCATAATGAAGATTTCAATAATTAACAAATTAAAAATGCTCAATAAAGCATAACTTTTAAATTTCTCTCCCTTTTGATTAAAACACAGTATTAGAATTCTCCCCCTAAATAAAATATCACTTATTTCTCCCCCTTTGTCATCTTTAAAAACTATTTAGGTAGGGAAGGAGGAAACAACAATTATGTAAGTTACTCTAGGCAAACATCATTGTGCCTAGTCATTCCCAAACCACGAATGATTTTCACAAACTGATCTTCCGCTAGTGGTTTGGTAAAAACATCAGCAAGCTGGTCGGAAGTATGAATATATTCAATAATAATATCTCTTTTTCTAAATGTGATCACGAATAAAGTGATGTCTAATCTCTATGTGCTTAGTTCGTGAGTGTTATGTAGGATTCTTACTTAGACATATAGCACTTTTATTATCACAAAAGATCGGAACCTCCTCCATACAAACTCCAAAATCATTTAACTATTACTTAATATATAGAATTTGAGTACAACAGTTACCAACTGCCATATATTTAGCCTCAGTAGTAGATAAGGCTATCGAATTCTGTTTCTTACTTAACCAAGAAACCAAAGCATGTCCTAACAAATGACATGTTCCACTTATACTTTTTCGCTCAACTTTGCAACCAGCAAAGTCAGTGTTAGAGTAATTTATCAATTTAAAATCACTCCCCCTAGAATACTATAATCCTAGGTCAGTCGCCCCCTTTAAATAACAAAAAATTCGCTTAACTGCAGCAGGTGTGATTCTTTAGGATAAGATTGAAATCTAGCACAAAGACAAACATTATACATAATGTCAAGTCTACTAGCGTTAAATACAACAAGCTACCAATCATAGCTTGATACATCTTTTCATTAACGCTTTTGTCTATATCGTCTTTTTTAATTTTTGTAGCTGTTGCTATGGGAGTTTTGTACTCTTTAGCTCTTTCCAAGACATATTTCTTTAATAGCTCCTTGGTGTATTTAGCTTGGTTTACAAATATCCCTTATTTGGTTTGCTTAATTTGCAATCCAAGAAAGAAATTCAGCTCTCCCATCATACTCATTTCAAATTCAACCTGCATTATCTTAGTAAACTCTTGGCAAAGATCCTCATTAGTAAATCCAGAAATGATATCATTAACATATACTTGTATTAATAGAATATCATAATCAATTTGCTTTACAAATAGTGTTATATCACAAATACCCATTCGAAAATCATTTTCGATCAAATATCGGCTGAATCTCTCATACCAAGCTCTCGGAGCTTGTTTGAGCCGGTACAAAACCTTGCACAGTTTAAATACATGATCGGGAAATTTGTCACTTTCAAATCTCGGAGGTTGTTCCACATATACTTCTTCAGCTAGAAAGTCATTTAGAAATGCACTTGTCACAATCCGTCCCGAACACCCGTCATCCCAAGGTTGGCGTGATTACAACATGATATCACCAAAATCCCAAATAAACTAATGAAATAAACTATACATACACTTAATAATACAAACATCTATTATGGGGGACACGCCCGTCCCGTTATTTATGAACTGAAAGTATTTATCCATGAACCTTTTATAGGTTCGCCTTTGACAGCTTCTATCGATCGCCTATATGACTCCATCGCATAGCTCTACCTAGTGCCAGTAGGGGACTGAATCCTAGCTGTTGTACCTGCGAGTGTACTGCCTTCTTAGTAAAACATTTTTAAAATAATGACACATTCTAAATATTACCATAATTAAATATAAATCAAGCATAAGTATATAAGTAGTGAAAATTAAGCGATATAGATAAGTTCCATCTAGTATAAAATCATACCGATCACCATAATAAATAATAAATCATCCAATATAAGTAAAATACCACATCTCAAACACACACCTCAAACATACATCTCAAACACCCCACTCCACCACAACACACACACTGGCTAGCCATAGTGATCGTTTTAACCTCACAATCGGGAGTTGCAGCGGTACCGTAATATTCATAGGAATAACTTCCTACGAAATATCCACACCCCTTTTTGGGGAGAAATATAATCCACACCCCTTACGGGGAGAAATATAATCCACACCCCTTTCGGGGAGAAACCATATCTCTTTCGGGGAGAACATCCATGGCATCATCAAAATCAAATTCAGTATCATCGAATCGCAACTCAATAAATATCACCTACTCAATATCGTCAAATCACCACGTCTACAACGTTTCTCAAAACCAGCTTTTAAATTCAAAAATCATATTGCATATCTTCTTTTAAAGAAAACGTCCGATTTTATCAAAATCACTTTTCTACCATTTATTCTTTTTAGAAAATCAGGGATTTTTAGAAAAAATAGATGTTTCCTATTCTCTTTTTAAAAACACTGTCTAATTTCACCAAATCCAGCGGAAATTCATTTTCAGCTTCTTTTTGAAAACTATCGAAATCCAGTTTACCAACTCATTCAAATCCTGCTTGATCTATATCATTTATGAATTCATACAATTTAAATAATCACATATTTCATCATATATATACATAGAAAAATAGTTTGGCAAGAAGACAGTACACTCACCTCGATATCCGTTTTGCAAAACTGACACTGACCGCACTCTATCTAGACGCTAGTGCCTGCAAACCTAATAGTAGCAGAGTCTAAATTAATATCCTATCTAAAACATCCTAATCATGCAATGCAAACTCTATATCTCGAATCGTTACTAATTTTATGTACCACGTGCTTAAAATTAATTAATCGTCACGAAATTATTATGATTTTAGGATTTGTAATACTAACTAAAATTTAATTTAATGAGAATTAATAATCGATTGAAGTTTCACCTATTTTCGAAACATTTGGTGACCACGAAATGAGTTTTGGATTTTCCTGGGGTGGTTTCTGCAATTTCCCTTCCCCTCCCCTCTTATTTTTTTTTTTTCTTGTTTCCCGTCCTGCCTCAGCCCATTCTCTCTCTCTCTCTCTCCCCTGTTTCTGTTCTTCTTCTTTCTTCCGACCACGTCTGCCGCTGACCCCTCTCTTGCTCCTCATTCACCGACCGCTGGCGACCACCTCCTGTCCACCCACGCCCACGCACACATTCACAGGTCAAACCGACGGTCACCCACACAAACCCATGTCAGTTGAACAGTATACACACACACACACGGTTGGATCACAAACACACACACCCAGAACACATAAACGCACAGCCATTGCCGGCCAACCTACACCAACGATCATCCCCACCCATGCACACACGTCGTTCCTGTTTCTGTTTTGCTGGGTTCTCGCCGACACAACACACACAACGTCGCCGACAATTGACAACCCACATACACCGATGACGACGGAACAACACCGACCGAAGGGACACCCACTGCCGAACGACCTCACTCACCGACCGCTCCTTGCCGACTGCCGAACTTTCTCTCCTCTCTCTTCTTTCTTTGTTTCTTTTTTTTTTTTCTTTCTGTTTTCTAGTTTCAGTCCAGCCGACACACTCACACACACACACGGTCACTGTCGACGACGGGCACACTGTCGATGATATACTTACCAACGAACAAAATACACACCCACGCTCGCACATACCCACTCCATCTGCACATTCCCTCACCGGCGGCGACACCGACAACGGACAATCGGAACCCACACCGGCGAACCCCTCTCTCTCTTCCCTTCTCGATTCTTCTCCCATTTTTCTCTATATTTCTGCGTGTATATATATGTGTGTATGCATGTCCTAGAAGCCGGCCACCTGGCCTCTCTCCTCACCGCCATTTCCACCGCTTCTCTCTCTAAAAGTGTATAATTGCATTTAAGCCCCTTCATTTTAGTTAAACATCAAGTTTTATTTTAATGTTCTAAACATTTGCAATTTGGTCCCCTAACTTTTAAATCACATCTTAATTTTTGAAACCCGCCCCGCTATTTTCGAAATATTATAAAAATGCAACAAAAATTATTTGTATTTTAAAAAAATGGGGCTCTCACAGCACTCTTTACATCCATTTGATATAGCTTAAAATTACATGAACATGCAAAGGCGAGTAGCATTCTAAGTGCTTATAGTCTAGCAACAGGAGCATAAGTTTCATCATAATCAATTCCTTCCTCTGGATTATAGTCTTGTGCCACTAATCTTGCTTTATTTCTGATTACCATACCAGATTCATCCTTTTTGTTTCTAAATACCCATTTAGTACCAATAACTGAATGAAAATTCAGTCTCGGAACAAGACACCATACTTTGTTCCACTCAAATTGAACTAATTCATCTTGCATTGCGGAAATCCAAGATTCATCAATTAGCATCTCATTTATATTTTTAGGCTCAATTTGAGATAAGAAAACAAGATTAATTATATTTCTAAGAGAAGATCGAGTACTTACACCTTTTTCGAAATTACCGATGATTTCTTTAATTGAATGCCCTAATACTTTTTTTTATAGCTCTTGGTAAAGTTGAATCTTTCTCCTTAGGTTCCTCCTCTTGTTGAGACTCCTTTGTTGCATCATTTCCTTGGTTTTTGTTATTTAAGATACCTGCATCATCATCATCCAAAACCTTTTCTCTACAAGTATGAATCAGTTTCCTCAAAAACTACATGCATAGTTTCTTCTACTACAAAAGTACATTTATTATAGACTCTATAAGCCTTACTGTTAGTAGCATATCCAAGAAAAATCTCACAATCGGATTTAGCATCAAATTTACCAAGATTATCTTTGTCATTCAAAATAAAACATTTGCATCCAAATACTTTAAAATATGAGATATTAAGAGTCTTATCATTTTAGATTTCATTTGGGATTTTGTGAAACCCTCTACAAATTGATACTCGATTTACTACGTGACAAGCGGTACTTCCTACTTCGGCCCAAAAGTAGGTCGGTAAACGATTTTCATTTAGCATTGTTCTGGTCATCTCTTGAAGCGTTCTGTTCTTTCTTTCCACTATACTATTTTGTTGCGGTGATCTTGGTGCAGAAAAGTTGTGAGCATAACCATGCTCATCACAGTGACTTATCACTTCATTATTCTTAAATTCTCTTCCTCTGTCACTACGAATGTTAATAATAGAACATTGCTTCTCATTTTGAACACGTTTACAAAATTTAGCAAGAACAGAAGCAACTTCACTTTTCTTAGCAAGAAAGTATACCCAGGTAAGTCTAGAATAATCATCAACAATAACAAATGCATAGAACTTACCACCAAAACTAGCAACAGAGTTAGGCCCAAATAAATCAAGATGCAATAATTCAAGATATCTAGACGTGGACGTGTGTATATTTTTCTTAATTGATGATCTAACTTGCTTGCCTAATTGACATGCATCACATACTTTATTCTTCACATATTTCAACTCAGGTAGACCATGTACAAGACTCTTCTTAGATAAGTTAGAAATTAACTCCATACTACCATGCCCAAGTCTTCTATGCCATGACCAACTATTCTCAGATAATGCATTTAAACAAGATAAATTTTGAAAATTAAAATCATCAAACGAACAAGTATAAACATTCTGAAAACGTGATGTAACTAACAAAATACTATTATCATGACTATTCTTAATGATGCATCTATCATGATCAAATATAACATTGTATCCCTTGTCACACAATTGATTAATACTAAGCAAATTATGTTTAAGTCCATCAACTAGTAACACATATTTAATCATAGTAGTACCATTATCGATATTACCCATACCGATAATTTTACCGTTTGCGTTATCTCCGAAAGTCACATGACCTCCATCTTTAGGTGTCAAACATGTAAATTTTCTTTTATCTCCCGTCATGTGTCGAGAACAACCACTATCCAGGAACCATTTGTCCTTACTTATTGATACTTTTAGAATAACCTACAAGAAGCACCTCAAATAGTTCCTAAGTGGTACCCAGCCTACGTGGATTCGATCTTGTTAGTTGGGACAATTTTTGTTCCTTTCAAAACCCAAACTTGTCTACAGTTAGATAGTTTTGCAAAACATCTTCGAATAGTATGCCCCACAACTTTACATTTAAAACATGTATCAAGATCCTTGGTTTCAGAAAAGAATTTATGAAAGCGTTTTCGTTTAAGATTTTTCTGAAATCTAACACCGACCTTATCAAAACAAAAATTGTGAACTTCCAAAAATCATTTTCAAATTATTTTCACCGCTGGTAAATTTGAGAACAATTGATTGTAAATCCATCAATTTAGATTTCAACTCATTGTTTTCAAATTCATAATCCACTACTTACTTGTTTAATGTGTTAATTATACTTTGAAGGGTATTTATTTTTTACCACTAATTTTTATAATCATGTGAAAGTTCTTGATAAACATCAAATAATTCATCAAAATTTAAAGGACAAGAACTTGAACAATCGGTTACCTCACCACCAGTGGCCATTAAAGCAAGCATTGATGAATCCTCACTATTTGATTCTTCCGAGCTACTTGAATCGGTATCATCCCAAGTAGTCTTCATCGATTTCTTCTTACTCTTCTTTACTTTCTTCTTTTATTTTTTCTTCTTCTCGTTTTCTTTATCCTTCTTTGGTTCTAGGCAATCATTTTGAAAATGACCGGTTTTACAACAGTTGTAGCATTCCACTTTGGATATGTTGAGATTTCTTTTCCCATGGAATGTGTGCCAAGTCATTCTTCTAAAATTGTTTGTGAGAAGTGATACATTCTTCTGTTGCTCACTATCAAGGTTTTCATCATTACTGTCATCATCTTCTTCAATGTTTTTAACTTTTAGTGCCAAGGATTTTCTCTTGCTACTTCCGGTATCATCCTCGTAACCTTTGATCGTCGATTCATGAGTCATGAAATTACCAATTAGATCATCGATGTCGTATTTGCCAAGATCCTTGGCTTCCTCGATTGCCGTCACTTTTGACTCCCATATTTTCGTCAAGGACCTTAGGACCTTTCGTACTCTATCCTCCATGGAGTATGGTTTTCCGAGTTGATTCATACTGTTGCATATGTTGTTGAGGCGAGTGTACATCTCATGAATTGATTCATTTTCCACCATCCTGAACAGCTCAAATTTTCTCATAAGCGTATTGATTTTTGACTGCGTCACTTGACTTATCCCTTCGTGGGTGACTTGTAGTTTATCCCACATTTCCTTTGCAAACTTACAACCTGAAACTCTAGAATACTCATTAGCATCTAAAGAATAAAATGTAATATTAATAGCTTGAGAATTAATAGAGAGTTTCTGCTTATCAAAAGCAGTAAGTTGTTTCTTATTCTTCTCAACTCCGTTTTCCATTGGAATAAATGGACCATCCTCGATTGTTAGCCACACGTCATAATTTGTTCAATGAATAAAGGCTATCATCATGTCTTTCCAAAACGAGTAACTTTCACTTGAAAACAAAGGTGGTCGATGCATAGATTGCCCCTCACCTAGTGTGCCTACTATGTGTGACATGTGATCTTTGTTAGCAAAATAGATTCGAGCTAAATCAGCTCTGATACTAATTGTTGGTCTAGTAGAATACCCAAGAGGGGGGGTAAATTGGGTAATCAAAAAATAATCAGAATAAAAATCAATAAAATAAATAATTAATTTTAAGCCTAAATTAATTATTATCTTTATAATACAGCAGAATTAATTAATCAATTAGGTGCACACACAAACAACAAAAATAGACAAATTAAGAGAGCAGCACACCAGAGACTTATACTGGTTCACCAAGCTACTCTTGGCTAATCCAGTCCTCCGAGCTCCACGGAGGTCGCACCCATTAAAACCAAGATTCTTTTAAAGGTAGGAACCAAACCCGCACACCGATTCTTTTACAGGCTCAGAATCAACTTTTACAATTTCATTTTCAAAGGCTAAGGAATAACCTCTACTTTTTACAGGTTAAAGAATAACCTAATTCTTTTTAACACTTAGACTCAAGAATCAAAACCTCACCAAAACACTCCAAATATCCTTTTACCTAGTAAGAATTGAGCCGGTACAAAATCACTAAAACGCACAATTCTTATTCAGGAAGAATCACTACCTCAATCTCTTTACAGGAAGAAACTGAAACCCAGCTATCCTTGATTAAATATCCCCAATGATATTTAACTCGTCACAACTCACTAATACAAAAATTGATAAGTAAATCTCACTCGGAGATTCTACCACACCAGATATATATAAACTCAATTAATATCCCAACTAATGATAGAAAAACTTGAGATATAGAAATTTGATTTTAACAAGATATAGGTAGCAAATTGGAGCACGTAATCAGATTTGAGAAATTGTTTATAAAAATATTTTATTCAAAAATCAAAAATAATTTCTAAGATCAATTTCCAAACAATAATCAAATAATGCAATGAAAGAATATAAATGGAAAGATCTCACCCAGAATCCACAGAAAGAATAGATAAAACAATGTAACTTCAGATTCGGTAGCAGCACAAATTAATAACAGTTGATCTTCAAGATTGTTTCTCAGAAAAGCTCACAATATTTCAGATGGATAACTCTTATAAAAGCTCTCAATATAATATGATATAATTTCTCTATTGTTTACTGTTGGGTTCAATCATAAATTCTCAGATCTATATATAGGGATATGTAATCAGCCTTCTAACAACTAGTTTACAAGTGTCATGATAATAAAATGCTCTTATAGACTCCTTATAACATAAAGACTTCATTTAGGTTCAATATCACTTAATAACAACTTTTAAAACTCTCAATTTAATCTCCAAAGTATTTCTTAATCTCAATTAATAAGCATAGACACTATTTCAAGTACCAAATTGAGAAACATTAATATTTAATGTACCAAATCAATAGGATTTAATTAATATATGAGCCATATCTTAAATATCACCAAATCCCTTAAATCTCTCTCAAATCTTAACAAAAAATGGCTACTTTTAGATATGATTTCGGATCAAACATTATCCTAAAACAGAGCACTCAGTCAACTGACCAGTCGACTAGAAGATTCTGGAAGTAGCCTGCTGCGTTCATCGGTTGATTAAGCGGTCGACTCGCAGATTTAGAGAGTTTTTCAAGCTTCCACCGGTCGACTACTCTATCAACTCGCAGATTTAGAGAGTTTGCCAAGCTTCTATCGGTCGACCTCTCTGTCGACTCGCAGATTCAGAGAGTTCATCTTCTTTCTCTGGTCGACTCCTCAGTCGACTGCCCCCTCCTGAATCGCTTATGTGATCTCGTTTTTAACTTACTTTCCTTTACAATTTTGCCCCTTTATCCATATTTATATTCAAATTAAATATACTCAACCAAAACACACATAAAAGATAAAATTCATTTTGTGTCATGTGTGTGTTCTTAAATGGGATATTAAGAATTTATATTTATCTGGGTTGTTTTTCCTAATGTCTTCAAATTCTTAATACTTTTTGATCATCTTGATATCTTTATTTAGCATCCATTCACTTTGACATCTTCATTATTGGAACTTTAAATAATTGAAACACTTGATCAAATATTAGTTCCACCAAAATATCAATACTTAATTGTTCATCCAAATCTTGAAATCAACAATTTATTTATTTATTATTAGTAGTATTTTTGTGTATATATATATATATATATATATATATATATATATATATATATATATATATGTTGTTTCATTATTATTATTAATTAAAATATGTATTTATTTTTTATATTTTATTTATTTTTGTTTCTTTTCTTTTCTTTTATTTTATTTTTATTACAGTTGGCTGCCTCCCACCTAACGCTAAGTTTTATGTCTCCAGCCAAACATGAGAGAGTCTATTCATAATGAAGCAACCATTTTCTTACCTTTTGCTCGGTCACCCTCCAATCTACCACGAGTGACCCATAAATAGTGCTAAACCCATAAATATTTTTCTAGGACCGAATCCCAACTTTTGCTTTCACGACTTTTTTTGTTGTCCCATCAGTAGAACTTCCAATAATAAGTGATTATCGTCAGCTCACTCTAAATGAATAGATTTATTCTTAAATTGGGTTGACGGTTGTTCTATCGCATCAATTAATTTTTCTTTAATTTTGGGATGCGGTGTCTCAAAGTAATGAGTGTTTTATACAAAGGAATGATCGCTAAATGTATGTCTAATGCTTGAATTTGATCTTCTTTATAATTTTCTACCATGCCACCATCCATATCATTATATTTAAAATACACCCATTCATCATCACTCTCATAACCTACCTGATTTTTTCCCTCATATACACCCCTAAAGGTCATAACACATTTACCCTGATTCTCTACCAAAGTCTGTCCATCAAAATTGGTTGTGGACACACTTGATGATACTTCCAACAACAACTTAGCTAATGTATCATTAAGTGCTCTTAGTCGAGACTCTATATTTTGGGATTGGGTGAGATTCTGTTGGGCTAGGGAGAGGTCGGACTTCATGGTTGCCAGCATTTCTGACATTGTCTCTTTGAGATCAGGTGAATATTGTGACATTGAAAGAGGATAAGGTGTTTGAGACTCATAATAATTTTGATAAATATTTGGTCTCGAAGTCTCATTATAAAAATGATATTTCCACAAATATGTATTTGGATATTGATTATACTCAATTGGCGGGTAAGATGGTACATGATAGCTATATTCATTATTATATGTACAATATTGCTAATTAAGTGGACATTGTGTGGTAGAGTGATATGGATTTTGATCCAATGGATAAGTCATGAATCACCTAATGCTATAAAATTAAAATTAAATAAAAAAATAAAAATAAAGTACAAATCAAAATATTTGACCTGATTTTCTTATTTTTTGCGTTGCTAAATCTATGCGTCCTAGTTAAACATTCAGATCTGCACAAAAATATTCACAGCATAACAAAGGAAAAAATTAACAACAAAAAAATGGATATATATATAAATCGATAAAAAATAAGAAAAAAATTAATAGTTAGCATTACTGGTCCCCGACAACGGTGCCAAAATTTGATCCCTCAAATTTAATACCCAATTTAAACGCAAAATGTCGTAGTATAACGTGTTTAAGTAAGGGTGTCCAACCACAAGTACTGAATTGTATGTTTTAATTATTTTCTTATTTTTCGATAGGATTAAAGGAATTTGATTTTGGATTTTTAATTTAAAAATAGAAAACTATTTAAATTAAAATATTAAATGATAATTGACCGGGTTGAGGGCATGTATTTATTTTTTAGTTATCCTAAAAAATATGCTTCACTACTTTATCTATTTTTATTTTTATGTTTTTTTATTTTAGGCATAATGAAGTAATTTAATTACAAGAAAAATTACAACGAAAGTTTGATAATTTAATTAACATGAATTATCTTCGAGATTTGGTTCCTAATTAATGGTGATCCAATCCCTAAGCATAATTCATTCTATGAAATGCTTTAATTAATCGACATTTTAATCGGTATGAACTATCTTCGGGATTCGATTCGTAAACTACAGTGAATTGATCTCTTAGTATAATTCATTCTATTTAACCATATCGATTCCGATAAAAATGAGTTATATATATAACGGTTAGATCTAAACCATAGGTATTAGATCTAATCTACAAGCACCAATAATATTATTTCTAACATGTATAAAATGATAAAAATAAAGATTTATAGGATAAACAATATAAAAATATTAATACCCAATTTAAACGCAAAATGTCGTAGTATAACGTGTTTAAGTAAGGGTGTCAAACCACAAGTATTGAATTGTATGTTTTAATTATTTTCTTATTTTTCGATAGGATTAAAGGAATTTGATTTTGGATTTTTAATTTAAAAATAGAAAACTATTTAAATTAAAATATTAAATGATAATTGACCGGGTTGAGGGCATGTATTTATTTTTTAGTTATCCTAAAAAATATGCTTCACTACTTTATCTATTTTTTTTTTTTTTTTTTTTATTTTAGGCATAATGAAGTAATTTAATTACAAGAAAAATTACAACGAAAGTTTGATAATTTAATTAACATGAATTATCTTCGAGATTTGGTTCCTAATTTATGGTGATCCAATCCCTAAGCATAATTCATTCTATGAAATGCTTTAATTAATCGACATTTTAATCGGTATGAACTATTTTCGGGATTCGATTCGTAAACTACAGTGAATTGATTTCTTAGTATAATTCATCCTATTTAACCATATCGATTTCGATAAAAATGAGTTATATATATAACAGTTAGATCTAAACCATAGGTATTAGATCTAACCTACAAGCACCAACAATATTATTTCTAACATGTATAAAATGATAAAAATAAAGATTTATAGGATAAACAATATAAAAATATTAATACATTGTTATATAACCTTATACACAGATAAAATAGAATAAAAAAAAAAAAAAATTACATTATGAAAATCTTAAAACAAATATAGTCTAATTCAGATTTGTCTTAGTCGTTCATGCCAATTGATCTTCCCAAACGATATTCAACATAAATGATTGAAGAATTCCCCAAACAATTTGGCCGAACAAAAAATGAAAGAAGACGAAAAACTAAAACAAATGAATGAAAGAAAAAGTGGCCGAAGAAAATACCATGGGAGAAAAACTCCTAAACTAAAAAGTGAAAAAAAAAAAAAAAAAAAAAAAAAAAGAATTAAAAAGAATGCATGCCAATCTCCACTACCGAAATAATATATCCTCTCATGCCTTACCCTTTAATTTCCATTTTCGTGGCCAATTAAAGACCTTAAATGACCTTTTTTTTTTTTCTTTTTTTTAATGTAATGTCTCTTTAGTTTTAATTGCACAATCAACCTTTTAATTTCTTTAATTCCCAAAATCAACCTCCTCCACATTTGTAATGGTTCTTGGTCGCAAGTTGGGTCGCAAATATTGCTTCTTAACAAAAATATAAGATAAGGGTTGAATTTTGATATAAAAATGAGACCGATCAACTGTTTACGAATTACAGACGGTGCTCGCCTCGCCTGCTTCCGTCCCAAATTCAGTAAGTCCTCATTGAAAGGTTTTAGAAAACTTACGTAGAATGTGGGGTGGATCTCCAGCCTATCCGGTAACTTCAGCTGGCAAGCAACGTTTTCGACTTTCTTGACAACCTCCAATGGTCCATCGTACTTCGGTATCAAGCCTCGATGTACTATCTTACTATTTATTTTCTTCCAGATTTGTGGAGTGAGTTTCAGTGTAACTCTATCTCCAACTCTAAATTCCAACTCTTTGTGATACTGATCTGCATACTTTGTCATTCTCCAGGTAGCCTTCGTCAAGCTGTCCTTGGTCTCATCAATAAACTCTTGTTTTACCCGAGCGAATTGATAGGCGGCAGAACAATTCCCATCAGTACGTTGGGTAGCCACCTCGTTTGGCTAGCCTAGGCACAAGCCACATTCAGTGGTGGGGATTGCGGTGGTGAATAGTTTTGGTGGTGGGCTTACGGTTGAGGAAGATAGAGATGATGACTACTGAAAGTGAATAGGAGAATTAGGAAGAGAAATGTGGGTTTCATATATTTAAACAAAGGGTATAAATGTCTGTATTAATTTGGTCAACAGTCAAAAGACTATACACTAAAAAAATTTCACAAAATACTAAATTACAAAATAACTAGTTAATTTTTTTTTTCTTTTCTAAACTAACTCTTAAAGAAGGTTGAAATGATAAAAAGTTATTTATAAAATGATAAAAATGAGAATTGATTTTATTGAATTAACACTACATTACGAAAATTTTAAAATGAATACAATCTAACCCGATTTTGTGTCTTACTTAACCATTTATGGCGGCGGTTTGTTCTCCCTCTAAAAGATGATCAACAAAACTCAAATAAAGAACTCCCCAAAATAAATCCGGCCGAGAAAAAGATGAAAAGAATAAGAAGAACGAAAAAATCTGACCAAAAACGAACCCCCCCCTCCGAAAATGAATAATCTTCGTATGTATGGAATTCTACACCCATTTCAGCAGACGATTTCTTTGATTTGATTACCCATAATTGTCCTCTTTAATTCCTTACATCAGTGGCCATCAATGGTCACAAATTGCCATGCCATTTACACCAAAAAGTAACGGCTCCATCTTTAAGTCCTTTTCACTTCCATTAGTGGGCCTTCAAGGATTTTCTTTCTTATGTGTGTGTAATGGTTAACCATTACCCATTTAGCCATCGGGTCGCACATGAAAGTCTGACCCTGGATTGGGTCAACTGCTGGGTTGCGGATCGGATTAGGGCACTATCACATGATTTTACTCTAATTTTTGCATTTTTTTTTGGATATTCTTTTATTTTTGAGTTTATACATAGAAAAATAATAAATTGTGTTATTAATATTTAAACTTAATAAAAAAGACTAACAAAATTATAGATTTAGGGTAGAAATTTGCTACAAAATTAAGAATGATCAAATAGGTGTCTTGAATGCATGCAAATAATGAAAAAAGAAAAATTCTACGATCTTTTTTTCTTTAGATGAAAACATGACTATGATAAATGATGAACAATTTTTATTTTATTATATATATATATATATATATAAAATATGTGCTTGGAACATTGATTTTAGATTGAAGCAATAGAGAAAAAACTTTTTATTTAGTAATGTTAGTCTGTATATATTTTCTAAGAAAGAACAAATCACTTTCGTTTTGGGAACATATGTTGATTATATCTCATAATCACAATAAAATATAATTAAATAATAAACTAAAACATACATGAATATTAAGACACAACAATAAAAAACAGTAATCGAATGTATACCTGTTTGGGCCGTCGCAGGAGATTGAATCTGTCGCAGCGTATTGCTAACTAGGTCTTCCTCCCTATGATCTAGATTTCGTGGTAGTGGCTCTCAATGGGAAGAAACCCTCAATCTAAACTAGGGAAGAGATTTAGTTATTTATATTAGGATTTCTCGTTAGGCCCTCCTATAATGGGTTTCAACGAAACCCAAAACTTACACTTGTCACTTAACTAGGCTTCTACATAAAAAATGTCATAACTCAAATCAAAATATAATCATTGATTATTTGGACTGGTTATATAATAGATTATCTATTAACCTGTTTTTGTAAAATAATTTATTCAATTAATGTTAGCCCACAATTTTTTTTTTCAACATTCTCCTACTTGGGCTACATTAATTGAATAAATTTAATTTTGAAAATAAGACTCTTGGGTTAATAACAGAAAAAAAAATATTTTTGTGTGTTACACGTTTTTTAAATAAATAATAGTCTATAAGTAGCTTCTTGATAGACTTATAACTATATCGACATGAATCGTAAGTCCAGTAATGCAATAAGAAACCAATGTCAACATGTGATTATTATTTATACGCATTGTTTCTTATCGATCCTCATATTACATTTTCTCAACAAAATAAAATTGTAATTGCAATTTCTCAACAAAATAAAATTGTTACTTGCAATTTCTCAACAAAATGAAACTATTGCAATTTTTCAACAATATAAAATTGCTTGACTTTAAGAAGTCATTTGTCACTAACAATATATCACGAGATCTCAAAATAATGATTTGTGACAACCAAAAGTAGACAATTGTAATTCTTAAGGCACAATATCTTAAGGTACCATATTATATAATCAATTCAAATAATATGATATTCAACAATATAATATGCAACAATGATGATCATCAAATAGATTTAAATTTTACAAAACGCATAACAATAGTGGTCACAATGTAATAATCGAAATAAAGGAAAATACAAAAGCTCCCATTAAACCAGAGAATCAAAAGAGACTCAATGACACCCATATTCACAACATATTCTTTGAACGCTATAGGTCTTAAACCTTGATTTAGTATAATCAATTAAAATAATATGATACGCAATAATATAATATGCAATAATAATGATCATCAAATAGAATTCAATTTTGCAAAACGCATAATAATAGTGGTTATAATATATAATAGAATTAAAGGAAAATACAAAAAAAAAAAAAAAAAAAAAAAAAAAAAAAAAAAAACTCACATGCACTAAGAATCCTGAATACATATCATACATCTGATTATCTACGACAACTTCTCAACAGTGCTCTATTTAATTTAGCTTCTATCAAGTTACCAAAATAAAATAAGAATATAATTTTCTCAATCATGTCACTCATCTGATAAATATTTTACAAAGATAACAAATAAAAATATAAGGAGTCGATCCACTTTAAGATTCTTAACCATCTAATACATGAATAAAATAACCATATTGATGATAATCAAAACAACCAAATTTACACAATCTCTAAACTTTAGGAGTTAATTGTGTAATTAACCCTTCTTACTAGTTTCAATTCATTGCACTTCAGAAAAGAACATATAACGTTAATAAGACATCTTATACGTTTAAATTGAAACTACTTGAAACAAGTGAGATTCTAGTTAAATTTCTAGGGTACTTAGTGTCAAAACCCCTAACCCTAATCTCAATCCCTTCTGCCATATCACCTGAATGTCGCCACTACCTCGTTGTTGTCCTTCAACTTTAGCAAATAAACGTCGACATTCTTATAAGGCGCAAGGTGGATTTTTGACAAACTACTACAAATGGATATCGGGTAAAGACCCAACATTGATATGGAATTCAACACGCCCAACATCGTACAAGATTCCTAAAGTAGAAAACCCAATGGGCCTAACTCAGTCTCAAAGAAAACCTTAGCTTAGGATTAGGTAACACAAGTGATGTGGGATTCAACAAAGAATAATATCCCCAAAAAAGAAATAAACACATCATTTATAACTCATTATGTGAGCAATATACAACTACTCAATCATCTAATCTGAACTAGGGCCACATCTTCATGATCAATTGAAAAGTACTTAAGATGTGAAGAAAACTTTGATATGCTTCTTTCTGAGCCAATATAATAAAACTCAAAGCATGAGTTGACTTCTTTGAGTCCTCATGTTTGCTCTTTAAAATAACAGAGACAAATCTTTTTTTACTCAAATAATATCTTATCATAATCTATTAATCATATAACCAATCAAAGAAAATGGATATATGTATTATCCCTATAATACTTACTTCATCCATGTACAATTTATAAACTTTGAACGATATTGTGAAACCAAATGTAAATGTTAGGGGTAGAAAATGTCATTAAGCTAAAAAAAAAAAACCAATAATAATAATATTGGTCACATAATAAGCCAATGCTCAGTATTCATTTGATTTTCTTAAAACAATTTGTCACTTGTTATCAGTTTTTAGCCTTTTTAGCTGAAACTACTAAGCTTATGAGTAAAAATAGGATTTTGAATTCATATACAACTATTCGTTTGATCGGGGGCTGATATCGGCATGACCTCACAATCATCTGCCAAGCAAAAAATTAGGCCCAAATACTACCTATATCATCCTATACTTTTACGATTTTGAATGAGTACACCATAATTACTCATGAATGAATATCATTAAAACATTATAAACTAGTTATAAGAAGTCAATATTTTATCTAATATGAACAAAGAAAATCACATATTTTTGGATGGATCAATATTTCACACCACAAACATATTTCACATAATTGATTCTAAAATATGTGATTTTTCCAAAATACAAAGAACAAATACGATAATGCAATAACAATTATAAATGCAATTTACAGGGGAAAAATCAGGTTTTCCATCTCGCGAATGCAAATCCAATGAATTTCGAAAACATGATTATGCAATAATTGTTAGCATAATTTATCCTAAAATACGATAATGCAATGATAATTACAAACGCAATTTACGAAAAATCGGGATTTCCTCTTCACGAATGCAATCTCCCAGAGACGTAGTGATAACCAGTAGCAAGTAATGAGAAAATAAGATTTCCACATATTTATCAGTAACTACTTTGTGGAATTATTCATACTTTACAATATTTTTCTAGTTCTGATAAGGAGCGTATAAGGTGATTGTGTATGCATAAAGTAAGATACCTTCAAAATTATAGAATGGAAACATATATCAATATCCAGGCTTTAATACTACAGTTTAGTTCTTCTGAAATTTTGCTAGAAAACTGCTATTAAGCTACTTGGTTAGGGGTCTCAATGAAGATTACTAGTTTCTAACAAATTTTTACTCTGATATTGGTGTCAATGAAAGATCATAATTGCCTCATTAAGTGTTTTTGCTTGATTGTTTACCAATTATTAAGCGAACCGAACTATAGGGAAAAAAAAAACAATCGGAAGATAGGGATCGCAACAAAAAAATTCAAGAAGAAAGCGAACTAACTATTATCGTTTGATCAGGATCTCACCCAATGAAAACAAAAAAAGGGGCAAAACTTTAGAGAAACTGTTGTTTCGGCACGCCGACGGCGCCACAATTGCAAAGAGATGGTTTTAAACTAATTATTAAATTAGTTTTATGTGACTTAAAACTAATTTCTAATAAATTTTCAACAGAAAAACATGCTTAAAAATAAATTTAAGTTAATTAAATCACATAATACGTAATAATTAATTAAAAATTATTTTTAATCCTAATAAAATAAAATAAATCGTACAAACAATTAGACGACAAAAACAAATGCACAAGAAAAAAAAAAGACCCAAAACAGGTCCCGGAATATGGCTCACGTGCCCCCACGCGCCTAGCCTACGCATGGGGCTTGCGAACCTATGCTCCAGGTTGTCTTCAACCTCCAGCTAGGTCTGAACCAGGTCAACTCAACCCGGTTTTGACCTGGTTGTGCAAAAACCCTAAAAATGCGTCGTTTTCTCCAACATTTTTATGGGTTTATGTAGACTTATGTATTTTTAATATGCCTATAACAATTAATTGAAGAAAACACAAGAGAATATTTACCAAAAATTAAGGACAAATCGTGGTTTTATACACCTCCATGGTCAAAACCTAAAATTCGATATTAACCATTTTTTCTACCGAATTTTATATGGTTTTATACCTAATATTAATTTAAAAACTATCTACAACTTTTAATTGAACCAAAACACATCAATTTTCATCAAATCGTAAAAGTGAATCTCGGTTATTTCTAGGGTTTCGAAGCCAAAAATTCAACTACGAAATTCTCTCTGATTATGCAACCAAATAGCATGTATAATATACCAAATTAATTCTTGAATCAATAGGAATAAAATCTCTACGGTTTTATAGTCAATAGAAGCAAAAAATTACATAAAATCACGGCCCAAAGTTTCAGTTTCGAGAGTTTTCTAGGGTTCATAGCCGAAACTTCAACCACGAAATAATCTCTAATTACACAACCAAATAGCATATATAATATATCAAATTAAAACTTGAATCAAGAGAAATAAAAGCCCTAAGGTTTTACATTCAATCAAAATAAAAAATCACATGAAATTATGCTGGCAAATTTATATTTTGTTTAAGAATAGAAAACAAAAATCTAAAAAAAACAATTGTCGATCCTAAATCATGTACATAGGCCTGATACCACATGTTAATTATATTTTATAATCACAATAAAACAGAATTAAACAATAAACTATAGCATACATGAATATTGGGACACAATAATAAAGAACGGTAATCGAATACATACCTGTTTGGGCCATCGCAAGGGATTAAATCTATCACAGCGGATTACTAACTAGGTTTTTCTCCCTATGATCTAGATTTCGTGGTGGCGGCTCTCAATAGGAAGAAACCCTCAATCTAGAGTAGGGAGAGGACATAGTTATTTATATTAATGTTCTTGTTGGACCCTCCCATAACAAACTTCAACGAAACCTAAAACCTATACTTGACACTTAACTGAGCTTCTATATAAAAGATTTCGCAATCCAAATAAAAATATGATCACTAATTATTTGGGCCGGTTATATAATAAATTATCCATTAACCTGTTTTTGTAAAACAATTTATTCAATTAATGTTAGCCCACAATTTTTTTTTCCAATAACATAGTCATTTGTAATTTCTGAGAAAAGTGAAGAAGAAAAATGACATGATATTTTTTTTTTATTGTTTTGGAAAAAGTACATTTTAAACCCTCTAACTATTGACACATTTCTAAGTAGTTCTTCTAAATTTAAGCATTTCATTTTAATCCCTCTACGTATTAACATGTTTTTAAATGGCCACTCTGTCAAAAATTATGTCAAAAGTAACAGAATAAAGGGGTAAAATAGTAATTTCATATTTTTAAATTTTTTTTTAATAATTTTCTCTTTCTCTTTTTCTTTTTATTTACCATTTCTCTCTCTCTCTCTCTCTCTCTCTTCATCTCGCCCTCTCTCTCTCTCTCTCTCTTGTTCAACTTTCTCTCTCTTCATCTCGCCCTCTCTCTCTCCCGCTCAACTCTCTCTTCCTCTCTATCGGAAAGCACAACGGGGTGTAAACACCCCTCGTAACTGGGGTTGTTCACCCCTCCTGTTGCATGGGGTGTTTTACCCCCTGTTACAGAGGGTCAACACCTCCTATTGCACTTTTCGGTGGGGAAGGGAATAGAGAGAGTTAAGAGGGAGGGCGAGAGAGAGGGAGTGAAGGAAAAAGAGAGAGAGAGAGAGAGAGAGTTGAGCGGGAGAGAGAAAAAAAATGGAGAAGAAAAAGAAAAAGAAAAAAAGAAAAAGAAAAAGAGAAAATGATTAAAAATTAAAAATTAAAAAAATATAAAATTACTATTTTGCCACTTCATGCTATTACTTTGGATGAAATTTTTGACAGAATGACCATTTAAAAACATGTTGATACGTAGAGAGTTTATAATGAAATGTACAAAATTAAAATGACTATTTAGAAACGTGTCAATAGTTATAGGATTTAAAATGTACTTTTTCCTATTGTTTTTGAAAGGGAACATAGTCATTTGAAATTTTTGACAAAAGAGGAGAAGAAAAATGACATGATTTTTGTTTTTATTGTTTTTGAAAGAAAAAGGTAATAAAATTTTGGATTTTTTTTTTATCTTTCTATTTTTTAGTTTCTTTAAAAAAAAAAAGAAAAAAAAAAAAGATTATATCTCCCATGTTTATTAAAAAGAAACTATTTGTTTTAGCGTGATTCTTAGGTAATAAAAATCGAATGAGTTTTGAAGACTGTTTTTTTTTTTTTTTTTTGAATGGTTACATAGGATGATCTTTATTTATTTATTTATTTTTTGAGTTTCTTGGATGCATGATTTGAAAATTAAACTAAATATATCTATGAATGCCAAAGGAAAAAAAAATCATTTTGTTTTTGCTAATTTAATCTAACTTAAAATACAACTTAGGAAATATCTTCCTAAAGTCATTTGTCTTAAAATTTCACTCTAATTTCAAAATAAAGGTAAATGGTATAGAAAACTCTTCATTTGAATTTGATTAGGATTATAAGCTATTATTCTCTTTTATTAAAAAAAAAATTATCTTAAAAATGGGGAAATCTCATTAACTACCACATTTTACTTTTTCTACTTTTTTTTTACCCACATTTTTTTTCATGGACAAGACATTTACAAGGGGAAAGAAAGGAAAAAAAAAAAAAAAAACATAACATATAAGGTATAACGAAAAAAAATAATCAATTTTTTTTTTTTAGGTAGAGAAGAAATTTAAAAGCAACAAACAAAAACAAACAGGAAAGCAAAACAAGCTACAACTTAGGACAAGTCTCAAATGCCCTTTTACCATTTTCTTGAAAAACTATATCTTCAAGTTCAGTCATCAGGGTATCTAGAATCTTGAGGATGCAATCTTCATTCAGTCCTCTTTTCACCAAAATATCATAACACCATTTAGTTTCCCAAGGGGCGAATTAGATAGTATAATCATTCAACAAAAGAAGACATTTACATTCTTCAATAATCTCCTTGAAACAATGATTTTTCGGGCACGGGTTTTGAATCAAAGTCACCACCTCCGCAGAGTCAGTTTCAACTTGAACTTTTGGGTAATTTCTGTTGGTAACAATCTCTTGATTCCCGTGACTAAACTTTTAAGCTCAGTCTCCAACGCAGTACAACTATTAAAGCAACCAAAGTAGCCAATCATCCATGCACTCAGATTATCTCTAAGTAAACCTCCAAAGCCTCCCTTTCCAGGATCTCCTTTGGCACTTCCGTCCGTATTTTATTTTAGAAAACCTGTTTTAGGAGGAAACCAATTAGGCAGGGTCTTTTGAAGTCATTTAGAAAATTTGGCCCCAAGAAAGAATTAGAGAGGTCACGAGCAAAGTTAGTAATTTTCACAAGGATAGAGCTTGGAGAATTGCAAACCCCTTAAATATACCTCTTTATTCCTATCTTTCTGAACTTCCGAAATGGTAACAATGAAAACAAAGTAGGAGGGATTAAAAAAACTCCCTTTGAGATTATTTTTTATTCACACCAAAATATTTGAAGAGATTGGGTTGTACCTGAAACTGGAACAACTAAACTGATCCCAAATGTGGTTAGCTTTAGGACAAGTATGAATAGCATGTTCAATATCTTCATTAGTCCTATTACATCTTTGGTAAGTCCTCGAAGTTTCCACACCTCTAGAAGCTCAGAAAGAGTTAGTAACTAGTCCAAAAAAACAACTTTAAGTTTTGTGGAATTTTAAGCTTCCATATCCAGTTCCAATTCCTGTCATTCCAATTAACCTCAAATTCATTGGAGCCCAACTGATAAACCGTTTTGATGGAGAAAATTCAAGAATTTTCAGGCACCTAGATAGGTTTATCAATGAGATTAAAAGTGGGAGGTCTCATAGCCTAGACTCAGTCTCAGAATCAATTAAATGTAAAATAGGATGAAGAAACCAATTACCATTATCAGCAACAATATCTGTAACTTTGAGATCAAAGGCATCTTGGAGATCTTGGCACCCTAAGGGTTTCTCCCCACATAACCAATCTGTCCCAAGATTGATAGAAGTTTCATTTCCTATTTTCCATTTAACACCTCTACTCAAGATGTGTTTTGCAGAAATAATACATCTCCAGATATGAGAGCTACCATTGATTTTCCTCCAAGTATTCAGGTTATTTTCAATCGAGTACTTACTACGATTCACTCTAGTCCATAGGCTTTGATCATTATTAGCAATTCTCCAACCAAGTTTAGGCAAGAAAGCTTTGTTATTAAACCTAGCTTTTCAAATGCCTATGCCCCCATGGTCTTTGCTAAGACAAAATTTATCTCATTCAACAAGATGGTATTTTTTCTGATTATTCTTGTCCCCCCTTAAGAAATTTCGATTAATTTTATCTATATTATCGAAAAATTTCAGCGGGATAGGGATAATTTGCACATAGTAGTTCGGGATAGTGGCAGTCATAAATTTAATGAGAGTCGTTCTACCAGCCATGAGAGCATATTGGTTTTCCATTTTGAAAGTCTAGTTAGATTATTTTGGAGAACATGATGGACATGGAGATTATTAAGCCACCTATAAACTAGAGGAAATCAATGCATTTTTTGTATTTGTTTTTTGCGGTGCTTCGTCAAGCCCTTGAATGAACCCGTCTACTACAACCTTTTTGTGTCCTTACGATATTTCGTCGGGTCTATAAAGCGACTCATCTAGATTATCATAAGAATGTTATTTAGTGAGAGTTTAAGTTAGGAGTCCTTTAATCCATGTAGGTCTACGGAAAAAAATATACAAAGGAAAAAAAAGGATTTGTACGTGTAGAACTTACCTTGGATTAAAGGAGATGTGACGGTTAGGCCCCACCCTTTTTTTTTCTTCTTCTTCTTTCTCTTCTTCTTTTCCTCTTTTTTTTTTTTTTTGGGGGCAATGGATGAAATTTTTTTTTTTTTTTCGGTTGAAGTTTTCATTTGGGAGTTTAGGAGTACAAAAAAAGGGTTCAATTTCGGAATTTGGGTAATTAGGGGGGTTTGTGTGTGTTCTTGTATATTTGGGGAGGGGAGTGGGCCGACCGCTCCCCCACTAATCCAAGGGGGCGCGAACAACCCCTATTATACACTAATGCACATTTTAGACCCCTAAAAATATTATTTCTTGAGTTTTCTCTCAAAATCATTCCAATAAGTTATTTTCTACTTGGGTAATGCATAAAAAGTCCCCCAAACAACCCCCCATCCGCTCCAAAATCTAATCCAAGATTTATCATCTTCCAAAATGTGCGAGGAAGAAGCAAAATTATTACTAAATGTACTTTTATTTTATTTTCTTTAAATTGATAATAAATAGATAAAATTAGGTCACTAAATATTTTATTGGATCCCCAATTTGTGAAAAAACTTGAAATTGCTCGCCAATTTCATAAAATTTCTAAAATACCCAAACTTTGGGGTCAAAATGGATTTTTTTTTTCCGAACACTTTGATTTCTTCAAAATTGACCTCTATAAACTAAAATTTATTGATTAAAACATGATAATTGCTTCTAAATTTGATCAATTAAGCCCAAACATAACTTTTGTGAACTGTCAATTTTGACCATGAAGTTTTTCTTTGACTTTCTAAACCTCAACTGGAGTCCCAATTTGATTTTTTAAGAATTAATAATTATTAAAGATTTAAATAAAAGATTGAAATCAAAATTAGTCCATTTGATTGTCGATTTAAAATTAACCAAAATTCCAATTAAAACCCCCTAAATGTTCCAATTTGAAAAATTATCTCAATTGACTTACACGGGACCTAATTGGGATTAAAAGAATTCTAATAAACTTGTTTAGGGGTTAATTGAGCTTTCCAATGATTAATTTCAAACATTGAAGTGCAAGCTTAATCTTTTGAATTTCAATTTAGCCCCTAAACTTCTAAAGTCACAACTATGGCTTCCAAATTCTAATTGCAAATAACTTTTGACTTAATTGGACTTTTGAAACATTAATATAAACCCTGCAGATTTAATTTATTATTTTAAATTTTCAATTCAGTCCTTGAAGCTTTCGCTTACAATCTTAAAGCTTGAATTAATTCCTAAAATCTTTGAATTGGAATCCTCCATTCTATATATATATATATATATATATATAGAATGAAATGTCATGTGTTAGTGGAACAAAATTCGATGTCTAGAGGAAGTAGTTAAGGGTGTAATAAAAAGACATTATTGAAAATATATAATGAAAAAGTAATTAAAAAAAACTAAAAATAAAAATAAAAAATCAATTGATTCCATGGGGGTTGAATCTCATTCTCCTATGCCCAACAAAATAAAAATAAAAATGAAAATAAAAACAAAGAGAAGAAGACAAAAATATTTTATTTTTAAAAAAAAAAAAAAATTAATTGTAAATCTTGACTTGGATCAAGAGAAGACTTTTCAAAATAATTTTCTATGAATTTCCAGAGAGTTAAATCCGCAAGGACAAGTATTGAAAATCTTGAAAATTAGAGTCTTCATCGAAATTTCACCCTTAGAATAAGAATATATATATATTCCCTTAATTTTTTTAGAAATTTAAACAATAAATGTGAAAAGAATTCCATACTCAATACTTTAAACAAGTCAATTTTATGAGTGAAGACATTTCTACTCATTAAAAAAGAAATTATAATATTTAATTTGTTAAATTAGTTAATAATCTACTTAGATGCCAATTATCTCCATGCCATTTAGGAGATCCTTATTAAAACTTTTTCATGATACTTACCTTAAAATTAATAATTAAATTGGTAATAGGTCCTACATGGATAATCAAATAGTTTAACATAGTTTAGAGTCCAGTTGACAAAAAAATATATTCCAAAAAAAATGTGTCATTTTTTTTTCAACTAAATTTCAATTATCTTGAAGAGGACTTAGGAATTAAATCTTGAATTTAACTCTGAACGCAATATAACGATGTGAGAAAGTATGTTTTTAAAATCATTCGGAGAGACATTTAGTCTAGGTGCAACATAACGATGTGAGAAAGTATGTTTTTAATATCGTTCGGAGAGATATTTAGTCTAGGTGCACATAAGTTAGTCCGGACACACCTTACCATAAAAAAATAATGAAAAGAATAGTTGCAACCTAATCTATTATAAATTGATTCTTGACTGCTTAGTTAACGTATTCGTAATTTTTTTAATATATTCTTAAATTTATTATTATTATTATTATTATTATTATTATTATTATTATTGTTAACGGGGACCTTAACATCCAATCACCATAAAGAGGATTTGTTTAATCGGGCTTTATTACATCATTCCCCCTAATCGTTTGGGTTAATTTCATTTTGGTCATTTTGTTTTTTGCGGTCATATAAGTTTTAATTAAGCTATAAATGAGTCAAATTGAATATAATATTTTAGTCTACCTATCAATCTCTTTTTATGAGTCATGATTATCATCCTCTTTCAATCTTTTTTTCTTTCTTTCCTCTGTTAATTAAAAACACATTATTTTAGGACGCATTATGTATTGAGATAATTAAAAACTTTGTTCTATAAAAGATTGTTCCAATAACTCATAAGGACATTTATTTTTTGATTGACGACGAGCATAGAAGAGAGAGAGAGAGAAGAAAAAGAAGAAACGAAGTGAAAGGAGGAAGAGAATATAATTTGGGCGGGGCGGGGCGGAGAGGGCGGTGTGAGGATGGGGTGCGGGTAAATATAATTGTTTAAAAAATAAGGGATTAAATTTTTATTTTTTATTTTAAATAGACGTGTAGGTGAATTTTTAAAAAAAATAAAAGATTAATATATATATATTAAAATAAGAGAAGGATATTTATGTTTTTTTTAAAAAAAAAAAAAAATAGTTAAAGGAGATGACTGGTATTTTACAAATGATACGGGGAGGTTTGTGGTTTTGAACGTAAGGACATAAATAGGACATAAATGGGAAATAACCTTCAAACTTATATACCGTGAGGAAGAGGAAAGTAATTGCCATAACCAAATGGAAGATCTATATAAAGGGCCGGGAAGAGGGTAGGGGCTTTTGTTCATCTAAGCAGCCTCAGTAATTAAAAGATGGATACTTGCCTTCTTTTGTTAACTCTCTTCTCCTTGTCCTTCTTCTTTTCTTGGCAACCAACAATGGCGAATCAAGGGGAGGAAATGAAAGAGGAGAAACTGATGATAGGAGCAATTTTGGATTTCAATTCTCGCATAGGGAAAGAAGAGAAAATAGGCATGGAAATTGCCATTGATGATTTTCAGAACAGAACCAAACAGAGGTTTGGTCTGAGATTACAAGATTCAGAAGGAAAATCCATGCATGCTGCTCTTGCAGGTATGTGCAGGAGTTTATTTTTCATATGATATTAGTATTAAAATTTTCTATTTTTCTATTATTTTATTTTTTTTGACGAGAAAGTTTATTAGAATTTTATCTATGAAAAAAAAATAAAAAAATACACCGAGTTAAATTTGAGAATTTTCAAAATAAACAATTTTTTCATATTATTTAAGCAATTTCCATGAGTTTTGGTTTAACTTTTTATATTATTCTTTTTATTTTCCAATTTTTTTATTTTTTTATATTTTTTTTATTTTTTTGTTGAGAATTAAATACCAAGTTTCTATTATTTTTAGAAAAATTATTTATTTTCTTTGTTTCAAGCTCCTTTTCCCAAAAAAATAATATGGCCAAATTTACATGTTTTTATTTTAGTGTGAAGAAAAAAAAGTCTTTATAAGCATATATATATATATATATATATATAATATTTAAAAAACAATTTACAAAAAAAATTACTAAATAATTTTTTCTCATAGAATGAGCGAAGAATTAGTTATTTTTCTTTGAGTTTTTGTATTCGTGTTGAATATTTTATTATTTTTATTTTATATTTAAAAATTCTCAAATCATAAAAAAAAAAAAAAAAAAAAAAAAAAAAAAAAAAAAAAAAAAAATATTGATCAATTTTTTTTTTTTTTTGATATTATTAGTTTGTTGGATTTCTAACTTAGAAAGTGCCCTGGTTAAATCTACGGTACTTTCAAAAGTGAACGATAATATTTGTTGACTTTTCAGCAAAGTATCTAATAGACACAGAGCACGTACAAGCAATCATGGGACCACGAACATGGGAAGAAACCTCGCTGGCTGCGGAGACCCTTGTCTACGGCCACTACGCTATCCCTGTTCTATCTTTCTCCGATTCATATCCGCCGTGGGCGGCGGAGCGGTGGCCGTTCCTGATTAACGCCGCCCCCAGCTCGCACCTACAGACCAAAGCCGTGGCCGCAATTCTCCGGTCATGGAAATGGCGCCGTGTGATCGTAATCTACGAATATTTCGGTTCGATTTCCAGCACCATCCCCAATCTTCACGACGATTTAAGAAAATTACGGACGGATATCTCTCGTTTCGTGGCGGTTTCTTCGTCTACCGACATGTCGGGAGAACTCCTGCGGCTCAAAACGGAACAGTGCAGAGTCTTCGTAGTCCATACGTCTATGTCGTTGGCGTCGAAATTGTTCGAAAAAGCTACGGAATTGAGCATGATGGAGTCGGGTTATGTTTGGATCACCACGAACTCGATCACAGACCATATCCATTCATTGAACTCGTCGGTGATCTCGTCGATGCAGGGCGTTGTCGGAATCAAGACCCATTTTCCCGAAACGGGTCAAGATTACAGAAACTTCTACCTCAGATTTCGTCGCATGTTTAGAAAAAATCACCCGGAGGAAAACAACTACGAGCCGGGCGTTTTCGCTCTCCAAGCTTACGACGCCGCCACGACGTTGGCTCAGGCAATAACGATAAACAATCGAGCAAACACCAGAGAAACCCAACAGTTGTTAAATAAAATTAACCGAACTAATTTCAACGGATTAACCGGAAAAATCCAACTCACCCACAACCAATTGCCGCCGGCGAACGTGTTTCAGATCATCAACGTGATCGGAAAAAGCTACAGGGAGCTCGGATTCTGGTCGGAAGGACATGGGTTCTCTCGGACAATTCATCAAACGCCTAAATACAACACCTCCATGGAGATTCTGGGTCATGTTCTTTGGCCTGGAGCGCCATGGATTACACCGAGAGGATGGGATCTACCGACATCATATGAACCGTTGAGAATCCTCGTACCAGACGGAGATGTAACAAAGCGATTCGTGAGAGTAGATTACAATGAATCGACAAAGAATTATAGGTATAGTGGGTTTTCGATTGATGTTTTCAGAGCAATGGTGGAGCACTTACCGTATCATTTGCCGTACAAGTTTCATCGGTATGAGGGAACATATAATTCTTCGGTGGAGTTGGTTTACAACCAGGTGAAAAGAAAAAGAAATTCATTTCCTCAATTTATTTGATTAGATTTGGTGTGTTTGGTTGAATATTTAAATTAATGAAATTTGATTTCAAAATGTAAATTTTTATTTTTATAAAAATAAAAATAAAAAATTACAATAATTTTTTAAAATCAAACTATTTCTTTAATTTGTTCCACCAAACTAGGGTGGTAAGTAAAAACCGAAAAAATCGAAAAAACGAATCTAACCATTTAAAAGAGAAAGTGGTTCACTTTAGTTTTTAAAATTTTTGTTCATTCGAACCAAATCGAACTGCTTAAAAGAAAAAATAATTTACTTCAGTTTTCAAAAAAAAAAAAAAATCATTCGAACTGAACCGTTTATGTTTTCCCCCCTTCGGTAATAGACCTAAACATATCAATTAAGTGATATGGTTTGTTTGTTTTCCCCCTTTCAAAAGGCTCATTATAATAAATGAAACCCGAAAATAGTTTTTTTTAAAAAATAAAAATAAACAGGCTAATAAATCGAAACTGAAACGAATGATTTTGGTTTGACTTGGTTCTCTTTTCTAAAAGTTTTACTCCAAAACGAACCGAATCATTTTGTAAATTTACATTCGGTTCCATTGAGTATTGGTGGCAAAACGAAACTGAACCGTTCACACCCTTTGGGATATGTTTGGTTGAAAAAAAAGAAAAAGGAAAAGAAAAATGAGAGGAAAATTATTTTCTCTCTCGTGTCATTTGGTTAAAAAAGAAAAATAAAATGAAATAAAATAATTCACTTTAATGTAATTTATTATTTTATACTCGTATATTACAAAAATACATTAAAATTTCTATTATCAAGGATATAATTATAATTCTACTCTCCTCTTGAAAAAGTATCATTTATTTTCTTCCCAAATTGGTGTGAAAAAAAATTGGTTTAGAAAAATTTGTACTTTCCTATCTATTTTCTTTTTACTCCTATTTTCAATTCATACCAAACAAATTTTTATTTTTTTCATCCTCTTTTTTCTTTCATTTTTTTATCCATCCTTTTTTCAAATCAAAGAAACCCAACTCACACTAGTTTAATGGATATATATATATATATATATATATATATATATATATATATATATATTTAATTCTATTTTTTTTAACACTAAATTAAAATTTGTAACCTAACAATTATCTAATATGTCTCTCTAGTGGGAGGTCTAGTGTAAAAAAACTCTCCCAACAATTCTTACACCGAAATAGTATAATTGAGTGCAGACATTTGATGCGGTAGTTGGTGACTTGACAATCATAGCTAGGCGGTGTAGTTACGTAGAGTTCACACTGCCCCACACAACATCCGGACTGGTGATGGTGGTTCCAGTCCAATCAAAAGCAGGCAACAACAAGGCATGGCTATTCATGAAGCCCTTCACAACGGCAATGTGGATTCTTATAGCACTCATCAATGTTTACAATGGCTTTGTGGTGTGGATTATAGAGAGGAATCACTCCTCTGAACTCAAAGGCTCAATACTCCATCAAACTGGGATCTTACTTTGGATGGCTTTTGCTACCTTGTTCCCTATAAATGGTAACAACTCTCTCCCTTCCTCTCTCTATGTATAAGGTTACAACAACTTTTACCCAATAACCAGAGAGAGATTGATCGAGAGTTATCTAACCAAAAACCTGATGTCTAAGGAGAAGATTGTTGGATTTATCCCACATTGAATATGTGATTGGACTGGTGACCGAATTATAAATATGAAGGAAAAAAATCTCATTTGATGATCTAACTTTTGGGGTTGAGATAGTCCCTAGCATTACCCTACATATAACACCTCAATTAATCATATATTTTTTTTCCCATCATGTGTAGGGGAAAAGTTGCACAGCAATTTGTCAAGAATGGCAACGGTGGTTTGGCTTTTTGTGGCACTTGTCATAACCCAAAGCTACACCGCCAACCTCACCAGCATGCTCACTGTCCAGAGTCTCAAACCCAAAATCACCGACGTTGATTCCCTCCGGAATAGCAACGCCGCGGTCGGTTACTCCAACAAGTCATTTGTTGTCAATTACTTGGTCGACGTTCTGCGATTCAACCGGAAAAACGTAAAGAATTTCTCCACTTTTGAGCAGTATGCCGGAGCCCTCCGAAGCGGTGAGATCTCTGCCTTCTTTGTGGAAGCTCCGGTTGCCGGTCTTTTTATCAAGAGATATTGCAAGAGCTTTGTGGCTACCGGACCGACGCACAAGATTGGAGGATATGGATTTGTAAGTATAGTTTCGTCCCTTTGATTTTCAGAATTTATCGCTTACCAACCCCCATTATCTCCTGGGTAATATTCTATACCATTGGTAAATATAACATATTAATTTTATTGCAAGGCATTTCCCAAAGGGTACCCTATGCTCCCAGACATCAACGAAGCAATTCTGAAGGTATTTGAAAGTGGAGAGCTTCAAGAACTTGAGAACAACTTATCAAATACTGAGAAATGTATGGATTTGGATTCAGACAATGAGACCATCAGACTAAGTCCAAGTAGTTTTTGGATTTTGTTTGTATTCAGTGTAGGTGTCTCCACAACTGCCCTTGTTATCTATCTGGTGCATCGGAAGTGGAAATTACAAAATAACTCTTTGTCCGGACATACAAGGATTTGGATGTTGATGATGATTGTACTTAAACAATGGGAGAATCAAAGAAGAAAATTCTCTAGAAAAGTTACCAATTTAGAAAATAATTCTCTGAATGAACACCAAGTCCATAATTGGGTTTAAAAGAAAGTCTTGGAGAAATTTATGTAAATGTTAGAAAAAATGTGTAGTTTTTAAAAAGTGGTTTGATCCCCCTGTACGAATAAATCTTCCACTAATTTTTTTTTCGAACCAATTTATATGCACCTTAATTAATCACTTATACGGACGATCTTAATGGTCTATTTCTCCACAAAAGACCGATATATTCAAAATTAAATTTAAGATTAAAGTGAGAGTCGAATTTTAATTGACAAAAAAACAGACATTTTTGGTTATCAAAGAGGACTAATACCTATTGCGAAGGAGTTGTCTTTGAGGATCACTAAAAGGGTACAATTTTGTTTATATATGTATGTAGTTTGAAAATTAGAATTTCGTTTCCATGTTTACTAATTCAACGGTTATATTCAAGTGTAGTCACAATAGTATTTAATATTGATTGTACTTTTATCATTGTTTGCACTTTTTTTTGTGATATTTTTGTATTTTGTGGGGACATTTTGGTTGAGATTAGTTTTTAAACCCAAGTTAAAAATGTGAGGGTGTAATATTCTTCTTGTAATAGAAATTAGGATGCCCGCCTCAATGCGCAGACTTGTGGATGTTCAATGTGAACTATTTTGATTAATCTTTATATTTATAATTGAAATTTTAATTTTTAAAAAATATTATTCGATTTTCAATATTATTTTTAGATTTTTTAACACATGTTTGTAGCACAATATATTTTTCGTCGGTTGTTGAGTATATATTTTGGGAGTATAAACGTAAATTTAAAAAAAAATGAAAAATTTCATTGGCATTGAGAAATTCATGTTTTTGTAGCATAACAATAAAATAATTTTAAGTAAACCATACGACTTTTTTAAAAAGAAATCACCACATATATTACAATAAATTATTTACAATTTCATTGTTGTATTAATGTCTTCTACAATCGTGACATACATCAAGATATACATGCACATGTATACGTATATAAGGGTATTTACCACTGATCTCCCCTGTAATTTATCTAATATCATAAACTTTTGTCTTTTGAAAAATATCATCAGTCAATCCCTTTGAACCATTTAAAAAAAGAAAAAAACATAAATGCTCTTCTCTAGTTTAAAATAATAATAATAATAATAATAATAATAATAATAATAATAATAATAATAATAATAATAATAATAATAATAATTCAAAAATTCACTAAAACCCTTATTTTTAGAAAGGTATTTTTTACTCCTTTTTTTTTAAAAAAAAAAAAAAAAAATCACAACTCACCCACCGCCACTACCCTCGCATCATTTTTTATAATTTGTTAAAAATGAAATGGCTGATTTTGTTCTTTATATTTTAAATAGGGATGTTAACATAACAAAAAACTTCAAGGGATATTTATGTTTTTTAATTATTTGATTATTTTTAAATTATTAAGGATAAAAGTATCTTTTCAATAAATAAAAAAAATGTACTAATTTTTAACCTATAGGAGAGGTAAATAGTGTATGACAAAAAATGATAGAGGATGACAGGTATTTAATAAATGATAGGGAAGATTTGTAATGTTAGATAAAATGACAGGGAAGTAAACGGTAAATACCCCAAAAATGATAAAGGATGACTAATATTTAATAAATGATAGGGGAAATTTGTGGTTTTAAGCAAAATGACAGAGGAGATAAACGGTAAATACCCATATATAAATATAGATGCATCTATTAGGAAAATAAATAGTTAATGAAGAAATTAACGTGGATGATAATTATTATCAAAATATTAAGGGACAACTAAAAAATATTTGTGTCACTAAAATTCCACTTGAATACATTTAAATTTGCTAAATGAAAAATACAAAAGAGACAAACTCACTTAATCCAAGAAGAAAATAGCAATGGAGAGCTCTCATTCATTTTGGGCAAGAGCTTCCGCTTTTAATTGTTAGATGAATGGTACCAAGAGAGTCCGGTTGAAAAGGGAAGCCGTTTTCTTTTCTTTTGAATAAAAACTCGACTCTTCTGAGAAACACTTAAGGAATTAAATTTTGAATTTATTCTTGAATTCATCAGGCCGATGTGTAAGACTGCGTGTTTAAAATCGTCGGGAGGTGCCTACTCAAAGTGTGCATAAGTTGACCTAAACTCTCCTTACTGTAAAAATAAAAAATAAAAGTAGAAATGAATAGTAGTATGGTACAATTATAAAGAGCAATTCTATGTATTTTCTTTAATAGAAATTTAGGCAATATATTTCCCCCTGTTAGTTGGCGGGTCACCACATACATTCCCTACTAAGAAGCAAAATATAAGAAAAGAAAGTTCTTGAGTGAAGAAAAACTTACCTTAAGTAAGAGAGGTGAACACTTGAGTTCAGAATTGTATCTTCATCACTATTTTCCTTTTCTTCTCTTTGATATATATATTGTTTTTTGGGGGGGGGATATTTAGGGTAATGGGTAAGGTGGAAAGGTTTGAGGGAGTGTGGGATGAAAGAAAATGGGTGAAATTTCAGATGTAAGAAGGGAGAGGGGGAGGGTTAGAAGTGTTCTTAGTTGACTTTGGGGAGGGGAATGGGCTGAATCATATAGGAAACGCCCTCTCCTGGGCATCCAAGATGCGCATGTATCCCTGGATGCGCAAGCCTACATATTTGGGCCGTCGGCAATCCTACTTACTGACAACCCCTATTAACCACTCAAAACACATTTTAGCCCCCATAAAAATAGTATTTCATGAATTTTCATCCAAACGCACTCCATTAAGTCTTTCTAACTTTGGGTAATGTCTAAAAACACTCCAAAACAACCCCCATTCGCTCCAAAATAGAATCCAATACTTGTCATCTTCCAAAATAAGTGGGAAATGAGCAAAATTATTACTAAATGCAATTCAAAAAAAAAAAAAAAACCTTTAAATTGATGGTAGTAAAACAAAATTGGGTCATCCAATTTGTGGGGAAAAACTTTAAATTGCTTGCCAATTTGATGAATTTTCGAAAAAGTCCAAACTTTGGGGTCAAAATAGAAATTTTTGAAATACTTTGATTTCACTTGATTTCTTCGAAATTCATCATTGAAAATTGAAATTGATTTAGTAGAACATAATAATCACTTTTGATCAAATAAGCCCAAAAATAACTTTTGAAAATTCAATTGTGACCTTGAAATTTTTCTTTGACTTTTCAAATCTCAATTGGAGCTCTGATTCGTGTTTTTTTAGAATTAACAATTATTATTAAAGATCAAATTGAAAATTTGAATCATAATTGATCCATTTGAATGTCGATTTAAGGTTACTCAAAATTCCAATTAAACCCCCTAAAATGTTCTAATTCGAGAAATTGTCCAATTGGCCAATTCGCGCCCAGGGGAGGAGGGCTAATTGGGATTAAAAGACTTCCAATTAACTTATTTTAAGGTTAATTGAACTTTCCAAAGATTAACTTTGAATCTTGAAGTCCAAGATTAATCTTTCAAATTTTTAATTTAGTCTCTAAAACTTTCAAAAGGCACAATTGTGGTTCCAATCTCTAATTGAATAACTTTTAACTTAATTGGAGTTTTGAGATAATATTTTGACTGGATATTAAATTTATTATTTTAAATTTCAATTTAGCCCTTAAAACTTCCAATTGCAATTTTAAATCTTGAATTAATTCTTCAAATCTTAGAATCAAGACCCTCCATTTTGATTTGGATATTTTTAAAATTCATGAATAATTGATTCAAGCAAATCATTATTATTATTCAATTATTTTTTTTATTATTTTTTTAATAATGAAATGTCATGTATTGGTGGGACAAAATTCGGTGTTGACAGACAATGAATCTAATAGTTTTCCCTTAAAATAATGATAAAATAATATTTTTTTAAAAAATAAATTGATTCCATGGGATGATCTCACTCTTGTTCGGCCGGCCAAATTAAAAAGCAAAATTATTCAAATAAAAAAAATAAAAAAGACAGAAAAAAAAAAAATCAATAATACAACAAATAACTTGTGAAAAGTTATTCTAAATCAAGGCTTGAACCCTACACATCACTTTTCTAAAATAATTTTCTTCAAATCAGTCAACCACAAGTATTGACAATCTTGAATTAAATTTTATGGTCTTCATTGATATCTCACCCTTCAATAATAATCAAGCTAATTTAATAATGTTTACTTAAATTGATGTATCAATTATTTAATTTATTGAACGATAAAGGAAAAGAAGATAGTGATCAGACTTTAAATATAAACCCTAATATTTTTTAATAAGTCAACTTCTATGTTCCACATTGAGTGTTTTTCTTCCAAAAGTCCTATTTTAAAATGGAACAACTTTTTAGGTTCTATATAATTAAAAACAATTTTTAGATCCTCTTTTAAAAAAATAAAATGGCACAACCCCTACAATATAAATTGTATGACAAAAATACCATTCCTCATTTTGAACCTTAACCCTAAAAAGTTTGATCCCTACCCTCTCTCATCCTTCCTCCTCTCTTTCTCTCTCATCTGATGGCGAGGCGTGACGGCATCTGGACGGCAAGGTATGGCGGCAGCGAGGCGTGAAGGAGAGCGACGATGGGTTGGATGGTGACGTCTTGACAACTCCGATTTGGAGGCATGACGGAGAGCGACGATGGGTTGGATGGTGACATCTCGACAACCCCAATTTGGCCAGATATGGCCAAATTGAGGGAGACTGGCCAGGAGATGGCGACAATGGCGATGGCGACGGTTCGTTGTCGCCATTATTCGTTGCCTCCGTTTGCTGCTCGTCGTTCGGTACGTGCTGCTGATGCTCGTCGTTCCTGCCGTCACTGCTCACCAATGGTCATCGTTCGTCGCTTAGATCTACTTAGATCCGGCCAGATCTAGGTAGTTTTTACCACCACCGCCGCCCGATTTTAGGTATTTTTCTCCTTTTTTTTTTTTTTTTTTTTTTTTTTGCTGTTGTTTGGGGTGCTGTTGTATTGAGATGTGTTGATTGTTGTTTGGGTGCTATTGTATTTTTCATCTCCATGGTTGTATTTTTCAGTTGTTGGGTTTTTTTTGTTGGTGTTTGGGTGGTATTGTATTTTTCATTTCCATGGTTGTTGTTTGGGTGCTTGTGTTTTGATTCAACAACTAGAGGTAAGTGGATATCCACTAATTGATTTGTGTGGATATCTACTGACTGATTTATAGATATCCACTGAAAATCAATAACGTGTTATTGTTCAGTGGATGTCCATTGCTTGATAGGTGAAGGATGATAAATGAAATTGAATTAGAATTTTGATATTATTTAGGATAGCCCAATTAGATTCAACTTAAGTTTTAACGATTTCTTGATTTATTTGTCATTTTTATCCTTTGTATGTAGATAATTGTGTTATTTTTTAGTTCAGTAGATATCTACTAATTGTTTAATTTGAATGTTTAAATGTTTGTGTTATTTTTTTAGTTCAGTGGATATCTACTGATTATTTAAATTTTTGTATTATTTTTTAGTTCAGTGGATATCCACTAATTGTTTTTAGTGGATATCTACTTATTGATTTTTTGTAGATATACACCTATCTACTTATTGAAGACCGATGAAGATGGAGAGAGCGCGATGATGTGATGATTGGTAAAGACGACAGATGTCAATGGTCTTAATTTTTAGCGGATTTCTACTCTATTTTATTTATTTTTTTTGGATTTCCACTTAGAGAATAGGTGGATTTATGTAATTTTCTAGTGAAATGTAACTAAAGATTAAAATTCAGTGAATTTTTTTTATTTTTTGGTTTCTCTAATTCTTTATATTTTAAAATGTTCATAGAATATTTAAAAAAATAAACTAAATTTGAAATTAAATCAAATGAAAAATAATGTAAGTGGATATCTACTAAATATAATTAATTGGATATCCACTTAATGGATATTTAAGTAGATATTCACTTAATTGATTTTTAAATATTTTAAAAGAATTTTTAATTTAAATAGAATTTAATATTTAATTTTTTATATTTTAAAATGTTCATGGAATATTTTAAAAAATAAATTAAATTTAAAATAAAATTAAGTGAAATATAATTAGGGTATTTATGATATTTTATAAAAAAAATTATTTTTAAGAAAAATAAAACTAATTGAATTTTTTTATTAAAAAATAAAATTGAGCAAAAATAGAAAACAAATGAAATTCTAAATATATATATATATATATATATATATATATATATATATATATATATATATATATAATTTAGGATTTTTAAAAAAAAAATGGTCAAAATGACAGTTTTGTAAATTTTGTAGTTATTGAGAGTAATTTAGGAAGAATATATATGATGATACTTTTAGAATGAGCCCAACAAACATGGGACCTAAAAAATTATTTTTTAAACAAATAGGAACCCTCAATTTTTTTTTCCAATTTACTAATATCTATTTAGTAAATCAGGACATATTTTATATTTTAGAAATTTTTGACCATCGAATTATATTTTTATCCAATAGTCAAGATTAAATAAGATCTTATAATATCTTTGGCCTTAATTTTCATCCCAACAAATCTCTCACAAATTTTTATCCTACTTTTTATCCTTAACAAATTTCACTCAAATTTTAAATATCTTTTCATTAACTGTTTGGATTAATTTCATCGATAAAATATTTATGAAGAAAAAATTTTACTTAAAAATTTGACACCCCCACTTACAAAGCAGTTGAGTTTAATTATATTTTATACCTTGTAAGTTTCATATATACAGTTTACTAACCAAACTTTTATTATTTATTATTTTTTAACCCTTATAAATTACAAAAATTGATATAGTGCCTTTAGGGATGGAAAATCCCTAGTGTGTATATATATAGCAAATAATAAGAATTTATTATTTCTATTATTTTTTCAGATATCACCGGATGTATTCTTCTATATACATTTACAATATGAATATGATGAAGTTAGGTATTTCATATTAATTTAAGTATCGTTTGAATTTTTATTTTTTTTATGTACAAACATTTGGGGGATGGGCTTTTTAATACTAGACCTCCCATTAAGGAGACACACTGGATAACCGCTAAATTACAAATTTTGAGTTATTTGAGTATTGTTTGATAATATTTTTTAAGCTTGTTTGGTTGTTGTTGTTTATTTTTTTTTTTTTAAAAAAAAAAAAGAAGAAGAACAAGTTCTTTTTTCAAAAAAAAATAAAAATATATATTTTTTTAATTTATTATATTATGAAAGATTGATTGATTAAGACCTCTATCGATTTTTTTCACTTATATATATATATATATATATATATATATTAAACACATTTTTTTTGTTTTTTATTTTTAAATATATTTTTTTGCAAAATTATTTTTCTTCTATTTTAAAAGTTTTAAAAAGAAATATTGGCAAACATTGAGGGTGACTTTTTTTTTTAGAAATTAAAGAAAATGGGGAAAACAATTCCTTACTTACTGGTACTTTGAACTAGTCAGTTCCATGAACCAAGACATGCCTAATCACTGAAAATAAGTTAAAATATGTGCAGTTACTAAAAAGTCGACAAAATTATCAAATATACATTTTTAAAAAATATATTACAAAATAATCATTTTATCTTTTTGTGACGATTTAACCCCTCATGTTATATTTAATACGAGAGTCGTGTTACATTCTAATTTTTTTCATTCAAATTGATAATTCGTCTATCCTACATTCATGTTACATTAGATTGTGTTATATTCAACACAATCTCAGATCATGTTATATTCAACACGATCTTCATGTTGAATATAACACGTAGTCGTGTTACATTCTAATTTTTTCATTCAAATTGATAATTCGTCTATCCTACATTCGTGTTATATTCAACACAATCTCGTGTTGAATATAACTTGAGGTTGTGTTACATTCTAATTTTTTCATTCAAATTGTTACATTCCACTTTCACTGCCATACAAATCAAATCTATACAATCAAGAGCACGATCAAACATTCAACACGATCTTGTGTTGAATATAACACGAGGTCGCACTACAAGAAAAAAAGTCTTTTATCACGTTTTGTAAATATAATTTATCTCGTTTTTTATTTAAACTGTGATTGTTAAAATATTAGTGAAATTTAATCTCATTTAAAATTTATGGTGTGATTAAAAATATTTTTTTATCACATTTTTTAAACAAATGTAATAATAAGTAAATAGTTTTTATCACATATTTTTATTAATAAGAAGATATCTTGTGTTGGGTGAAAAAAATGGCGCTAAACGGAGGGGGGAAAAAAGGCGCTCACCAAATAGACTTTCCTTCCCGATCGTTCATCAAGCTAGAAAAACTGAAGAACCTCGCAAGACCTAGCTACGATGTTCACCTTGCTGCGTCGATCTCCCATCACACGAGGTTCATGGTACATCGGACGTCGCTCCAGCCCTAGCAGCCCGTCTCTCTTCGTCTCACCGACGGCCTCCAGCCCGTCTCTCTTCGTCTCACCGACGGCCTCCAGCCCCTCTCTCTTTCTCTCACCGACGGCCAGGTAATCTGAGGTTTAATTCGCCTTTAATTGGTTCGAATTCATGCAAAATCTAGATTCAGCTTTCATTGATTGAACTTTTTGTGAACTCTATTAAAAGATTTAAGAATCATTTGTTCCAATTCATGTGAAATCTAGATTCAACTTTGATTGTTTGAACTTTCTGTGAACTCAATTAGAAGATTCAAGACTCATTAGTTCAAATTCGTGTGAAATCTAGATTCTATCTTTGATTGATTGAACTTTATGTGAAATTGGAATTGGAATTGGAGTGGATTAGTGGAATTGGAATTGGAGTGTATTAGTGGAATTAGAATTTTTCTTGCTCTTTAATTTCCAGATTTCAACCCAATTTCGATCAATCATATAACTTCTACTTTTCTATTTCTTAACCCACAGTTAATAAATATTCTCTTTTTTCATATATCTTTTCCAAACTAAACCCACAAGGGCTGTAATTCCCTGTTCCCCTACTGATAAATCGGCCACAGGGGCAGGCCATGCATCTGGATTTATCTTTTCAATGTTTGTCCAAAGAGCTGATTTTAGAATAATAATACTCACCAAATGCAAGGGTTGTAATTCCCTGTTCCCCTGCTAATAAATCGGCCACAAGGGCAGGCCATGCATCTGGATTTATCTTGTCAATGTTTGTCCAAAGAGCTGATTTTAGAATAATAATATTCACCAAATGCAAGGGCTGTAATTCCCTGTTCCCCTGCTGATAAATCGGCCACAAGGGCAGGCCATGCATCTGGATTTATCTTGTCAATGTCTATAAAATCAGAGAGCTGCTGCAGCATCTGTCCACGAATACAAATATTATTAAATTCAAAATTTATCGGTTAAACCCCCAATTTTATGTGACTAGATGATGATATATCAATCATTCTTCGATTTATAGCAAAGAAACTTGAAAAGCTCAATTTTTTTTTTCTCGTTCAAGTTTTGTTTCAGGTCTGTCTTTGCATAGCACTGTTTCCTTGCTCCATTTCCAGTTTCATTACTCCAGTTTTTTTGTGCATATTATGTGTTCACGTTGTTGTTTCTGTTCTTCTATTTCTGTTCACATTTCTATTTTGTTATGTTTCTGTTCTGTTTTTTTTTTTTTTGGTTTCTATTCTTCTGTTTCTGTTCACATTTCTAATTCTTTTATTATTTAGTTGTTTATTTGTGTTATTTGTATAGTTGTTTATTTAATAGAATTTAATTTATATTGTTTGTTAGAACTCAAATTAAATGGCTAGTGAAGGATCAAAAGACCTCGCATCTGTTCTATTTTTTCTGTTTCTGTTCTTCTGTTTCTGTTCACGTTTCTGTTTTGTTATGTCTTTGTTCAAGTTTATGTTTCTGTTCTATTTTTTTTTTTTTCTGTTTCTGTTCTTCTGTTTCTGTTCACGTTTCTAATTTTTGTTATTACTTAGTTGTTTAGTTGTGTTATTTGTATAGTTGTTGGTTTAATAGAATTTAATTTATATTATTTGTTAGAACTCAAATTAAATGGCTAGTGAAGGATCAAAAGACCTCGCGTCTGTTCTATTTTTTCTGTTTCTGTTCTTCTATTTCTGTTCACGTTTCTGTTTTGTTATGTCTTTGTTCAAGTTTATGTTTTTGTTCTGTTTTTTTTCTGTTTCTGTTCACGTTTCTAATTTTTGTTATTACTTAGTTGTTTAGTTGTGTTATTTGTATAGTTGTTGGTTTAATAGAATTTAATTTATATTGTTTGTTAGAATTCAAATTAAATGGCTAGTGAAGGATCAAAAGACCCTGCGTCTGTTCTATTTTTTCTATTTCTGTTCACGTTTCTGTTTTGTTATGTCATTGTTCAAGTTTATGTTTCTGTTCTGTTTTTTTTTCTATTTCTGTTCTTCTATTTCTGTTCACATTTCTAATTTTTGTAATTACTTAGTTATTTAGTTGTGTTATTTGTATAGTTGTTTGTTTAATAGAATTTAATTTATATTGTTTGTTAGAACTCAAATTAAATGGCTAGTGAAGGATCAATGTTATAAATTATTTTATATATATATTTGTTAATGTCGTGTGCTTGGCTTCGCCTCCCCTTTTACCTTGCGCCTAGGCTCCGGGACCCCTTGTGCGCCTCGGTACGCCTAGAGCCTTTAACAACTATGATTACTCCAATTGTTTGTGCATACGGTGTGTTTTTCCTCCATTTTCGCTCAGTTTTCACTTTTAAACCAACCTGGACAAAGCTTTTTTTCCTTTGACAGAGCTGGAAAAATAAAACAGAGCGTTTTTCCTTTTTTTTTTCCTTGCTTCATTTCCAGTTTCCTTGCTCCAGTTTTTTTGTGCATACTATGTGTTTGTCCTATTTTTTTGCTCAGTTTTCCCTTTTACAGTTTCATTTAGAGTGTCTTCCTTTCTAATTTAGAGTTTTATTGTGCAAAATTAAATGCTTGTTGCTCATTGCTCTGCTCCAATCATTTCTTCTTCTAATTGTTGCTCTGTTTTCGTTTATTGCCCTGTTTTTCTTTCTAACCTATGTTTCTGTTTCTATTTCATGTTTCTGTTTCTGAACCTAAAAAAATTGTTTAATGTTTCTGTTTCTGAACTTTTTTCCATCTCACAGACAGTGGCTTTAATCTCATCAATTTCAGGATAATCAGACATTATTTGCCTTTTGAGATTGACACAATTATAAGGAAAAAAAAAAAGTCATGTATTGTTATACCCCTCCTTAAGCCGCTTAGATTTTACTGCAGCATACGAGAATTCTAGTTTGTATCAGCAGAATTACTTCTTTGATATTGAATCACACACTAAAGTTATGTTTGTTTTATGTTTCTGTTTCCCCCCAAAAAAGGGAACATAAACAGAAATATGGGAAGCAAAAAATAGATCTATTTTTCTCCTAATTTCTGATAACAGATTAAATTGTTGCCAGATTTCGATTTTTATTCCCAGAGCACTAAGTATACCTGCTATGTTCTTCGCTCAACAAGACAATTCAGCAGCCTAATCAAACATGTATTGGGCTGTGTTATTAAATGCTTGGTTCTTTTTATTATGGGTTATTACATGTTAATTGCTGGTTAATTGTTTATAATATATTTGTTTAATTGTTTATTTAGTTTATTTATGTTATAAAATTGTTTACTTCTGTTAAATTTGAATTTGGTTCTTTTTTGTTATAATTGCTTGGATAGTGCTATAATTTTTTAATTTTTTTTTAATGTTGTGCGCCTGGGTTCGCTTAGGTTAGTCCCTCGTTTTGGTCCTTGCGCCTAGGCTTTGGGACAACTTGTGCGCCTCGATCCGCCTAGAGCCTTTAACAACTATGGATCTTACTAAATTTAGACAGAGTAAAAAAATTTGGCAAAATAAGTCTCCATCCTTAGGTGCACCTTCGATGCACAGTGCACCCTCTGCCCACGATCTCCAGGTGCGTGCTTTGTGCGAGGCACGCGCCTAAAACTAGGTGAGGCGCAGACCTTGTGCCTTGCTACACCTTGCGCGCTTTTAACAATTATAGCCTAGGGACTTTAATGACCATGTGGGGTTGAAGCCAAAGAAAACATATAAAGTTACCGGTTTAACCGGTGGGGTTGAAGCCGGAGAAAACATGTGAAGTGTGAAATTACCAGTTGAACTAATGATGTGCATGATTCTTCTTAACCAATCAGTTCATCATAATTTTTCTTATGTATTAAATTCTTATTCCCCTCTCCCCAAATCCAATCCCAAATTTCTTTTCCCTCTGACTCTCATCTCTTACCAATATCATATGATTTATTTATTTTTTCAGTCTAATCATGGATAGATCATGGTTGTGCAAAGATAGAAGATCAAGAGAATATGGGGAAGGAGTAGAATATTTTTTAGATTTTGCTGTGACAAATTATAATGATCCTCATTGGATATGGTGTCCATGTAAAAAATGTGGCAACCTGATAAGCCAACATGTTCGAGATATATGAAATCACTTATTTTGTAATGGTATAGATCAAAGGTACCGTGTATGGATATGGCATGGAGAAATGACTCCTAATGAGACAACTCCTAATGATGCAAATCCAGATATGAATGACTATAATTTTGTCCATCAACAATTTAGAAGTTCTCCTTTAAACGACGAAGTTGGTGGAGTTGAGATAGTTCATACAGTGCACGATAAATTTATGGAAGACCTTAATACGTTCCATAAATTAGTTGAAGATGCTGAAAAAGCTTTGTACCCAGGGTGTACCAAGTATACAAAATTGTATGCATTGGTAAAACTTTATAACCTAAAGGCAAGTTTCGGGTTGTTTAATACTAGCTTTTCTAAGCTATTGACATTGTTGAGGGACATGTTACCGCTCGATAACAAGATGCTACCATCAACCTATGAGGCTAAGAAAACGTTGACTGCATTAGGCATGGAATATGAGAAGATTTATGCATGTCATAATGATTGCATGTTGTATAGAGAAAATTATGTGGATGCAATTACTTATCCCACATGCGGTGAATCGAGATGGAAAAGAAAATCTCATAATTCTGTTGAGACAAGAGAAGGAGTACCGGCAAAGGTGTTATGGTATTTTCCACCTATCCCACGGTTTAAAAAGATGTTTCAGTCGATAGAGATAGCCAAAAAATTAGTCTGGCATGCTGAAGAAAGAATAGTTGATGGCCAACTACGTCATCCAGCAGATTCCCCTTCGTGGAAGTTGGTAGATCACAAGTGGCCAGATTTTGCAATAGACCCAAAAAACCTTCGACTAGCCCTTTCAGCAGATGGAATCAATCCACATAGTTCTCTAAGCAGTAGATATAGTTGTTGGCCAGTTATATTGGTCACCTACAATCTTCCGCCGTGGTTATGCATGAAAAGGAAGTTTATGATGCTATCACTGCTAATATCAGGGCCAAAACAACCAGGAAAAGACATCGATGTTTATCTTGCACCGTTGATTGATGATTTAAAAATTCTATGGGATGTTGGAGTCGAATCCTACGATGCTTATAAAAAGCAATCATTTATATTAAGGGTCATACTTTTATGGACAATTAATGATTTTCCTGCGTATGGCAATTTGAGTGGATGTCGGGTTAATGGATATCTTGCATGTCCAATATGCGGTGAAGAAACATCTACTGTTAGATTAAAACATAGTAGGAAGATGTCATATGCTGGCCATAGAAGATTTCTTCCGCGACATCATCCTTATCGTAGGCAGAAAAAGACATTTAACGGAAAACAAGAATTTGGATCACCACCTTTCCCGTTAAAGGGCGACGAACTATTGAGTAAGGTTGAAGGAATCCCTTCAATGTGGGGAAAGAAGAATGGAAACTCGGACACGAAAAACGTTGGTACATGTTGGAATAAAAAATCTATATTTTTTTACCTTGAATATTGGCAACACTTGCACATTCGACATATCCTTGATGTTATGCATATTGAGAAAAATGTATGTGATAGCATATTTGGTACATTACTCAACATTCCAAGAAAAAAAAAAAAGATACAATCAAATCTCGGGAGGACATTGTAACTATGAAAATACACGGCGAGTTAGCACCAACATAAGGGCCGAACAAAACATATCTACCTGCAGCTTGTTACACGTTATCGTGGGATGAGAAAAAAAAAGTTTGTACGACTTTGTCAGAACTCAAGGTTCCAGAAGGTTACTCTTCAAATTTACGGAATCGTGTGTGCATGGAAGATTTGAAACTCTATGGCCTTAAATCTCACGATTGCCATATACTAATGCAACAAATATTACCAGTTGCATTAAGATCCGTGTTGCCCAAGCATGTGAGATATGCCATCATCAGATTTTGTTTCTTTTTCAATGCCATATGTAGTAAGGTGGTGGATGTGTCAAAGCTAGATGAATTGCAAAAAGAAGTTGTTACGACATTATGTTAGTTAGAGAAGTTTTTTCTTCCGTCGTTCTTTGACATCATGATTCATCTGATAGTACATCTCACTAAAGAAGTCTGACTATGTGGTCCTGTTTATTTTCGATGGATGTATCTATTTGAAAGGTTCATGAAAGTCATTAAGGGTTATGTTTTTAATCGTAATTGTCCGGAAGGTTGTATTGCAGAATGTTACATTGCAAAAGAAGCTGTTGAGTTTTGTAATTCATATCTATCTAGGATGGGTACCATTGGCATTCCATCAGATAAAAACATGGTCGAGGATGATGTAGACATAGGTAGGCCTTTATCAGGTGGTGTTGTTGTTGTTGTTGATCGGAAATAGTTGCAACAAGCGCATCGATATGTGCTGGATAACACAAACGATGTTCAACCGTATCTTGAGTATGCTCTTTATTCTCTTGTTTACGTTTTCATGTTTTGAACCAAAATATCTATATAAAATAATTGTCGGTACTTCATATTATTTACAGGAAGCATATGACTTGGTTGAAGCAAAAATTTCCCACTAAAAACCAACAATGGTTACGAATTGAACACAACAACACCTTTAGTGATTAGTTGCGGAAAAAGGTATACACTCGTTTACTTCTTAGTTTTATTGTTCGCTATTATTGCTAAAATGAATAAAGTATGCCAATATTTGTAGGTCAGATATGAAAATGATATCTCAGATAGCTTAAAGTCGATAGCAAATGGAGCTCAATACGAAGTAATAAAGTTTCAAGGATACATCATTAATGGATGTCGTTTCCACACGAGGGATCGGGATGATTCACGAGTCACCCAGAATAGCGGAGTGAGTTTAGTGGCTTCGATAATGCATATTTCAAGTGCAAAGGATAAAAATCTCGTTTATGCAGATATATCTTATTATGGAGTCATAACTGACATATGGAAACTTGACTATAACAAGTTTATGATTCCAGTATTCAAATGTGATTGGGTTGACAGTAAGAAGGGAGTTAAAGTAGACGATCTTGGTTTCACTTTAGTGGAACTTGATAGAATTGGCCATAAATCTGACTCTTTCATTTTAGCTTCGCAAGCTAAACAAGTTTTTTATGTTTGAGATCAAATTGATTCGAGATGGTCAGTCGTGCTAACTGCTCCTCGAAAAGACTATCGAGATGATGAAGATGTTGATGAGATAAATGATTGTTGTATTGAACACAATTGCCTCGCTCCAGTAATTCTGAGTCCTGATACCATAGATCTAGAAGATGATAACGATGAAGATGAGGGGAATAACAATGCGTTTTATGCACGACCAGAATGTAAGGGGACATGGATATAGGCAATATATTGTCATACTTGATTAATAATAGGCTTTACTTTCAGGATTGCTTGGTTTCTACCTTCTCGCATTTGTTTACTTTTTAATTGTGCTTTATATTTCTTAATATTTTTATGCAAGGTAATAATTTTGTTGAAACAAATGTCAATATGTGAAATTGAAGTTTTGAACTTTAAAATTGAGTCCTTCTTGCTATTTGTTCTATATTGTGATCTCATTAGATGGATCGATGTCAACCTTTCAATAATGAGCTTGGAGAAGGATCATTAACAAGTGCTACCAAAAATACTTGTAGAGGGGCAACATTTTTGCCCAAGTTAACCAAAGATAGAAGTTACAGTGTGAGGAAAATATTTGAATATAACGAAAATGGAGTACCAATAAGAACAGTTGCAATAGAGTACACAAGTTATCTTGGAGTATTGGCTCGTAATATGGTTCCAATCAAGTATGATCGATGGCAGAAGGTACCACAAAAGTTAAAAAACGACATATGGAGTACTGTGGAGGTAACCCTTTTTAATTTTTGTATAATTTGCACCTTTTTCATGTTATCTTATATATGAATGGTTTTTAGTTAAGCTATGTTGTCGATCCAAAATCAAAAAAGAAGTGTTTATCTTCGATTGGAGAAAAATGGAGGACATTCAAGAAGTACCTTACCAGTACTTATGTACGTCCATTTGAGGCTAACCCCATTGCTCTCAAACATCCACCAAAAAAATATAAGTGCATCAAACAACGCCATTGGAATAAATTTGTTGGAAAGAGATTGACGAAAGAATTTAAGGTACCTTTTTTTATTTGTTCTTTATGCATTGGAGATACTATTTTTTATATTGTTACATTATGTATTTGATGTTTGGCCTAAATGTGTTAAATTTTACATTGTAGAAATTAAGTGAGCTTCAAAGAAAAAGACGAGCAAAGAATATATATAACCATCGGTTAAGTCGAAAAGGCTATGCTAGACTTGTACAAGAATGCATAAGTTTTTATAAATATAAATTGAATTAGAAACAATTTCATAGCTCTTATCTTTTGCAATATATTTATTTTATATCTTAAAATTATTATGTTTTTCTTATAACAACCTGACATAGAAGGGAATGAGATTTTGGATAAGTTTTTATTGGAAGAAAGCTCGACAAAATAAAGATGGCGAATATGATAATGTGACGAGGATGACTGTTGAAAGAATAGTATTTTCTATTACTTCGTGCACTTATTTAAAATATTTTCATTGACTTTATCTATACTTATCATTTTGTATGATAATAATCTCACAGGATAAGTTGACACAAAAGGTTCAAGATGGAAGTTTTAAAACTCAAGGTAGTAATGATGTTCTTAGCATTGCGTTGGAAACTCCTGAGCACGCAGGTCGGGTGAGGCGAGTGGGAGGTCATGTGACACCAAGTGTCTATTTTCATATGCCTAAAAGGATAAAGAAAACTGAGTTTGAGGAAAAACAAAAGTCGATGGAGGCAATGTTGTTACAATTGCAAGAAGAACTTCGTGCAATGAAACTACAGGGTGCCAGTAGTCACCAATTGCATGAGTCTAATAATGTGAGCTCTAACACTTTACACAATTATTTAAGACCACTTGTTAAATCCGTGTCAAAAGAAAAAGATACTACAAAAAGAGATGAAAATGCACCAAGACTGATCGTGAGAAAGGTAATTCATTAATTCACATTTTGTTACTTTTAGTTTGTGTTTCATATGCTTGTTTTATGCTATTTTTAATAATATAAATTATTTGAGAATATTTTAGAGCAAAGCATGTAAGTTGGCAATGAACTCAATCGAAAATATTGTTGCCCATAGCACTGTATATGATACAATTGGAGCAAATGAAATGATACACAATGTTCCATTAGGGGATTTCTATATGCGTGTTTCCGTGGATTGTGCAATTAAAAGAGATGCTATTCTTCCAATACCTGTACATGACGAGATGTACAAGGTTATAAATGCTGAGGGGTCTCTTGTGGCTTGGCCTAAGAATCTTATAGTAGTCGTTGATAAGGTATTAAACTTATGTATTATTAAATTATAAACCATTCGATTATTTCTTTAACAATTGAGTGTTGATATTGGATTTGTTATGTCACAGGTACCTTCGAGAGAGACAAATGGTGATGGTAACTTAGATTGCATAAATTCTTTTTGTGAAAAATTATATAGATCTTTTAAAAGATGATGAAGTTGAAAACATTCAATTGGTAAAAGAAATATTTTGAGAGAGCATAGCACTCCAACTTATTAAATCTGATTTAGAGTATTTTGTGAGTTTAACAAAGTATCGGCTGCATGCATCATGCTATACATGAGGTAAAAAAAAATTGTTTTGTTTTTTATTGTGAATTCATCATGTTTGTTTTTAGATTGGTAAGTTGTCAAAAGATTATGATTTTGCTATTTGATTTCAGTTATCTATATGGAATTATTAAGAGGAGCAAATTGGATGAAAAATTTGGATGTGTTAGTCCGTTGTCCATTAGCAATGGAAGATCCAATAGTAGTGGTGAAAAATCAGGAATGCTTGCACGAAGATTAGAGACTTCAAGACCTAACCAATTATTCATTATTCCATTTGATATTGGATAGGTCTCTTATAATTTAGATGTATCGAGTTTTTAGTTTTAGAATATTCATGAATTGTGAATCTCATTGTTTGTAATTTTCATTTTTAACTTTTCAGGGAATACTGGATATTGTTGGCTATTGACCTATCAATTCTAACGGTATTCTATTTTGATCCCTGCTACTTAGGTGAAGTGAATACAACTCTTGAATTCATAATAAACACGTAAGTGTCATTTTATTCTATTTCGTGTTTCTTTTACACGACCTTTTATGTAGGCAACTATTTATGCATTTTTTTCTCATAAATTTTTATGTTTATAAGTTTTTTTTTTTTTTCTAGTTTTTTTTCACATAATCTTTATGTAGTGGTCTTAGAACATTGGAAAGGACCAAAACAAGGACAAAAAAAAACTCCAACTTGGAAGTGCATTCAGGTGATAAAAATGTTTTTCAATATATATCTATAAAATAAATATGTATATATAATAGCATAGTTGTTACACCAGTTCTCATCAAATTTTGTTATATTTAGTGCCCTCAACAATCTTTGGCTCTGAAATCTGGTTTCTACGTAATGAGATTCATGAAAGATATTATTAAAGATAAGAGCATCATTTTTCGAGAAAATGTGAGATAAGTTGTTTATTTTTAATTTATTTTGCACTTTGCATCCCTCGAAAATATTATGATTTTTTTATTTATTTTGCACTTTGCATCTCTCGATATTTATTTTTTTTCTCTAACTCATTTGAATAAATTTTGTAGTTTAATAGGAAGAATGCTTACTCCGAAGAAGAATTAGACGAATTGAGAGTTGAATGGATTAAATATATGTCAAAACAAATGTGATTGCAGAAAAGGTATGTCATTATCTTGAATATATAATTCATTTGTGAGACGTTTAAGCTGTGTTGCTGTATTTGCAGCAAAACCGTTGCTGTCTTGTTGTTTTTGTTGTAAAATAGCAATGGGTTTGGTGCAAAAACAGCAAAACAGTGTTGTGCGTTGCAAAACAGTGTTGTTTTGCTGAAAAAACAGCAAAGCACAGCGGGTTTGCTGCAAAAACAGCAAAACAGTGTTGTGCGCAACAAAACAGTGTTGTTTTGCTGCAAAAATAGCAGCACAGAGCACTGTTTTGCCTGTTTTTGCAGCAAACCCATAGTTGTTTTACAGCAAAACAGTTGTTCGACAGAAATGTTTAACTATAAATATGTTTTTTCTGCATAAGATTGTTAGTGCAAGTCCTTGAACAACGCTGAAAATAAAGTTTAATAAGTTTTTTTAGCTTGTTTTTTATTTTTAAAGTTTTTTTTTTGGTAAGTTGTTTGTTGTATCTTCAAGTTTATTGTTTGAGTTGGTTTCTTGTAGCTGTAAGTTCTTTTTCTAGCTTTTTTTTTTTTTTTTTTTTTTGTAGCTACAACTCTATTTTGTAGCTTTTTTTTGCTGGTTTTTTAGTTTTTCTTCCGTAGCTCTAAGTATTTTTTTATTTTTATTTTTTGTAGTTGTCTTTAGCAAGTTTATTTTTTCCTAGGTGTATTTTTAGATGCAAGTGTATTTTTTAAGTTGCTGCTTTTTTTTTTTCCTAGATGCAGGACTTCCTTTTTGGATCAACCGATGTCAAAAGTTAGCTGAACTTCACCTTTGGATGCTCTATGAGCGAGATTTTTTGTAGATTAGTTTTACTAGTTTTATATTTGATAGAAGTTTTATATTTTAGACATTTATACTTATAGAAATTTAACTTTATGATTTTTATTGTTATCTGTGTTTTTCATGTTGATGTAGAATTCTTATGTGATTAATATTTTAATTGTTTGGGTAATATGAAATTATTTTTTAGTTAATTTTTATAGTACTTTTCATAAAATGGTGGGTAAATTATTATTATTATTATTATTATTATTTTTTTTTTTTTATTTTTTTTTTTATTTATTTATTTATTTTTTTTTAATATAGATATGAGAGACAATCATAATTTTGAAATGTGATTGTTTTATTATTAAAGGTGATAGAAAAGAAAGTAAACATCTCAATTTGATACAAAAGTGAGATAGATATCGTCAAAATAATCACGTTTATTACTTTGATCACATATATATAACCCTTTTAATCACATTTGAAAATCGTGATATTAGATGGATTAACCATCTCAATTTTTAACTGTGATAAAAAATTTACCATCTCAGTTTTTAACTATGATAAAAAATATATTTTTAATTACACCGCATACTATCACGATTTGTTCTGGGACAAAAAGCTATGATAAAAACTTTTTTATCACGTTTTTTAACTGTGATAAAAAGCCTTTTTTCTTGTAGTGTCGTGTTACATTCTAATTTTTTTCATTCAAATTATTACATTCCACTTTCACCGCATAGAAATCAAATCTATACAATCAGGAACACGATCTCGTGTTGAATATAACATGAGGTCGTGTTACATTCTAATTTTTTCATTCAAATTGTAATATTCCACTTTCACCGCCATACAAATAAAATATATACAACCAAGAACCCATCCATTTGACCGTCTCCATAAGCACTTTCCCATATCACAACTAGATGATGAAGCAGATAAAAAATAAAAATAAATAAATAAATAAATCGAATTAGCCTCAACATTGCAAGATTGAAATCTTGCATTATTGTTCATCCAAAATACCAAAGCCAACAGCGCCATCCAGATCGCCATGGCTCGTCTTGAGGACGAGTTTCGCAACATATTGCTCATGCACTCTACCCTGATCGAGGTCGATTCACTTTCCGAATGCAGCTTGACGATTAGATTAGCTTCCAGAACTGATAGCTCGACGATCAGAGAGTAAAAAGGTTAGGGTAAATCTAAATGTGATATCTTATTAGAGATTCTTCTTCACTTCCTCCACTTTCGTCATCCTACCAATCAATCCCCATGGAACCACCAGAAATCCACTTCCAATCCGCCGAGAAGATTATCCTCCGCTGGGACTCCATCGTCTCCAAGGAAACCCGTGAGAAGATGATCTTCGACGGCGATCACCACGAGATCGACCGAGAAGGTGGTCGAATTGTTGTTCGAGGTCGTGAATTCAAGGCACGCCGGCGATTTTGAATCAAATTCTCAATGATGTTGTAGTAGAACAATGAAGGGAATCGCCCGAAGGTGAACGATTGGGAGCAGGTGCGGCCGTCGGTGGATTACATGGCGAAGGCGAACGATTGGGATTTGGGAGTGAAAAAGAAAGGGGGGGGAAGGTGCAGAGGGCAAAACCGTCATTTCAAAAAATTTAGGACCATCCTATGCAAACCAGCGTTTTTTGAAGGACTATGTTGTGCAAAAAAAAAAGTAATGGGACTATCTTGTAGATTTAGCATTTTAAGAAGACTATTTGGTATTTTTCCCTTAAAAGATAGGGCTTATGGACTCGTAACATTGGCACCCCTGTCATTTTGATTATTTCCAAAGACACCACTCATTTTGATTTTATAAAAAAAACAACAAGGTCCAAGCCCGATCTTAGGGCCAGCCTGCCCCTATAATATTTTCATATAAATAGAAAATTAATTATTTTCACACCACATTAAAAAAAAAAAAAAAAAAAAAAAAAAAAAAAAAAAAACATAATCAAGCATATAAAATAAATTCATCCCTATTAATTAAATTTCATTCAACCAAAATTATTAGATAGTTATATTATTTATTTTAATTAATACTAAATGACTAGGCTTGGGCTTAATAATAAAAACTTGTGCCCTAATTTGGTCCTAAAAATTGACATCCCTAAAATTCAAGGTCCTAGACTAGTCTTTAGGTTGAAACTCTCAATTAAAGTCCTAAAATATGATACATGGGTTGGACAAGGCTTCGAACCCATGAACAACCCTAGTGGATGATGTTGGGCGGTGGTTGTGGCAATGTGTTTGTGGTTAGGGGATGTTGGCGGTAAAGAAAAAGGTAGAAAAAAATGAAAAGATAAAAAAAGGTAGGCTATTTTTATAATAATTTTGTCTTTCTAAGCTTTACTAAAAGTATTAACTGTCTATTTAAAAAAGGGTTAATTATATTTTATCCCCTTGTAATTTGGTCAATTTGTACTTACTTTTCTATAGTTTGAAAAATATCACTTACTTCCCCTGCGGTCAAATATTTGGTGCACTTAGTCCCCTACATCAAGGGGTAAGTGGTTTGAAAATCTAACCACAGGGAGGGTAAGTGGCGATTTTCAAATTATAGGTGGATAAAGTGCAAATTGGCCAAATCACAGAGGATAAAGTGTAATTAACCCTTTAAAAAATTTACACTGTAATTTTTGAAATTCAATTAATGACATCATCATTTTCAAAGCCAAATTAGGTTTAATTTGTAGTCGAAATTAAATGATAGGGGTTCCCGTGGTATTAGATACAAATAACAGGGGTGTCAACGGAATTAGTTGAAATGAGAGGGAGGTGACTGATATAAACCCTTGAATATGTGACATGTTTTAAAGACTTGATGGATACTTAGTCTTACCAAATAGGTTCACGGCATTTGGTAGATTCCTTCAACTTTAAATGAGTTGGTCTAGTCCTTGTTTGGATGTTACAACAAAGTTGTTGGGACATTACCACGAAATTCTCGGAACAATAAATAAAATGAAAATGTTGACTTATCCCGTGGATGAGGCACGACCCTATTATCTCATTTTCTTGACATATTTACAATTTTTTATATTATTTATTAATTAAAAACTTTAAAAAAAAAAAATGTATATTATTTTTTTAAAAAAATCAATGAAAAAATATGGTATATAATTTTTTTTTTATATTTCTTATAATATTAAATATTGAAACTTGTTTAAAACAATTAATAAAAATAATTTCATGTAAAAAAATAACAAGATTATAGTTAGTTAAAAAATTAAAATTAAATTGTATACAAACATTATACTCTAGATTAAATGATAACAAGAAAAAACAACAATATAAATATAATGCAAATGCAATTTATCGTGTTTACTAATTACTTGGAAAGTCGCCCTGCCCCACTCTACCCTTCCAACCCCATGGTTGGTCAATCATTTATGAGTGGTTTTTTTTTTTTCATTCCACCTAAGCCCGACCCGTTTGAACCCAGAAACACTTCGGCTTGGGTACCTATCTACCTATACCTGATGCACCCGAACCCGCCTAATATATATTTACCAAATATCTCCCTAGAACATGAAATATTACGAAAATACCATATATATAAATATAACCCTAATCAAATTCAAATAATTCCAACCCTCATCACTCTTCTCTTCTTCTCTCCCTCTCTCTCTCAATCCCAAAGCCGATGTTGTCTACCATATTCAATAGATGATTCCTAAATGATTCCTGCATATATCGATGATTCATACAGTGATGATTCTTGCATCATCTAATAATTTTGCTATCAAATAATTATGCGTTTATCAAATCCTAATAATCTCAACATCGATAATTCTTGCAATGTTGTTGGTCATCATTGTCAACGGCTCTTGCTCCTTCTCCATCTTTTACTTCGATTTGACAATCTGTAAGTTTTTTTTTTTTAATTTTTTAATATATTTCTTGATTGTTTTTACATCTCCATCTCAGATCTACAAAAAAATTTAGATCTACAAATTTTTAGCATTTCATTTTTTATTTTTTGTTCTTATTACCCGACAACCAACTGACTCGACCAACCCCGAATTAGATCAGGGTAATGAGGGCACATGGTCAACTTCGGTTGGGGGAACTGTCGAAATTTTTCGTTGGGTCCGCTGACTGAAATCCTTCAACCCCAATCTGACTTTAGTAAGATGTACTATCAGATTTTGTTTCTTTTTCAATGCCATATGTAGTAAGGTGGTGGATGTGTCAAAGCTAGATGAATTGCAAAAAGAAGTTGTTACGACATTATGTTAGTTAGAGAAGTTTTTTCTTCCGTCGTTCTTTGACATCATGATTCATCTGATAGTACATCTCACTAAAGAAGTCTGACTATGTGGTCCTGTTTATTTTCGATGGATGTATCTATTTGAAAGGTTCATGAAAGTCATTAAGGGTTATGTTTTTAATCGTAATTGTCCGGAAGGTTGTATTGCAGAATGTTACATTGCAAAAGAAGCTGTTGAGTTTTGTAATTCATATCTATCTAGGATGGGTACCATTGGCATTCCATCAGATAAAAACATGGTCGAGGATGATGTAGACATAGGTAGGCCTTTATCAGGTGGTGTTGTTGTTGTTGTTGATCGGAAATAGTTGCAACAAGCGCATCGATATGTGCTGGATAACACAAACGATGTTCAACCGTATCTTGAGTATGCTCTTTATTCTCTTGTTTACGTTTTCATGTTTTGAACCAAAATATCTATATAAAATAATTGTCGGTACTTCATATTATTTACAGGAAGCATATGACTTGGTTGAAGCAAAAATTTCCCACTAAAAACCAACAATGGTTACGAATTGAACACAACAACACCTTTAGTGATTAGTTGCGGAAAAAGGTATACACTCGTTTACTTCTTAGTTTTATTGTTCGCTATTATTGCTAAAATGAATAAAGTATGCCAATATTTGTAGGTCAGATATGAAAATGATATCTCAGATAGCTTAAAGTCGATAGCAAATGGAGCTCAATACGAAGTAATAAAGTTTCAAGGATACATCATTAATGGATGTCGTTTCCACACGAGGGATCGGGATGATTCACGAGTCACCCAGAATAGCGGAGTGAGTTTAGTGGCTTCGATAATGCATATTTCAAGTGCAAAGGATAAAAATCTCGTTTATGCAGATATATCTTATTATGGAGTCATAACTGACATATGGAAACTTGACTATAACAAGTTTATGATTCCAGTATTCAAATGTGATTGGGTTGACAGTAAGAAGGGAGTTAAAGTAGACGATCTTGGTTTCACTTTAGTGGAACTTGATAGAATTGGCCATAAATCTGACTCTTTCATTTTAGCTTCGCAAGCTAAACAAGTTTTTTATGTTTGAGATCAAATTGATTCGAGATGGTCAGTCGTGCTAACTGCTCCTCGAAAAGACTATCGAGATGATGAAGATGTTGATGAGATAAATGATTGTTGTATTGAACACAATTGCCTCGCTCCAGTAATTCTGAGTCCTGATACCATAGATCTAGAAGATGATAACGATGAAGATGAGGGGAATAACAATGCGTTTTATGCACGACCAGAATGTAAGGGGACATGGATATAGGCAATATATTGTCATACTTGATTAATAATAGGCTTTACTTTCAGGATTGCTTGGTTTCTACCTTCTCGCATTTGTTTACTTTTTAATTGTGCTTTATATTTCTTAATATTTTTATGCAAGGTAATAATTTTGTTGAAACAAATGTCAATATGTGAAATTGAAGTTTTGAACTTTAAAATTGAGTCCTTCTTGCTATTTGTTCTATATTGTGATCTCATTAGATGGATCGATGTCAACCTTTCAATAATGAGCTTGGAGAAGGATCATTAACAAGTGCTACCAAAAATACTTGTAGAGGGGCAACATTTTTGCCCAAGTTAACCAAAGATAGAAGTTACAGTGTGAGGAAAATATTTGAATATAACGAAAATGGAGTACCAATAAGAACAGTTGCAATAGAGTACACAAGTTATCTTGGAGTATTGGCTCGTAATATGGTTCCAATCAAGTATGATCGATGGCAGAAGGTACCACAAAAGTTAAAAAACGACATATGGAGTACTGTGGAGGTAACCCTTTTTAATTTTTGTATAATTTGCACCTTTTTCATGTTATCTTATATATGAATGGTTTTTAGTTAAGCTATGTTGTCGATCCAAAATCAAAAAAGAAGTGTTTATCTTCGATTGGAGAAAAATGGAGGACATTCAAGAAGTACCTTACCAGTACTTATGTACGTCCATTTGAGGCTAACCCCATTGCTCTCAAACATCCACCAAAAAAATATAAGTGCATCAAACAACGCCATTGGAATAAATTTGTTGGAAAGAGATTGACGAAAGAATTTAAGGTACCTTTTTTTATTTGTTCTTTATGCATTGGAGATACTATTTTTTATATTGTTACATTATGTATTTGATGTTTGGCCTAAATGTGTTAAATTTTACATTGTAGAAATTAAGTGAGCTTCAAAGAAAAAGACGAGCAAAGAATATATATAACCATCGGTTAAGTCGAAAAGGCTATGCTAGACTTGTACAAGAATGCATAAGTTTTTATAAATATAAATTGAATTAGAAACAATTTCATAGCTCTTATCTTTTGCAATATATTTATTTTATATCTTAAAATTATTATGTTTTTCTTATAACAACCTGACATAGAAGGGAATGAGATTTTGGATAAGTTTTTATTGGAAGAAAGCTCGACAAAATAAAGATGGCGAATATGATAATGTGACGAGGATGACTGTTGAAAGAATAGTATTTTCTATTACTTCGTGCACTTATTTAAAATATTTTCATTGACTTTATCTATACTTATCATTTTGTATGATAATAATCTCACAGGATAAGTTGACACAAAAGGTTCAAGATGGAAGTTTTAAAACTCAAGGTAGTAATGATGTTCTTAGCATTGCGTTGGAAACTCCTGAGCACGCAGGTCGGGTGAGGCGAGTGGGAGGTCATGTGACACCAAGTGTCTATTTTCATATGCCTAAAAGGATAAAGAAAACTGAGTTTGAGGAAAAACAAAAGTCGATGGAGGCAATGTTGTTACAATTGCAAGAAGAACTTCGTGCAATGAAACTACAGGGTGCCAGTAGTCACCAATTGCATGAGTCTAATAATGTGAGCTCTAACACTTTACACAATTATTTAAGACCACTTGTTAAATCCGTGTCAAAAGAAAAAGATACTACAAAAAGAGATGAAAATGCACCAAGACTGATCGTGAGAAAGGTAATTCATTAATTCACATTTTGTTACTTTTAGTTTGTGTTTCATATGCTTGTTTTATGCTATTTTTAATAATATAAATTATTTGAGAATATTTTAGAGCAAAGCATGTAAGTTGGCAATGAACTCAATCGAAAATATTGTTGCCCATAGCACTGTATATGATACAATTGGAGCAAATGAAATGATACACAATGTTCCATTAGGGGATTTCTATATGCGTGTTTCCGTGGATTGTGCAATTAAAAGAGATGCTATTCTTCCAATACCTGTACATGACGAGATGTACAAGGTTATAAATGCTGAGGGGTCTCTTGTGGCTTGGCCTAAGAATCTTATAGTAGTCGTTGATAAGGTATTAAACTTATGTATTATTAAATTATAAACCATTCGATTATTTCTTTAACAATTGAGTGTTGATATTGGATTTGTTATGTCACAGGTACCTTCGAGAGAGACAAATGGTGATGGTAACTTAGATTGCATAAATTCTTTTTGTGAAAAATTATATAGATCTTTTAAAAGATGATGAAGTTGAAAACATTCAATTGGTAAAAGAAATATTTTGAGAGAGCATAGCACTCCAACTTATTAAATCTGATTTAGAGTATTTTGTGAGTTTAACAAAGTATCGGCTGCATGCATCATGCTATATATGAGGTAAAAAAAAATTGTTTTGTTTTTTATTGTGAATTCATCATGTTTGTTTTTAGATTGGTAAGTTGTCAAAAGATTATGATTTTGCTATTTGATTTCAGTTATCTATATGGAATTATTAAGAGGAGCAAATTGGATGAAAAATTTGGATGTGTTAGTCCGTTGTCCATTAGCAATGGAAGATCCAATAGTAGTGGTGAAAAATCAGGAATGCTTGCACGAAGATTAGAGACTTCAAGACCTAACCAATTATTCATTATTCCATTTGATATTGGATAGGTCTCTTATAATTTAGATGTATCGAGTTTTTAGTTTTAGAATATTCATGAATTGTGAATCTCATTGTTTGTAATTTTCATTTTTAACTTTTCAGGGAATACTGGATATTGTTGGCTATTGACCTATCAATTCTAACGGTATTCTATTTTGATCCCTGCTACTTAGGTGAAGTGAATACAACTCTTGAATTCATAATAAACACGTAAGTGTCATTTTATTCTATTTCGTGTTTCTTTTACACGACCTTTTATGTAGGCAACTATTTATGCATTTTTTTCTCATAAATTTTTATGTTTATAAGTTTTTTTTTTTTTTCTAGTTTTTTTTCACATAATCTTTATGTAGTGGTCTTAGAACATTGGAAAGGACCAAAACAAGGACAAAAAAAAACTCCAACTTGGAAGTGCATTCAGGTGATAAAAATGTTTTTCAATATATATCTATAAAATAAATATGTATATATAATAGCATAGTTGTTACACCAGTTCTCATCAAATTTTGTTATATTTAGTGCCCTCAACAATCTTTGGCTCTGAAATCTGGTTTCTACGTAATGAGATTCATGAAAGATATTATTAAAGATAAGAGCATCATTTTTCGAGAAAATGTGAGATAAGTTGTTTATTTTTAATTTATTTTGCACTTTGCATCCCTCGAAAATATTATGATTTTTTTATTTATTTTGCACTTTGCATCTCTCGATATTTATTTTTTTTCTCTAACTCATTTGAATAAATTTTGTAGTTTAATAGGAAGAATGCTTACTCCGAAGAAGAATTAGACGAATTGAGAGTTGAATGGATTAAATATATGTCAAAACAAATGTGATTGCAGAAAAGGTATGTCATTATCTTGAATATATAATTCATTTGTGAGACGTTTAAGCTGTGTTGCTGTATTTGCAGCAAAACCGTTGCTGTCTTGTTGTTTTTGTTGTAAAATAGCAATGGGTTTGGTGCAAAAACAGCAAAACAGTGTTGTGCGTTGCAAAACAGTGTTGTTTTGCTGAAAAAACAGCAAAGCACAGCGGGTTTGCTGCAAAAACAGCAAAACAGTGTTGTGCGCAACAAAACAGTGTTGTTTTGCTGCAAAAATAGCAGCACAGAGCACTGTTTTGCCTGTTTTTGCAGCAAACCCATAGTTGTTTTACAGCAAAACAGTTGTTCGACAGAAATGTTTAACTATAAATATGTTTTTTCTGCATAAGATTGTTAGTGCAAGTCCTTGAACAACGCTGAAAATAAAGTTTAATAAGTTTTTTTAGCTTGTTTTTTATTTTTAAAGTTTTTTTTTTGGTAAGTTGTTTGTTGTATCTTCAAGTTTATTGTTTGAGTTGGTTTCTTGTAGCTGTAAGTTCTTTTTCTAGCTTTTTTTTTTTTTTTTTTTTTTGTAGCTACAACTCTATTTTGTAGCTTTTTTTTGCTGGTTTTTTAGTTTTTCTTCCGTAGCTCTAAGTATTTTTTTATTTTTATTTTTTGTAGTTGTCTTTAGCAAGTTTATTTTTTCCTAGGTGTATTTTTAGATGCAAGTGTATTTTTTAAGTTGCTGCTTTTTTTTTTTCCTAGATGCAGGACTTCCTTTTTGGATCAACCGATGTCAAAAGTTAGCTGAACTTCACCTTTGGATGCTCTATGAGCGAGATTTTTTGTAGATTAGTTTTACTAGTTTTATATTTGATAGAAGTTTTATATTTTAGACATTTATACTTATAGAAATTTAACTTTATGATTTTTATTGTTATCTGTGTTTTTCATGTTGATGTAGAATTCTTATGTGATTAATATTTTAATTGTTTGGGTAATATGAAATTATTTTTTAGTTAATTTTTATAGTACTTTTCATAAAATGGTGGGTAAATTATTATTATTATTATTATTATTTTTTTTTTTTTTATTTTTTTTTTTTATTTATTTATTTTTTTTTTTTTAATATAGATATGAGAGACAATCATAATTTTGAAATGTGATTGTTTTATTATTAAAGGTGATAGAAAAGAAAGTAAACATCTCAATTTGATACAAAAGTGAGATAGATATCGTCAAAATAATCACGTTTATTACTTTGATCACATATATATAACCCTTTTAATCACATTTGAAAATCGTGATATTAGATGGATTAACCATCTCAATTTTTAACTGTGATAAAAAATTTACCATCTCAGTTTTTAACTATGATAAAAAATATATTTTTAATTACACCGCATACTATCACGATTTGTTCTGGGACAAAAAGCTATGATAAAAACTTTTTTATCACGTTTTTTAACTGTGATAAAAAGCCTTTTTTCTTGTAGTGTCGTGTTACATTCTAATTTTTTTCATTCAAATTATTACATTCCACTTTCACCGCATAGAAATCAAATCTATACAATCAGGAACACGATCTCGTGTTGAATATAACATGAGGTCGTGTTACATTCTAATTTTTTCATTCAAATTGTAATATTCCACTTTCACCGCCATACAAATAAAATATATACAACCAAGAACCCATCCATTTGACCGTCTCCATAAGCACTTTCCCATATCACAACTAGATGATGAAGCAGATAAAAAATAAAAATAAATAAATAAATAAATCGAATTAGCCTCAACATTGCAAGATTGAAATCTTGCATTATTGTTCATCCAAAATACCAAAGCCAACAGCGCCATCCAGATCGCCATGGCTCGTCTTGAGGACGAGTTTCGCAACATATTGCTCATGCACTCTACCCTGATCGAGGTCGATTCACTTTCCGAATGCAGCTTGACGATTAGATTAGCTTCCAGAACTGATAGCTCGACGATCAGAGAGTAAAAAGGTTAGGGTAAATCTAAATGTGATATCTTATTAGAGATTCTTCTTCACTTCCTCCACTTTCGTCATCCTACCAATCAATCCCCATGGAACCACCAGAAATCCACTTCCAATCCGCCGAGAAGATTATCCTCCGCTGGGACTCCATCGTCTCCAAGGAAACCCGTGAGAAGATGATCTTCGACGGCGATCACCACGAGATCGACCGAGAAGGTGGTCGAATTGTTGTTCGAGGTCGTGAATTCAAGGCACGCCGGCGATTTTGAATCAAATTCTCAATGATGTTGTAGTAGAACAATGAAGGGAATCGCCCGAAGGTGAACGATTGGGAGCAGGTGCGGCCGTCGGTGGATTACATGGCGAAGGCGAACGATTGGGATTTGGGAGTGAAAAAGAAAGGGGGGGGAAGGTGCAGAGGGCAAAACCGTCATTTCAAAAAATTTAGGACCATCCTATGCAAACCAGCGTTTTTTGAAGGACTATGTTGTGCAAAAAAAAAAGTAATGGGACTATCTTGTAGATTTAGCATTTTAAGAAGACTATTTGGTATTTTTCCCTTAAAAGATAGGGCTTATGGACTCGTAACATTGGCACCCCTGTCATTTTGATTATTTCCAAAGACACCACTCATTTTGATTTTATAAAAAAAACAACAAGGTCCAAGCCCGATCTTAGGGCCAGCCTGCCCCTATAATATTTTCATATAAATAGAAAATTAATTATTTTCACACCACATTAAAAAAAAAAAAAAAAAAAAAAAAAAAAAAAAAAAAAACATAATCAAGCATATAAAATAAATTCATCCCTATTAATTAAATTTCATTCAACCAAAATTATTAGATAGTTATATTATTTATTTTAATTAATACTAAATGACTAGGCTTGGGCTTAATAATAAAAACTTGTGCCCTAATTTGGTCCTAAAAATTGACATCCCTAAAATTCAAGGTCCTAGACTAGTCTTTAGGTTGAAACTCTCAATTAAAGTCCTAAAATATGATACATGGGTTGGACAAGGCTTCGAACCCATGAACAACCCTAGTGGATGATGTTGGGCGGTGGTTGTGGCAATGTGTTTGTGGTTAGGGGATGTTGGCGGTAAAGAAAAAGGTAGAAAAAAATGAAAAGATAAAAAAAGGTAGGCTATTTTTATAATAATTTTGTCTTTCTAAGCTTTACTAAAAGTATTAACTGTCTATTTAAAAAAGGGTTAATTATATTTTATCCCCTTGTAATTTGGTCAATTTGTACTTACTTTTCTATAGTTTGAAAAATATCACTTACTTCCCCTGCGGTCAAATATTTGGTGCACTTAGTCCCCTACATCAAGGGGTAAGTGGTTTGAAAATCTAACCACAGGGAGGGTAAGTGGCGATTTTCAAATTATAGGTGGATAAAGTGCAAATTGGCCAAATCACAGAGGATAAAGTGTAATTAACCCTTTAAAAAATTTACACTGTAATTTTTGAAATTCAATTAATGACATCATCATTTTCAAAGCCAAATTAGGTTTAATTTGTAGTCGAAATTAAATGATAGGGGTTCCCGTGGTATTAGATACAAATAACAGGGGTGTCAACGGAATTAGTTGAAATGAGAGGGAGGTGACTGATATAAACCCTTGAATATGTGACATGTTTTAAAGACTTGATGGATACTTAGTCTTACCAAATAGGTTCACGGCATTTGGTAGATTCCTTCAACTTTAAATGAGTTGGTCTAGTCCTTGTTTGGATGTTACAACAAAGTTGTTGGGACATTACCACGAAATTCTCGGAACAATAAATAAAATGAAAATGTTGACTTATCCCGTGGATGAGGCACGACCCTATTATCTCATTTTCTTGACATATTTACAATTTTTTATATTATTTATTCATTAAAAACTTTAAAAAAAAAAATGTATATTATTTTTTTAAAAAAATCAATGAAAAAATATGGTATATAATTTTTTTTTTATATTTCTTATAATATTAAATATTGAAACTTGTTTAAAACAATTAATAAAAATAATTTCATGTAAAAAAATAACAAGATTATAGTTAGTTAAAAAATTAAAATTAAATTGTATACAAACATTATACTCTAGATTAAATGATAACAAGAAAAAACAACAATATAAATATAATGCAAATGCAATTTATCGTGTTTACTAATTACTTGGAAAGTCGCCCTGCCCCACTCTACCCTTCCAACCCCATGGTTGGTCAATCATTTATGAGTGGTTTTTTTTTTTTCATTCCACCTAAGCCCGACCCGTTTGAACCCAGAAACACTTCGGCTTGGGTACCTATCTACCTATACCTGATGCACCCGAACCCGCCTAATATATATTTACCAAATATCTCCCTAGAACATGAAATATTACGAAAATACCATATATATAAATATAACCCTAATCAAATTCAAATAATTCCAACCCTCATCACTCTTCTCTTCTTCTCTCCCTCTCTCTCTCAATCCCAAAGCCGATGTTGTCTACCATATTCAATAGATGATTCCTAAATGATTCCTGCATATATCGATGATTCATACAGTGATGATTCTTGCATCATCTAATAATTTTGCTATCAAATAATTATGCGTTTATCAAATCCTAATAATCTCAACATCGATAATTCTTGCAATGTTGTTGGTCATCATTGTCAACGGCTCTTGCTCCTTCTCCATCTTTTACTTCGATTTGACAATCTGTAAGTTTTTTTTTTTTAATTTTTTAATATATTTCTTGATTGTTTTTACATCTCCATCTCAGATCTACAAAAAAATTTAGATCTACAAATTTTTAGCATTTCATTTTTTATTTTTTGTTCTTATTACCCGACAACCAACTGACTCGACCAACCCCGAATTAGATCAGGGTAATGAGGGCACATGGTCAACTTCGGTTGGGGGAACTGTCGAAATTTTTCGTTGGGTCCGCTGACTGAAATCCTTCAACCCCAATCTGACTTTAGTAAGATGTACTATCAGATTTTGTTTCTTTTTCAATGCCATATGTAGTAAGGTGGTGGATGTGTCAAAGCTAGATGAATTGCAAAAAGAAGTTGTTACGACATTATGTTAGTTAGAGAAGTTTTTTCTTCCGTCGTTCTTTGACATCATGATTCATCTGATAGTACATCTCACTAAAGAAGTCTGACTATGTGGTCCTGTTTATTTTCGATGGATGTATCTATTTGAAAGGTTCATGAAAGTCATTAAGGGTTATGTTTTTAATCGTAATTGTCCGGAAGGTTGTATTGCAGAATGTTACATTGCAAAAGAAGCTGTTGAGTTTTGTAATTCATATCTATCTAGGATGGGTACCATTGGCATTCCATCAGATAAAAACATGGTCGAGGATGATGTAGACATAGGTAGGCCTTTATCAGGTGGTGTTGTTGTTGTTGTTGATCGGAAATAGTTGCAACAAGCGCATCGATATGTGCTGGATAACACAAACGATGTTCAACCGTATCTTGAGTATGCTCTTTATTCTCTTGTTTACGTTTTCATGTTTTGAACCAAAATATCTATATAAAATAATTGTCGGTACTTCATATTATTTACAGGAAGCATATGACTTGGTTGAAGCAAAAATTTCCCACTAAAAACCAACAATGGTTACGAATTGAACACAACAACACCTTTAGTGATTAGTTGCGGAAAAAGGTATACACTCGTTTACTTCTTAGTTTTATTGTTCGCTATTATTGCTAAAATGAATAAAGTATGCCAATATTTGTAGGTCAGATATGAAAATGATATCTCAGATAGCTTAAAGTCGATAGCAAATGGAGCTCAATACGAAGTAATAAAGTTTCAAGGATACATCATTAATGGATGTCGTTTCCACACGAGGGATCGGGATGATTCACGAGTCACCCAGAATAGCGGAGTGAGTTTAGTGGCTTCGATAATGCATATTTCAAGTGCAAAGGATAAAAATCTCGTTTATGCAGATATATCTTATTATGGAGTCATAACTGACATATGGAAACTTGACTATAACAAGTTTATGATTCCAGTATTCAAATGTGATTGGGTTGACAGTAAGAAGGGAGTTAAAGTAGACGATCTTGGTTTCACTTTAGTGGAACTTGATAGAATTGGCCATAAATCTGACTCTTTCATTTTAGCTTCGCAAGCTAAACAAGTTTTTTATGTTTGAGATCAAATTGATTCGAGATGGTCAGTCGTGCTAACTGCTCCTCGAAAAGACTATCGAGATGATGAAGATGTTGATGAGATAAATGATTGTTGTATTGAACACAATTGCCTCGCTCCAGTAATTCTGAGTCCTGATACCATAGATCTAGAAGATGATAACGATGAAGATGAGGGGAATAACAATGCGTTTTATGCACGACCAGAATGTAAGGGGACATGGATATAGGCAATATATTGTCATACTTGATTAATAATAGGCTTTACTTTCAGGATTGCTTGGTTTCTACCTTCTCGCATTTGTTTACTTTTTAATTGTGCTTTATATTTCTTAATATTTTTATGCAAGGTAATAATTTTGTTGAAACAAATGTCAATATGTGAAATTGAAGTTTTGAACTTTAAAATTGAGTCCTTCTTGCTATTTGTTCTATATTGTGATCTCATTAGATGGATCGATGTCAACCTTTCAATAATGAGCTTGGAGAAGGATCATTAACAAGTGCTACCAAAAATACTTGTAGAGGGGCAACATTTTTGCCCAAGTTAACCAAAGATAGAAGTTACAGTGTGAGGAAAATATTTGAATATAACGAAAATGGAGTACCAATAAGAACAGTTGCAATAGAGTACACAAGTTATCTTGGAGTATTGGCTCGTAATATGGTTCCAATCAAGTATGATCGATGGCAGAAGGTACCACAAAAGTTAAAAAACGACATATGGAGTACTGTGGAGGTAACCCTTTTTAATTTTTGTATAATTTGCACCTTTTTCATGTTATCTTATATATGAATGGTTTTTAGTTAAGCTATGTTGTCGATCCAAAATCAAAAAAGAAGTGTTTATCTTCGATTGGAGAAAAATGGAGGACATTCAAGAAGTACCTTACCAGTACTTATGTACGTCCATTTGAGGCTAACCCCATTGCTCTCAAACATCCACCAAAAAAATATAAGTGCATCAAACAACGCCATTGGAATAAATTTGTTGGAAAGAGATTGACGAAAGAATTTAAGGTACCTTTTTTTATTTGTTCTTTATGCATTGGAGATACTATTTTTTATATTGTTACATTATGTATTTGATGTTTGGCCTACATGTGTTAAATTTTACATTGTAGAAATTAAGTGAGCTTCAAAGAAAAAGACGAGCAAAGAATATATATAACCATCGGTTAAGTCGAAAAGGCTATGCTAGACTTGTACAAGAATGCATAAGGTTGGGGCGAGACTCATGTGACCAAGTCCCCCTTAAGCGTCTATATAACACTTGGTCACATGAGTCTCGCCCCAACCTTATGGATTGCACACTTTCTAACTCCCTCCCAGGTTATTAGATTATCACGTTGTGTTTAAACTCTAGTCCGAATCCGAGGTTACCTCTCTCGAGTGTTAAATCCCGTATTCTCAATATATCTAAACAACTATATAAACATGAAATAATGGAAAATACAATCGGATAAATATGAACAACCATTAACAAAATATCGATTTTATTCAAACAACGTTTTCGTGAAGTACATCAAACCCTAGACAATATATGTTTAGTTACACATAGCCGTAGCCCTAAATACAACTAGATACAAGCTAAACATATACAAACATTCAAGCAATCTAAGAGAAAAAGAGAGAAACGAGGAGACTAGCCGTTATTCGAAGATCCGACGCTAAAACCACTCTGAGAATGCTTCCTCCTTCTTCGTATTGTGATCTTCTATTGGTCGAATGGCCTTGGAGCTCTCAAGACTCCCAAAAATGTCTACCTTTTGTTTGGGGAGAAGAGGGACGATATTTATAAGATAATAAATATTTCAAAATATCTTAAAAATCTGCAGAGTGACCGCTGCAACGGTGGGTATATCGGCAGTGGTCACCACTATAGCAGTGGAGCTCTCTTCATTTTGACCTCTGCAACGGTTGAGCTTTAGCAAACTCTCTGTATTTTCACCGCTGTAGCGGTGGATATAGGCTTTGGATTTAGTCATTTTGCTCTTTTACTCCACCATTCTTCCACCGCTTTGATCATTTATGGACCGTTTTAGTCCCTTTTCATCCCAAATACCTAATTTAAGATAAAATAAATAAAAACGTATTAAAACATAATAAAATACTATAAAACTACTTGAAAACTATCAAAACTGGGTTGAGAATAAATAGATAAATTACACTTATCATAAAACCATTACAAGATTGGCCGGAGAACAGCATAAAATTCGCGTTTTGGAAACATATTTCGCATTCTCATATGATTTCTTTGATAATTCGTGTAATTTTGCAAAGTTTTGTTTTGCCCCCTTATTGATTAAAGGCCCAATTTTGTCATGTCTTGCATGCTTCTGATTAAATAAAAAGGGCAACCCGGTACTACAAAGCTCCCGCTATGTGCGGCGTCCAGTGAAGGGTCAGACCACTTAGGTCTATTGTACGCAGTCTTACCTTACTTTTTGCAAGACACTGTTTCCACAACTCGAACCCATGACCTCTAGGTCACATGGCGACAACATTTATCGTTGCACCAAGGTTCCTTTTCATGTTTCTCATTAATTGAAGACTAAGATTCCAATTTGCGAAACTATCCATTTCAAGAGGTATGCATTTCAAATCTTGGACCCTATTTACTATTATTTAAAATTTCTACTTCATCCTTGTCTTTGGTTTAACTAGAGTTCTTATTATATCGATAATTCATGTTCTGGAAACTATCTGTTGTATGTTGTATCGTGTATGTGTTGATCATATCTCATAATCACAATAAAACGGAATTAAACAATAAACTAAAGCGTACATGAATATTAGGACACAATAATAAAGAACGGTAATCGAATACGTATCTGTTTGGGCCATCACAGCATATTAAATATGTCACAGCGGATTACTAATTAGATCTTCCTCCCTATGATCTAGATTTCGTGGTGGCGGCCCTCAATGGGAAGAAACCCTTAATCTAGACTGGGGAGGGGACCTAGTTATTTATATTTGGGTTTCTCGTTGGGCCCTCCCATAACGGGTTTCAACGAAATCCAAAACTTAAACTTGCCACCCCACTCCGGACACCCGTCACCCTGGGGCCGATGTGACATCGACATGACATTACCTGGACATCCAACCAACTAGAAAACGACAATATGCATACATAAATATATAACCACAAAAATAGGCCACATACACCCTCTCTAATTAGAAACACACCTGTTCCTGAATTATAATAATAACAAAAAATATAACAATAATGAACCTCACACAGGTTAGCCTCAGACAGCTCCTCCTAAAATACTCCCATACTACACCATTGCCAGACTCTACCTAGTGCCAGTAGGGGACCGACTCCTAGCAGCTGCACTTGAAACAAAAAAATTTATCGTTGTATTGTCTTCATAATAAAAACATTTTGTATGGATCAAGTATAAAATATATATATACATACCACATATCAAACAATAATATAACAATCAAAACCAAGTAGTGAAAATCAATCAGCATATTATATCTAACCAAATAGTGTAACGCCACCATAGCAATAGATATACCAACACAAATGAATACACCAATACAGTATAAAATAATGTATATATTTATAAATTTTTATTCAATCGACTCACCGTATACGACTAAACACCACGCCACCCTCTGAACTAGCTATAGAATCGTTTTAACCTCACGATTAGAAGTTGCAAAGGTACCGTACCACCCGTAGGATTTGCCTTCCTAACAGGTCATAAACAACACTCTGTCGGACTATGCCTAGCAGGTGAACAATGTTTTGCCGGACTATGCCTTATAGGTGAATAACGCTCTGCCGGACTATGCTTAGCAGGTGAACAACGCTCTGTCGGACTGTGCCTAGCAGGTGAATACTATGGCATAATCGAACCAAACGCCAATTTCCATCTAAAAAACAAACGACTTTTTCCACAATCAATTTCCACCCCTTTTGAAATCAACTAGATTCAACAATTCATTTTCCACCCCTTTTAAAATCAACGTAATCCACAAAACATTTTTAATTTTCACCAACACCCAAAACCGCTTGATCCATATAAGTTGCAAATTCGTCCATTTTTAAATAAACACATTTTTCATAATTTATACAAAAATAGATTTTTGAAATTTACTAGAAGACAGTACACTCACTTCGATATCCGCTCTGCAAAATTGCTACCGACCACACTCTATCGAGACTCCGGTACCTACGAACCTAATAGTGATAGGGTCTAAATTAACAATCTATTTTAAAATAACCTAATCATATAATGTAGGTCCTAAGTTTCACAATTTTTTCGTCCCCACATTTTATTTATGAAAATTATTATTCGATTAATTTCGCTCCGTTAAAGTTTACTATATAACATTTATTCATGTGAACGGTCTCAATATTTATTATTGCCAATTTGACATTTTTTATGCTTGTAATTTAATTTAATAATCCTAAAATTTAAGGAGAAATGTTACCCGTTCCGAAACGGTTGTCGATTTCCTTAAAAAAAAATTAAATTTTGCTTCTGCCTTCACCTCCTTGGCGAAAGATCCACCACCGCGGCGAACAAGCTTCTTCTCTTCTCTATTTTGTTTACTGACGTGCCACTGCCTAGGCGAACACAATCTAGTTTCTTTCTACTTGCGTTTTGATGCTCTACCTCATAGGCCAAGCTTGTCACCACCTAGGCGAACGACTGTCTTGTTCGTTCAGCCCCTGCTTTGATCAGAACAGCCCCCTTATCTCTCTCTTCGTTACTACTCCAGCGGCTCCTTCACCACCCCACCTCAACATCCAAAACACACCTACACAGCAGCCCGTTCTACCAACACCCCCTTAAGCCTAATCAAAACACACTACAACACAACACCTCCACACCCATACACACCTGATACACCCAGAACAGAAGAAAAAAATAGAGCACATACACACCATTTCATACACCCCTGTCGTCGAATGAGACAAATGGACAGCACACATACATATCCCGCTGAACCAAACAACGATCAACACCAAAACACATCCTCACGTTGAAGAACCCACCAGCACCGGCGATCACGAACCTCTGATGACCTCCTTCCTCCGGTTCTCTCTCTCTCTCTCTCTCTCTCTCTCTCTCTAGGTTTTCTAGATCTTTTCTTCTTCTTAAAATTTTTGATCACTTTATGCATGAACCAATATATATATGCATGAATTTGTGGTTCTCTTACTACCATGTTGCCTGCTCCTCTCTCTCCTTCCGGCTAATCTCAAAATCACACACACACATACATAATTGCATATATATATTTCTCCTCCAAATTTCTCAAAATCTTCTTTTTGTCCAAATCTTCACATTTAACTTTTTTCAATTTGTAATTTAATCCCTAACAATTAAATTTTTTATAAATTGAATAACAAATTTGAATTCCAAGTTTAGAAAAATGTTTCTAAATTTACAATTTGACCCCCAGACTTTTAATTTGAATTTTAATTGACCCAATTTCACCCCGAATTTCCCAATTACTCTAAAATGCAACTAAAATGATGTACGTACTTCGATTGAGGTCTTACAACTCTTCCCTCCTAAAAGAAATTTCGTCCCGAAATTTTATTACCTAATCAAACAAATGTGGGTATTTGTTCCTCATTTTGTCTTCTCGCTCCCACGTCACCTCTTCCACTGCATGACTGTGCCACAATACTTTGACAAATAGAATCATTTTCGTTCGCAGCACCTGGTCTTTACGGTTTAGGATTTGGACTGGCTCCTAAACGTGGGTCAAATCTGCTTCCAATTCAATTGGCTACGAAAATAACACATGAGAAAGGCCTGACACATATTTCCAGAGCATCGATACATGGAAAACGTTGTGTAGTCGAGACAACTCTGGCGGTTACGCAAGTCTATACGCTATCGTGCCAACTCGATCTAAAATTTCATAGGGTTCGATGTACCTTGGACTCAACTTTCCTTTCTTCATGAACCTCATTATGCCTTTCCACGGAGAAATACGCAAGAACACATGATCTCCCACTTCGAACTCCAACTCCCGCGTGCTTATCTGCATAACTCTTTTGTCGACTCTGAGCAATTTTTATTTTTTCCCAAATCACCTTCACTTTGTTTGTTGTCATCTGGGCTATATCCGACATTAACAATTTACATTCACCCACCTCAGTCCAACAGACTGAGGTTCTGCATCTCCTACCATACAACGCTTTATACGGGACCATCTCGATTGCCGAATGGTAACTATTGTTGTAAGCGAATTCCATCAACGATAAATGATCATCCCAACTACCAGGAAATTCTAGAACACATCCCCTCAACATATCCTCCAACGTATAAATCGTACTCTCTGATTGACCGTCTGTCTGAAGATGGAATACAGTGCTAAATTTCAGCTTGGTACCTAAAGCAGTTTGGAGACTCAACCAAAACCTAAAAGTGAATCTCCGATCTTTATCTGACACTATAGAAACCGGTGTGCCATGCAACCTAACAATCCCATCGATATACAATTGGGCATATGTTTCAAGAGAATACATCGTCTTTACGATCAGAAAATGAGCGGACTTGGTAAGCCTATTAACGATCACCCAAATGAAATTATGCCCCTTTTGAGTACGAGGTAATCCCAAAATGAAATCCATCGTGATATGCTCCCACTTCCACTCTAGAATAGGTAGAGGTTACAACAACTCACTTAGATATTAGTGCTCAATCTTAACTTGTTGACAAATAAAACACTTGGCAACAAATTTTGTGAGTACCCATTTTATTCCGATTCACCAATAATGTTCACGCAAAACTCGATACATCTTGGTACTGCTTGGATGCATCACGTACACTAAGCTATGCGCTTCTTCCAAAATATCCTTCTTCAAACTGACATCATTAAGCACACACAGCCTATTTCCAATCATCAATGCCTCATCATTATCCCTAACTTGATAATCAGTTTCGTGATTATTTTTCACTTCATCCCGAATCTTCCCTAATTGAATGTTCGACTTCTGAGCTTCAATAATAAGATCAATCAACGTCGGTCTCAAAGTCAAAGTCACAAGCAATGCTTCCATTTGACCAACCGCTAACTGAACTTTCAACGATATCAACTCGGCATTCAAATTAGTATAAACTACTCAAATGTGTGCGATCGAACCTACCGATTTTCGATTCAATGCATTCGCTACAACATTAGCTTTCCCTGGATAATAGTGGATGGTGCAATCGTAATCTTTAATCAACTCTATCCAACGCCTTTGCCTCAAATTTAGCTCTTTCTGAGTAAACAAGTATTTTAAACTCTGATGATCGGTGTATATTTCACACGTTTCGCCATACAAATAGTGCCTCCAAATCTTCAGGGTAAACACAATCGCTGCCAACTCCAAATCATGCATCGGGTAATCACGCTCATGATTCTTCAATTGTCAAGATGCATATGCAATTACATGACCACGCTGCATCAGAACACATCCCAGCCCTTGGTGTGATGCGTCGCTATAAATCACAAAACTACCTCATTTTGACGGAAAGGACAGTATTGGCGTCGATATCAATCTACTCTTCAAATCTTGGAAACTCTACTCAGATTTATCGGTCCACTCAAATTTGGATTCCTTGCAGGTCAATTGATTCAACAGGGCAGCTATAACGGAAAAACCATGTACAAACCGTCGATAGTAACCTGCCAATCCTAGAAAGTTTCGAACTTCAGTTACATTTTTTCGGTCTTTCCCACTGAACAACAACTTCAACTTTCTTTGGATCCACCTGAATACCATCTCCTGAAATAACATGCCCCAAAAAATACTACCTGATCCAACCAAAATTCACATTTACTGAATTCCGCATACAACCGCTTCTCTCGCAACGTCTGCAATACAATTTGGAGATACTCTGCATGCTCTTCTCTACTTTGAGAATAAATCAATATATCATCAATGAACACGATAATAAATTGATCTAGATAAGGTTGGAAGGTACGGTTCATCAAGTCCATAAAAGCAGCAGGGGCATTTGTCAATCCGAAGGGCATAACCAGAAATTCATAATATCCATATCTCGTACGGAATGCCATTTTTGCCACGTCACTGTCTCTAACTTTCAGCTGGTAATACCACGATCGAAGATCTATCTTGGAAAACACTTTAGCCTTCTGGAGCTGGTCGAACAAATCATCAATCCTAGGTAACGGATACTTGTTACGAACCGTTACCCTATTTAGCTACCGATAGTCGATACACATTCTCAACGTGCCATCCTTCTTCTTCACGAACAACACCGGGGCTTTCCCTGGAGAAACACTGGGTCTGATAAACCCACGGTCTACTAAATCTTGCAACTGCACCTTTAATTTTTTTAACTCAGTAAGCGTTATACGATAGGGTAGAATCGATATAGGAGCAGTTCCTGGAAGCAACTCGATAGTGAATTCCATCTTCCTATCTATTGGCAACCCTGAAAATTTATCTGGAAACACGTCGGGAAAATCGTTTACCACTGGAATATCTGCAACCGAAACTTCTCTCTGACTGGTGTCAATCACGTGCGCAAGGTATCCCTAACATCATTTCTTCAATAATTTCCTAGCTTCTATAGCTGAAATCAGACTAATAGGAGTGATAATTCTGTCTTCCAAAAATACAAACTTTGGCTCGCCTGAGATTTGAAATATCACTTCTTTCTTAAAATAATCCACTGTGGTATAATATTCGGATAGCAAATCTATACCCAATATCACATTGAAATCGTGAATACTCAGGGGTAATAGATCTACCAATAACTCCCTATCACCGACTCGAAGCGGACAGTCTTTGTACATACTATCTATCCATACCAACTCTCCCACCGGGGTAGAAATAACAATACGATGTGATAAAGAAATGATAAACTTGCCTACATGCATCATGAAAGTTGCCGAAACAAATAAATGCATAGAACCGAGATCAATAACTACACGAGCATCTCTAGCATATAAAGACATGATACCTGTGACCATATCAGGTGTAGCCTGGGCATCCTATCGAGTAGTAGCAAAAACACGGCCTCATGTCGGAGGTCTACCAGCAGATCCTCTACCATGCCCCTAGGCAGTGCTAGGACCAACACTACCCACACCGCTCGTGGTAGGTGCAGATGTAGAAGCAAATTTCAGACAGTTCGTCGATATATAACCCGGCTCATGACAACGAAAACATGTCGGTCCTCCCTTGGGACAGTCTCTGATGAAATGATCTGATGTTCCACACTAATAACATCTACCTACTCTCGCTTGGCTAGACGGCTGATTTTTTCCCTGCCTCTACAGACTAACACTAGATTTCGATACACTTTGCTGTCGCCCGGAGTATGATTGCCGGGGACTACGGTTCCTGACGGATTGGCCAAACGATGTGGCCCGAGTAATTGGCGGTCGAGATATCGCCCCCCGTAAAGTGCCACTAGGAAATCTGCTGGGTAACTCAATTCGACTCTTCTTGAACTGCTTACGACTCTCGTTGGATTCCTGAACATCTCTCTCTACTAATTTCACCGAATTCACCAACTCTGCATAATTCTTGATCTGCCTGCTAGTCAAACTGGAACGAATTTCTAAATTGAGCCATTTTTTGGAAACGTCTGTATTTCGCCTCTTCCATTTTTACCAAATCTTGGGAAAAACAGGATAGAGCATCGAATCTAACTTTATACTACTGAACAGTCAGCTTCTCTTGTTTCAGAACTATAAATTCTTCCCCCATCTAGAATCAATAAGACTCGGGAAAATATTTCTCATTGAACGCGACAACGAAACGGTCCCACGTAATCTCTTTGCTAGAACCAGAAATCAACATTTTTATTTCTTCCCACCAATGCTCGGCCTCCTCCCTTAGCTGAAAAGTGGCAAGGGGGACTCGACTATCGTCGACAATCCTCTTGCCCTCAAATACGTAACCCACACCTCTAATCCAATTCTCCGCATTAGCTGGACCCACCGTCCCGGTAAAAATCAGAGGGTCCAATTCTTTGAATCTCTTTAATTGTACCGCCTGAGAAGTAGCAGTATCACTTTGGGTCTTTTGACTTTCCATAATCCTCACTTGCTCCTCCGCCAACTGGGTAGCAGCCTAGAAAATTCTTTCAATTGCATCTAGGCTCCCTTGCAGCTTATTACCCTGTCTTTGGGGTTTCACTTGCCCCGGGGGTTCCACTAGCCTCTGAGGTCCCACACTCCCAGAGCTTTCGTTCCCACGCTCCATACCTATTATCTGCAATAAAATTCAACTCAGCAACAAACTAGGCCAACCAGAAAAATGACAGTAATTAATATACGTGAAATAACTACTATGAGTGCAAAAAATCACTCACCGACACCGTATCTTAAAGTCCCCTACTGACTAAACGATTAGCGCGTCTTCCTATCTCATGGTCCTCTAGTAACACGACAACTGGCAAGTCTACAGAACCTATAATCTAGACTATGATACTACAATTTGTCATACCCCACCCCAGACACCCATTACCCTAGGGCCGGTGTAACGTCGACATGACATCACCTGGACGTCCAACCAACTAGAAAACGATAATATGCATACATAAATATACAACCACAAAAACAGGCCACATACATCCTTTTTAAGTGGGAATACACCCGTCCCTGAATTACAATAATAACAAAAAATATAACAACAATAAACCTCTTACAGGTTCACCTCAGACCGCTCCTCCCAAAATACGCTCACACTATACCATCGCCGGACTCTACCTAGTGCTAGTAGGGGACCGACTCCTAGCAGTTGCACCTGAAATCAAAATTTTTATCGGTGTACTGTCTTCATAATAAAAATATTTTCTATGGGTAAAGTATATATATATATATATATATATATATATATATATATATATTAAAAATGATTAAAAAAAATTTAAAAACGCGAAAAGACCATTTTGCCCCTGAGGTTCTTTTAGTTTTAACAGAATCTCTAACAGAAGGACCAATTAAAGTCGTTTCGATACGTAAAGGGTTTGAAATGAAACGTCGAAACTTAGAGGGGCCACTTAAAAATGTATCAATAGTTAGAGGGTCTAAATTATACTTTTTCCTAAATTTTATGGTTTTCAATGAACTCTCTAACCCTTGAATAATAATAAAGTTAAATTAATAATATCACAATAAATAACTATAAAAAAATTATCCCACTTAAATTATAAACCCTAATTACTTTTTAATGAGTTAACTTTTACGAGCAACATTGAATTTTCTAAAATATAGTAAATAATAATAAAATATTATTTCTATTATTTTTTTACCAATATTGTCTATTCTTCTATATATAAATATGCAGTACTTAAGTTATCGTTTGATAATATTTTTTAATTTATTTTTTTTCTTTTTTTCTTTTTTTTTTTTTTAAAAAAAAAAAAAGAAGAGCAAAAACAAGTACTTTCTTTAAAACATAAAAAATAATTATTTTTTAAAATTTTAGTATTGTAAGAGATCGATTGATTAAGATCTCTTTATTGACTTTTTTTTTTTTTTTCACTTATCTAGATTTTTTTTATTAAAAGATAATTTATAAGGATAATATTAAGAGATATATAATTATATTATTAAACTTATTTTTATTTTTATTTTTATTTTAAAATAACTTTTGTTTTCGAAATAATTTTTTTATTTTAATTGTTGCATAAGGAGAAGGAAAGACAAGTCGTAACTAGACTTTAAATTATAGGGTTTTTTTTCAAGGGTTCTAAAAGTCTAAAAAAACAACTTTATAAGGACTGTTGAAAATTAAACTCATTCGAAAGTATCAACACATTTATCGTTCTAATATTACTCCTCCTTTCTATACACAAATTCCATTTAATTTTTAAAAATTCACTTAATATTTAAAAATCCACTTAAATTTTTTTTTTATTTTTTTTTAACCTGTCATAAATCCCCTTACGTATATTTCACTTAATTTTTTTATTTGTAATATCCACTTAATTCTATTTTTAATAGAAATTCTACTTAATTTTATTTTTTATTCAAAATATATAATATTTTAAAATACATTAAATATCCTTGATCAGTTACATAAATTCACTTTATAAATTAAGTGAAAATCCACTAAAGTTATAACACAAATTAAAGTTATAAATTGAGACATTAAACCAAACCACCGCTTTACCACATTCTCATGAATAAATCTATTGAAAATCAAATGGAAAACCCAGATTCATTGAATTCAAAAATCAGAAAATAAAAAAATAAAATAAAAAATCTATTAATTATTAAGTGGATTTTCACTAAAAATATTCAAGTAGAAATCCAGTAAATATAATTAAAATGAAAATGTAATAAATCAGTTCGTTTCGTGATGGTTATTCCAGAATGAAAAAAAAAAAATGAACATATCTCAAAATATATCTAAACTCGTGACCGTGAAACCCCGTCTTCAACCTCTAAATGATATTCCGCTCAATGAACTGAAAATAAACCAATCCCAACAATTCAGCAAAATAACGTATAAAACACACAATACGTTTCAATTTTATCCACATAAATCAACAATTCCAAATATGAAGTATTTCTTTAAAAAAATTTAGTCAATCAAAGTGAAAATCTACTTAAACATAAGCGAAAATATACTAAACATACACAAAATTTTAAATTCCACTTAAAATTAGACAATCAGTGGATATCCAATTAACTTTCTTAGCTAGGTTTGATGAACATTAATACAAACAATTACACATATAAATGATGACAATGGCGAGCAATTGATAAAACGACAAATAAATCGACTAGATAAAATATTTAAGAGCTTATTTGAATCTAATTGGTCTTGATCAATATCAAAATTCTAATTCAATTTCATTTCTAAGCAACCTAAAATGCATAATTATCCTATCTCTCAAAATTCAAAGAAAAAAGAACAAAAAAATACCAGTAATCGTTACGATCAGATAGAATAGTGGAACACAACAACACAGATGGAATAAAGAATAGCAAGGGAAGTAGAAGTGAACCAGATCTAGGCTAGGCCAGATATGGTTAGATCTAACCAAATCTAATTGATCTGGTCAGATTTAAGCTAGATCTAGCCTAGATTGACGAAAAAAATGTTGAAAAGAAAAAAAGAAAACGCCATCGGCTGTGAGGACTGAGTGGTGGAGCGAATCGATAGAGCGATTATCTGAGAAGAGAAAGTGAGAAATTACCGAGAGAAGAAAAGCAAATTGCAGCCGATTCAACGACCATCAAAGCAATTTTAACGAAGAGTAATGCGAAAACTACCCCCAACAATCGGCAACAACATCATCACTCGGTGAGATACCGGGCGGCTCCCCGCTGCCGTTCCTTTCCCCTTCATCGCCTCCCAAATTCTACCACCTTTGCCTCTACCTCCGACAGCAGTGCTCCGTATCGTCAGCCTCGTGATTCCTGTCATCGTTATATAGAACTTCATATCACGGACGCTAACCGAATCAAATTAAACACCGATTTCCGCTTCTTCTTCTTGAATATAAGTATCACTTCAATACAAGATCTGTGTTCGATTGCAAATATATCGATGGACGGATGGAGTTTGAGGGAGAGATAGAGAGGGCAGTGATGGATTTTGATAGGGTTGGGGCTGGAAATTAGTCGTCGAATCGGAGACGACGATGAATCGGAGCGGAGATGGAGGCCATGGAGCAACAGCTGCGAGCTAGGGCAAGGGCGAGGGAGGCAAGGATAAGAGGGTTGGCTGAGTGAGTGAATTAAATCAAATATTGTTTTGATATATTAAATTTGAAGGGTAATTTTGTCGTTATAAATTATTAGTAGAGGTTTGTGCATAGTTTTTTTTTTTTTTAAAGTGGGAGTTTTGAACAAGTTTTATTTGTGTGAGAGTGGGTAAATTGTGGTTTTTTTTTTTTTTTTTTTTTTTTTTTTTTAAATACGAGTTTTGAGAGAAAATTTCTAAATTATAAAACCTAATTATTTTTCAATTGGTCAACTTCCATAAGCCACATTGAATTTACTCAGATATACAAATAAAGCAAATAATAACAATTTATTATTTCTATTTTTTTTCCCAGATATCGCCTTATGTAGTCTTCTATATAAATCCACAATATGAATATGATGCAATATTTCATATTTGGGTACCATTTGATAATATTTTTAATTTTTTTAAAAAATAAGTAATTTTTTTAAATAAAAAAATTAATTTTTTTTATATTATAACGATTGATTAAGATCTCTCTATACTTTTTTTACTTTTTTGGATTTATATATATTTATATATATATATATATATATATATATATATATATATATATTATTAAACTCATTTTTAATTTTTGTTTTCTATTTTTAGATAATTTTTGTTTGTCAAAATATTTTTTGTGTTTAGAAAATATTTAAAAGAAATATTGTCAAAACGGTGATAGTAACGTTTGAGAAATTAAAGAAAATGGAAAAAACAATTCCTTACTTACTGGTACTTTGAACAAATCAATTCCATGAACCAAATCACTTCTGATCAATGAACGAGAAGTTAAAATATCGGGCTTTGATTATTTCTAAATCTCCCGTCATTTTTGTAAATTACCAAAAACACTTCAACTAAAGCGGTTGAGGAGCCTCTACAAAATTTGGAATTCGAGCCTGCAGAAAATCATTTGTTGAGAAAGACATCCACGCATCCTGAACGAGATAGTCTTTCACCCTGTGTAGGTAGAGACAATCATGACTATACAAAAAAACAAGTACCAAAAGAAAAAATGTCGAGTTGATCGCTTTGAATTGAACACAATATAAAAGGGTGCTCCCAACCCTACGCCCTGTTAAAAAATAAATAAAAATATTTATAATTACTATTTTATCTTTTAAATTATTAATACACTAGTTTTAGATCTGTATATTTTATAGATCTAAAAAAAATTATATTAGTATATACTTTTTTATTTGAATATAACCGTACAATTGATCTTTTAATTTTATATTTAGTCCATATTATAAAAGTGTAGAAAAATAAATTTTAATACTGAGAAAAAAAAATTGTAACCCAAAAAACTATAAATGTTAACCTCTAACACTTTTAATGTTTATCACTCATATTTATTTTCATAAAATACTAAATAATAAGTAAATATGTTCTTAGAGGATTTTTTTAATTTTTTTTTAATAATAGTTTTAAAATAATTTAATAGGTTATTTTTATATTGTTTAATAGTTTTTACTATTTGGTAAAAAATTGTTAGAATAGTCTTTGAAATATATGAAATTGAATAAATTTTATATCATTAATAAATAGGGAGAGAATTTTATAATGATTGGAAAGAGAAAAGAAGATAAAAAGATAATGTTACATAAAATTAATCATAATGAAAACAATCATCAACCAAAATATAAGTAAATTTCAGTGAAATACCATGTCATTTAGAAAACCTACAACGATATCTCTTATCATTTGAAAAATATCTCCGAAATCCCCTTCATTTGATGCTAAATATAAAATTATTCATTTGTCCCTTTTACTATTCTATTAAAAAATCAATTAAAAGTATCTAATGAAATAATTGTTCTTATAACCCTCTTAAAAGAATTACAATTAATTTTGGTCAAGACTGATTTTTGTTTTTAAATTTTGTTTATATAATATATTTTCAATTCTATTTATTATTACTTTTGACATCAAATGATGACAATTACAATTTTTTTGAGTATTCAAAGAGTAGTTGGTGTTGAATTTTTTATTTTTAAAATTATTCTTAGAATTAAATATTGTTGATTTATATAATACATTTCCAATTCTATTTTTTATTACTTTTGGATCAAGATTTTTTTTTTTCTTTACAATTTTTTAATATTTATAGAGAACTTGTTGAATTTTTCAAATTTAGAATTATTTTAAAAATTAAATATTTCTTATTTATAAAACTGTTTATAAAAAAATTGTTTCATTTAGTAACGTTTTTATTTCTGAACTGTTTGGTGAAATTTTCGTATGAGACTTTATTTAGTAATAGATTTATTCAGGTTCAAAAACAGTTGGCTTGTGAATTTTCTAATTGTTATTTTCAATCTTTATTGTGTTTGTCATTTTTAAACTTGTTTTGTATATGAAATTGTTTGCATAAAAAAGAAAACTAATTTTTTTCATTACTTTTATCAACACTTATATGAGAAACAAATAATATAAAAATATTATATTTTATTTAAAAGAAAAATCTAACTATTTCCAATATAAAATATATATATATATATATATATATATTTAAAATTATTGAACCCACTATATTAATAATAAATAACAAATAAATTCACTCAAATCACTATATTAATGATGAATAATAATATTTGAAACTCATTTAAATAAAATATTAAAGAGAAACTATGAAGAATCAAGAAAAGAGATTTTGTCAGCTATTCTTCATTTTCAATTGTAGTCGTCCAATTTTAGTTTCTTATGAACCTTTATATAACCATAAAAAAAATTAATTACATGAACTTTCATACACCCACAAACCCAATATATATATATATAAACCCTTATACACGCCCAACAAAAAATATAATTATATACATCTTTATACACCAAATTTTAAATTTTCACACCTTTGAATTTTCACAATATACAAACAATTTCCAAAAAAATATAACTTATTTTAAAGAAGATATTATTTGTAAAATATAAATTTTACAGGTATTATAGTGATGATATTCAAATTTTCATAAGGTTCATAAAAAAATAGATGAATTGATATGTTATTTTCAAGATAAATATTTTTTTTTGGATTTTATATTAATTTATAATCAACATAATGTTTAGTAGTAAAATAAATAAATATGATATTAATGGTGCAATAGTGTTAGAATATTAGGTAGGGAAAGAATTAATATATTATTAGTAGTGGAATAAGTCAATTTTGGCCATTCATTTTCCATTTCAACAGGATTGAAGAGATGTCTAATAGTTAATTCTTATTAATTCCAAATCATGTCTTCCACTTTTAAGTTTTATTAATAATACTAATTTTAGAAAAATATAAGAAATTTTTAATATTGAAGTATGAAATATATAGATATCACTTGGTTATCTTGGTAGTAATATCCGAGAATGAATTAATAAAGTTTAGTGAGTAATAACGTTTTATAAATATCGAATATAAATATACTATTAAAAATTAAATAAATCGTCGCAATAGTGAAATAATATTTCTATATATTGACTTTTACTAATACACTATAAAATAATAAACAAATAACAATAAAATAGGATTAATTTTATGAATTTTTGCAAGTCAACAAATTTTAATTCAATTAATTTGAATCTTATTTACTTTTCGTTTTGGTTGAAAATATTTTTTTAATCACAATTATTTTTTAAAATAACTTAAAATATGGACCAAGAAATTAATCATACATTTGTCCATTAATTAGAAAAAAAAAATTAAATTAATTAAAAAAAAAAGACAAAATTGAGTGGGACCACTCATTATTTGATATATAAAAATATAAAAATACATAGGAACTCAACAAATAACTTAAAGAGTCCTCATTAAAATCTTCCCTCTTCTTCGAATTTCAAGTATTAGTATTAGATTAGATTAGATTAAACAAAAATTTAAATCAATTTTATCAATATATGAAATAACAATCAAATAACTATAAATTAGAATTAATTTTATCAATTTTTGCATGTCAACAAATTCTAATTTAATTAATTTATATCCTATCTACTTTATTTTTTAGTGCAAATATTTTTTGAATCACAATTATTTTTTTCAATAATTTAAAATGTGAATCAGAAAAATTAATTATATATTTGTTCATTAATTAAAAAAAACTAAATTAATTAAATTAAAAAAGAGACAAAATTGAGTGCGGCCACTCTTTACTTAATATATAAAAAATAAAAAAAATATATAAGAACTCACTAATGAGTTTGAAAGAGTCATTCTCTAACCACATTAAAACATTCTCTCTCCTTTTATTTTTAAGAATTAGCTAGTATTAGATCTACGCATAGCAAGTGCTTAGAAAACAATTATAATAAATTTTTAATATTGAAGCATGGAAGACATAGATATCATTTGATTATTTTGGTAAGAATATCTGGAAGCGGATGTATAAATTTTAGTGAGTATTGACGTTTTATAAATACTGAATATAAATATACTATTAAAATTACATAAATAATCATAAAAATAGAATAATATTTCTATAAATTAACTTTTACAAATATACTATAAAATAACAAACAAATAACCATAAATTAGGATTAATTTTATCAAATTTTGCAAGTCAACAAATTACAATTTAATTAATTTATATTGTATCTACTTTTTATTAGTGAAAATATTTTTTGAATTACAGTTTTTTAAATAATTTAAAATGTGAGCCAGAAAAATTAATCATATAAAAAATTAATTAACTAAATTAATTAGATATTAATTAGAAAAAAATAAAATTGACTAAAACAAAAAAGAGACTAAATTGAGTGGGACCACTCATTATTTGACATATAAAAAAACAAAAATAAGAAAATATGTAAAGACTAATCAAAAGACTTGAAAGAGATATTCTTCAATCTCATTAAAATATTTTCTTCTTTTCTATTTTTAAGTATTAGTATTAAATATATCTTTCAACTTCTTCTTCTTTTTCTTTTTCTTTCTTTCCCTTTTTTTTTTTTTTCTTTTTTTTTTTTAATTCCTCTCTTCACTTCTCTTTCATCTTCCTTCTCCATCCTCTCCGGCACCCCACCACATTAGCATCAGTGCCAACACCCACACTCTACCAATAACAGAATAAATGAACAAGTTATTCATTTATTCTGTTTAACGGTGGGCTCTTTTCACGGTAATTTTGTCTTTCAAAGTTTAATTGAAAGTGTTAATTGTCCATTTAAAAATTTTACAAGAGTATTTTTTAAATTCAATTAGGTTACGTTTGGATAAGGTATTTGAAGAAGAAATTTTATTTGGAGAAATGATTCGTATTTTTTTTTAACAAAATTCCTTGAGAAAAATTTACAAATCCCTTCCCGAAATAAAATTCTTTCTTCAAATACCTTGTCCAATTAAAAAAAAAAATGCAAATTCTTTCCCCCAAATAAAATTCCTTCTTCAAATACCTCATCCAAATGCAAGTTTAATGATGATTGTCAAATTAAGTTTAATTTGTAGTTGTAATTAAATGGTAAATAATTATGGAACTAGTCAAAATGAGAGGGATGTGCCTTAAAATTTGACACATGTTAAAACACTTGGATGGATACTTAGTCTTAACAAATAGGTCCATGCCATTGGAAGATTCCTCATAAAACTTTAAATTAGTTGGTCTTAGTCCATGTTTGGATATTACCACGAAATTCTCCCAACCAGGAAATAGCTAAAATGAAAGTGCTGACTTATCCTTAAAAAAAAATGATATTCCGGACATGTGGTGTACAATCTCATCTAATGAAATAATTTTTTAAATTGTTCGACTTCTAAAAATATATTTACCCGCAATTTTTTTTTGTCAATTTCGAACCTAAATACCTCCCCCCCCCCCCCCTCCCTTTTTTTTCCCAATTCCAGATTATTTAAAAATCTCGAAATTATTAATGATTGTTAGTTAACTTCCTATATTTAAAAAAATGCACTAATACATTAAATATTATTAAAAAAAAAACTCAATTTCTGAATATTTTAACTATGATTTTTATAGTTAACCGATCAAACTATATCTAATATTTATATTTTTATGTGCATATCATGGGATAAATACCATTTTTTTCTAGTTTCGGGTTTCTTAAAAACCGGAGCTATTAATGATTGTTATTTTGTTTCTTATATTGAAGGAAATAAGTTAATACATTAAATATTATTAAAAAAAAATCTCAATTTAGGAACATTTTATTTATGATTTTTATAGTTTTGACTACATATTCTTATTCTGCATTAAAAACTCATCAAAAATATATCAAATTTATATATTTTTATGTGCATATTAGAAAAATTACAAGTGTGTTACTTTTATAGCCGTGGTGTGGAGATACAGTTTCAATGTGCGTAGCATGGGATATTTACCTATTTTTCTCCAATTCCGGATTCCTAAAAAATCAGAGATATTAATGATTGTTATTTCACTTCTTTTATTTAAGAAAATATATTAATACATTAAATGTCACATCCCATCCCGGGGCCCCATTGCGCGAGGAAGCGCTTGACGTCAACTAGATATTATCCGACCAACCAACAACTATATATATATATATATATATATATATATATATATATATATATATATATATATATATATATATAAACATATAGTGCTATATATATTTTTTTTTCCAAAAAATATATTTACTAACTTTAAAAATTTAGGAATACACGTGCTCCAAATATTCATAATAAAATTACAAAAACTAAACCTTCACATTTCACACATGTCCCGCCAATCTTAGAACGACACCACCTTCTGACTCTACCTAGCGCCAGTAATGGATCCATCTCTAGCTGCGATACCTGTAGCCAAATGTTTATCGGTGTATTGTCTTCATAATATAAAAACAATTTATATGGATCAAACATAATTATCAACTATCACCTTTTGAAACATAATATAAAAATAACCGCACACTGAGCCGAAATAAAATTCCATAGCCATTGTCACAATAATATAAATGCATTTAGATTAAACAATCGACCTATTTGATATATAATAAAATACCTCACACTTATTTCCTTACTAGCCATAGGATTGTTTTACCTCATAATCGGGAATTACGACGGTACCATACCCTATACAACTGTGCAATCTAAGATTGCCATCAGTGCGAGGGCCATTTAATATCTTCAATGGTAGGAGCCAACATGTGTTATAAACCACCATATGATAATCATCATTGTCAACAACAACAACAACAACAAGTATCAACCATCTGCGGGACTTGCTCTCCTGTCATGTCACAACATAACGTCCTACAGGACATGCCCTCCTGTTAGAACCAACAACATCCTACAGGACATGTCCTCCTGTCGGGATCACACTATTGCATAATAGGATAATAAAATCACTTTTCCTATTTAAAAATTTACTTGTTCCGCATCACATTATAAAATAATTCATTTTAATAATTTTTTTCTTCATATTTTAGTAGAAAAATATGACATTAGTAAATCAAACGTGACCAAAATATCCAATCACCGCTAATCACTTGCTAGTTGCCAAGTCAGCTTCAAGGTTGATATAGAGGATTTCTTTTATTGAGCCTTATTAGATTATTGCACCCTAATCTTTGGAGTTGATTTAATTTTTGTAATATTTTTTGCCAGTCAGATATTTCAATTTTGATGTGCTAATTAATCAAGTTATGCACAAGGCAGTTCAATTATTTATTTATTTATTATTATTTTGATGTTAGGATAATTTTTTTTTATGTTACGGTAAAATGTGTTCGGGTCAGTTTACGCACACTCTCCTACATCGACCTGATGCATTCAAGATTAAATTTAAGATTTAATTATTAGAATATTTAGGAGAGTCGAATCCTGGTTAACAGAAGATGAAACATCTCCCTTTGATTACTGAACTAATATCTCTTCGGTGGTTCAATTTATAACCCATGTGTTTTCAATTTCTAATTCTTTCTTCTCATTTTATAAATTGCCACAACCATCCACTCGAAATCTCAATTTATCATGCTAGAAATTTGGTGTGCAATATTTTTTTTTATTTTTATTTTTTAAATATAGTTTTTAATTTTATGAATAAAATTCTCTGTGAGAGAACATTTGATTGGTTAAATTTTGCAAGCCAAACTTATATATCCTAAGGGACCAAAGTGACACTCACCCGAACAAAATGGGGCGAAAGTGTAGTGAACATTTATGACATTTCTCATCCAACTAAACTAATCCCAATTGCATATAAAGGACAAGATGGTGGTGGCTTTTGGCTAACTAATTAAAAGATGAATATTTGTCCTCTTTTGTTCGCTCTCTTCTCCTTGTCCTTCTTCTTGTCTTGGCAACCAACAATGGCCAATGAAGGGGAGGAAATAAAAGAGGAGAAACTGGTGATAGGAGCAATTTTGGATTTCAGTTCTCGCATAGGGAAAGAAGAGAAAATAGGCATGGAGATTGCCTTCCAAGATTTCCAGAACCGAACCAAACACCGGTTTGTTCTGAGATTTCAGAATTCAGAAGGAAAACCAATGAATGCTGCTTTCGCTGGTATTTATATATTTTCACTCTCTTCTCCTACATCTTACACTACAGCTATACACATATATAATTAAAAGAATTTGTCACCTACTTTATACACATATATATTTATTATCAATAGCTATCATGTCAAAAAAAAATTATTTTCTATCTATTATCAATATCTATCTACATCTATATTAAGATTGTCCTTGCTATTTATTTGATAAAATTACATATTTGTTCTTAAAATTTATGAAAACTAAGGAGTAACTTTTTGACCAATTTTATATATTATATATTTGGCTATTTCATATATATTAAAAAGTTTACTTTTTATTTTTTTAAAAGAAAGACATTTAATATTTCTATATTTTATAATAATACATATGTCAACATAGATAAATTTTTGGTACAACTTGGTATAATAATTTTATACACAAAGTAGATTTACAAATGATACTTAAAAATACCCGTCATCTGGTAGGACAGGTCAGGTTGAATTTTTGGGTAACAATTATACCCTTAATTAGAAGATATGATAAATTTCACTCGCACTATATTTATGTGTTTTTATTTATTTATTTTATTTATCATCATTTAATTTAGAGCATAAGTCTGTATTCAATTAATGTCAATTTTTTAGTTAGTTATAACTTTGTCATCTCTTTATAAGAAGTGACTTCCATTAATAGTTTTAAACAAGTTTCAACATTTAACATTATAAAAAATAAGAAATTAATATACTTATTCGATCTTTAATGAACAAATAATGTAAAAAGGTTATAAATTTATCAAATAAAAGAGATAACATGCATGTGCCCTCACATATGCTCTCCACTTAGTTATATTATAATTCTAACATTCCTAGTTATTTTAAATAGATCACCAAAAAAGTATAAAGATCGTTGAATGTTAATGACCCTCTTCACGGGTCGAATATAAATTAATAAGACAAACAGGTGAATGTAAATTAATAAGACAAAGTTTGAGAACAAAAAAATTGTTTCTCTCCAAATTTTTCTTTTTGTTCCTGGAACAAAAAGAAAAGGGGGGAAATAGTTTTTTTTCTTCTCAAATTAGAAAAAAAAAAAAAAAAAAAGGAAGACAATTTTTTTTTTGTTCTCGAAACAAAAGAAATGGGAACAAAAAACAATTATTTGTGATCCCAAAACGAAAACATAAACTTTGGATGAAAAAACATTTTCTCCGGGAATAGAAACAAAATATTGGGAGAGAAAAAATTGTTTTATTCTCAAAATAGAACAAAAAAATTGTGAACAAAAAAAATATATTTATGTTCCCACAACTAAAATAGATTACTAATCGGAAGCGATTGTCAACATCATTATCGAAACAATAGGGGTGTCAGAGTTATATTTTAAATTAAGATGGGGGGTCTACTTGTAAACCTCCTTATTAATCACTCTGATCCCCCAAACTTCTCCATTTCACCTCTCTTCCCAAAGAACTAGAAAGGGAAACAGGGAATTTGATTTCCTAGTAAAAGTTTTTATAAAATGCAAATTAGAATGGTAAATTACAGAGACCACCCTTGTCTTTTAATAAACCTACAAGAACAACCACTCTTATTTTGAAAATACCAACGACATCCCCTTGTAAGTGATTTTGAAAGTAAAAGTACTACTTTAACCTTGCGAATATATTATTAAAATAATTTATCAACTACAATTATCTAAGAATAAGAATCATTATTTTACTCATCTTAAAATATATGAAATTACATCTTAATTAATATTAGAGTTTCTTATTTCTCCATTTTTTTAAAAAAAATTATTTGACGCAAACCGAAAAAGTATACTAGAATTTTATCTATGAGGAAAAATAAACAAAAATATACACCGAATTAAATTCAAGAATTTTCAAAAATTAGATTTTTTTATACAACCAAAACTTCTTGATTTCATAAATATCTTTCTGTTTCATTTCTTCGTTATTTGAAGCACCTTTTCTAGAAAAAAAATAAAAAAATATACAAGCTCAAAAACATATATTTAAAAAAATCAGTTTATGAAAAAAAATACTAAATAATTTTTTGACCTATAAAATGAATGAAGAACTTCTCATTTTTTTAAAAGTTGATTTTTTTAATATATTTCAAAAGTTTTTAAATAATAAAAGAGTAAACTAATCAAATAAAATAAATAATTATTAATTTACGGGAATTTCGGTGGTCCTTGTTAGGTTTCTAAAGTGACAAGAAGTGTAGCGATATTTTCAAAAGGAGAGTATGCTTGTGTTGTGTGTTCTTCAAATGTGAACCTTTTTTTTTTTTTAATAAATCAAATACAAATTTTAAGATATTTCCTTTCTAGAAAGGTGATCATGGGACCTACAAGAAAAGAGGAGGCTAGAGAGAGAGGGGTTGGCTTGTTGGTAGGGCACGCGCTTATTAAAAAAAGTGTTATGAACCAAAAGGCCAGTGGGGAATTTGTCAGAGGTGATTAGTACCTAAGTTTTATCACTTACAAAAATATAAAAATTTACTCCATGTATTCTATATATATTTTTTTCACTTTGCATTTTTTATATGTTATTTGACTTTTATATATATATATATATATATACACCCCTTGTTTTATTTACTCAAAAAAAATAATAATAAAAAAATAAAAAAAAAAATCTAATTTACAAAAAAAATTAAAATGTAGTATAATAACAACTTATTTTAAAAAATAAGAGTAAGATTTACAACAGATGAAAGTTTACAACCTTAACTTGGAGATTTTTTCTTTTTTTTTTCTTTTTCCAAAATTACAACAAAATAAACATAATATTAGTTTCTTCAAAAATTTCTCTCAAAATTTGTCATCTTCCTTTTCCAAAAAAACCAAAAAACTCTTCCTCCAAGTGGTCTGAGCCTTCATTCTATTTATAGGAGTGAAAGTACACAAATCGTCCGGCAAAAAGGTAAGCAAAAAAAGAAAAAATGGAGTGAGTGCACCGAAATTTGGTGCACCCAAAAGTGAAATGGGCAGAAAGCATTTACTCTGCTGGCCATATATGCGGCCAGCAGCTCTGGTCGCACAGCGACCAGACTGGTCACACGTGCGACTAGTTTTTGGTCGCACGTGCGACCACTATGCAACCCCCACCCCTTTTTGAACGTGATCTGTCCAGACTTCTCTCATTCTCGTCTGTTTCTTGTCCATTTTGTTCCGAATTAACACGTTTTTATTCCACTTTAAAAAATCTACAAAAACAAAGAAAAATAAATCGATTACTAATATTTAATTTATTTAAGAGATTAACAAAACTTAATTTAGCGGTATTAAACTGCATAAATGCGGTACAATCAAAAACAAAGTAAACAGATAAATAAAATAAAGGTAACTATAAAATAAAGTATAATATTTTTGCGAGGCGGTCAAAATACCGTGTCTACAGCTGCCCCTCTTTGTCATGCAAGTTCCACTTGCTTGACAAAGATAAAAGACCACGTCATTTTGATCGTCCCATTTTTTTGTTTTTTATTTATTTATTTTTTTAGTGCATTTTTTTAATAATAGAACAATAAAGTAAAATGACTCATGACGATACTCATGACGAAGAAATGTACGTTTAGAGTAATAAAAGAAGACTCATGACGAACAAGTGTCCGTTTAGAAAAAATAAAAGAATGACTCATGACGATGTTCATGACAAACAAATGTCTATTTAGAGGATCGTTTAGAGTGATAAAAAAAAAAAAAACTCGTGATGATACTTATGACAAACAAGTACCTATTAAGATGATCGTTTAGAGTAATAATAAAAATGACTCATGACAGTACTCATGACAAACGCGTGTCTGTTTAGAGGGTCGTTTAGAGTAATAAAAAAAGACTCATGACGATACTCATGATGAACAAGTGTCCGTTTAGAGTATCGTTTAGAGTAATGAGAAATTATTCATGCCTCAGCCCTCTTGGCCAGGGACCCAAAGAAAGTTCAGAAGTATAAAATATTCCCCAACTTGTGAATGGGCCAGAATGAGAGAGCAAAGATATAAAATGTGCCACAGCCGAACTCTCAGATGACCGAACATTTACAGATTGCCTACGTACCTTAGCATTACGCCGATGATCAAGTTTAGCGTAATTCATTTTTCGCCCCTTTCAGGGCAAAGCGCATACCTGGATACTCATTTAGAGCTTCTGAACTTTCAGCAATAAGAGTTTCCAATTTGATCCGGAAGGTAAGAAGTCCTTGTGATAGAGAAATCCATGCTTCCATGCCCTTTGAAATCCCTGTAATTGGACAAAAAACACATGCAACACGAAAATTTAGTCTGAAAAACTTGTCACCCTTGACGACTCGCAATTCCGTTCCCCCATTTTTCGTCTGCTTCCATGCCCTTTGAAATCCCTGTAATTGGACAAAAAAACACATGCAACACGAAAATTTAGTCTGAAAAACTTGTCACCCTTGACGACTCGCAATTCCGTTCCCCCCTTTTCCGTCGCAATCCCTCGTTTGATGGTGCTTGACTTTCTCGGGATAGTATCGGGAGATTGTTTCGTCTCATCCTTCTGTCAATCTTAGAGATTTACTTTTTGGAAGTTTTCTCCGGGTTGTTGGCGGGGTCTGGTTTTGGACAACATCCCTATCAGCCTTTATTTCTCTGCACCCGTCGATTCTCACTTTCTCTCTTCTACTAGGCATCCTCAGTGTTTAGGAGAATCATATACTCCTGCTTGCTTTGTATTTCTCAAATACTACAAAACTGATTTAGCCAAATATGGGAAAAACGCGTAAGACCTTACCCCCAAACAGGTATCTTTATCACCAGATATGTTGACTGCGAGATTTTAAGCCGGATTGTCTGACAAGTATGATTTCAATGCAAATTTGAGTTACATTTGATGTTCCTTTTCATAGATTCCAACTCTTGCTCAAATCCATCAAGTTTCGAACACGGAAAAGTCTTACGGTCAATGGAAGTCAGCCGTAGTAGAAATTCCAAAAATGTCCCTAGGAGTGATTTAACTGTTTTTTTTTTTACACGGTCTCTACATTTTTCCCATAGTTCTCTTTCGAGTTTTCACCATGTTCGAGCCGTACCCTCTTTTTTTTTTTTTTTTAATTTTTTTATTTTTTTAGCAACAGATAATCACAAATTGAAATAAACTTACTTAGAAAAGAAGGACATTTATTAGGCAAAGTATTTCTTTACAGAATCCGAGTTTAGGGGCTCGGGAAATACATCACCATCCATTTCTTGGAGAATCAATCCTCCACTGCTCAAAGCCTTATGAACAACAAAAGGACCTTCCCAATTTGGCGCGAACTTACCATTAGCTTCATCATGGAAAGGGAATATTTTCTTCAATACTAACTCACCGACCTTGAAGACTCTGGGGTATACCCGTTTATTATGAGCTCTGGTAATCCTCTGTTTGTAACATTGTCCGTGGCATATCGCTGTTAGCCGTTTTTCATCGATTAAACAAAGTTGGTCCAACCGTTGTTGTACCCATTCAGTTTCATCAAGCTCGGCCTCTATGAGCACTCGCAGATATGGAATTTCCACCTCGGCCGGTATCACCGCTTCTATGCTATAGACCAAAGAATAGAGGGTTGCCCCTATCGAGGTCCGAACCGAAGTCCGGTAAGCCATCAAAGCATATGGCAGCATATCATCCCACTCTTTATAATTATCAATCATCTTCCGGATAATTTTCTTTATATTTTTGTTGGTGGCTTCCACTGCTCCATTCATTTTTGGACGGTAAGGCGCTGAGTTTTTGTGCTCGATCTTGAATTGCTGACATATTTTCTATATTTCTGAACTCTTTAGGTTTTTAGCATTGTCGGTTATCAATGTTTGCGGCAAACCGTATCTCGACATAATATTTTATTTGATGAACCGAGCTACTGTCTTTTGAGTCACTCGGGCTAAGGAAACAGCTTCTATCCACTTGGAAAAATAATCAATTGCCACCAAGATAAAGCGATGACCACTCGGTGCCTTAGGGGTAACTTCCCCAATAACGTCCATACCCCACTTTGAGAAGAGCCATGGGGCCACCAAGCAATGAAGGTGCGAATGTGGGACATGGATTTGATCACCATGAATCTGACACTTATGGCATCTTCGAACAAACTGTACGCAGTTGCTTTCCATCGTTAGCCAAAAATGACCGGTCCTCAGGATTTTTTTGGCGAGCATAAAGCCGCTCATGTGACGTCCACTTATGCCACCATAGACCTCTTTCATCAACTGGATGGCCTTTTCAACTCCAACACATCTCAACAGGCCCATGTCAGGGAAGTGTTTGTACAATGTCTCCCCGCTTAGGAAGAATTGGCCTGCTAACCTCTGGAGAGTTTTCCGATCAACACCTGATGCCCCTTCCGGATACTTCAAATTTTTTAGAAAGTTCTTTATGTCATAGTACCACGGGTCTTTGGCTGGTTCAGATTCAAACTGGCAACAGTAGGCTGGTCGGCGCTGAACTCGGATTACCATCGGAATGATATCATCATCCTCCCGAGTGATAGAGATCATAGACGTCAAGGTAGTTAAGGCATCGGTGAAGTCATTTTTGAGCCTCGGTATGCTTTCAAATTCTATCATCGTAAATCGCTCATACAACTCCAGGAGGTGATTGTTATAGGCTATCAAGGTCGGATCTCTCGTGGTATACTTATCCGTCATCTGATTGATTATCAGCTCAGAATCTCCGAACACTAGCAATTCTTTGATTTTTATGTTGACAACCAGCTAGAGTCCCAGAATTAGGCTTCGTCCTCAGCTCGATTATTTGTGCTCTGGAACTTCAACTTGGAAGCCACTGGATAATGTTGCTTGCCTGGAGAAACCAGAACGGCTCCGATTCCAGCCCCTCGAGAGTTCACTGCTCCATCAAAATACATTTTTCAAACTGTTTCCTCATTTTCTTCATCCACCGCATGAATCAACTCGTCAGGGAATAGCGTCTCAAGAGGCTGGTGATCCGTTTGAGCTGGACAACTAGCCAACTGATCTGCTATTGCATGACCCTTCACTGACTTTGGGTCTTGTAGATGATATCGAACTCCGTTAGCAGCATCTGCCATTTTGCAATTTTTTCTGACAGAATCGGCTTCTCGAAGATGTACTTTAAGGGATCCATCCTGGCTATTAAGTAGGTAGTCAGTGGGAGCATATAATGGCATAGTCTTTGAGCAGACCAAGCTAATGCACAACAGGTCTTCTCCAGCAAGGTATAATTTTTCTCATATTTCGTGAAGCGCTTGCTGAGGTAGTAAATGGCTTGCTCATTCTTTCCAGATTTATCGAGTTGCCCAAGAATAGCTCCCATGCAGGAGTCGAGAACTGACAAATATAGTAATAACAGAACCTTCTCCCGAGGCAGCACTAGAACTGGAGGGTTTGTTAGATAGACTTTAATTTTCTCCAAGGCATTCTAGCAATCTGCATTCCATCGCCCGTCACTTTCTTTTCGAAGTAGCTTGATGATTGGCTCACAAGTGGCAGTGAGTTGGAAGATGAATCGGGCTATGAAATTTAATCGCCCCAGAAAACCTCGGATCTCTTTCTCATTTTTCGGTGGTGGCATTTCACGAATGGCCTTCGTCTTTGCAGGATCAATCTCAATTCCATGGAGATTTACCATGAAACCAAGAAGTTTTTCAGAAGCCACCCGAAACGCGCATTTTGCTAGATTGAGCTTGAGCTAGTACTTTTGAAGTTTGTTGAACATCTTTTTCAAATGGTAGAGATGATCCTCGTTCTCCTAAGATTTAACGATCATGTCATCTACATATACCTCCATCTCTTTATGCATCATATCATGAAAGAGGGTCGTCATTGCTCTTTGGTATGTTTCCCCGGTATTTTTGAGACCGAAAGGCACGCCCTATAGCAAAAGACTCCCCATAGTATAGTGAAGGCTGTTTTTTCTCGATCTTTCTCATCCATCAGAATCTGATTATAGCCAGAGAATCCATCGATGAAAGAATAGAGATTTCGCCCCGCAGTATTATCGATAATGATGTGAATGTTTGGCAGTGGGAAATCATCTTTCGGACTTGCCCGGTTAAGATCATGATAATCCACGCAGACTCTGATTTTTCCTGAGGACTTTGGCACGGGAACAACATTTGAGAGCCATTCACTGTAGTTACAGACTTCAACAATTCGGGCATTGAATTGCTTCACGATCTCCTCCTTAACCTCGAGACTAACAGCGGGTCTCAGCTTTCTCAACTTTTGTTTGACTGGTACACTCCTCGGCTTTAGCGGCAGCTTATGGGCCATGATACTCTTGTCCAATCCTACCATGTCATCGTAGGACCAGGCAAAGATATCATGGTAGGAAATTAAGAGTGTTGTCAACTCTTTCTTTTCCAGAGTCATGAGGGCTGATCCAATCTTTACTTCCTTCAACTCTTCCGAGGTCCCCAAGTTTATCAACTCGGTCTCATCGTTACTGGGAATCGGCTTGTTCTCGAACTTCGTAAAATCTTTTCGAATCTCACCATCGTCTGGCTGGTAAGAGTCATCTTCTGTTTCCACTTCCATCAGGTCATGGTCTGGTTCTGCATTGAAATCATACTTATCGCACTCTAGCTCAGTTATATTGCATGCATCATACACTGGTAATTTAGGCATCCTGAAAGCATAAAATTTAAACATTTAAACCATATGTTGGATAAAGAAGAATTGCATTCATTAAATATAAAAAACTATTACAAAGCAAAATCCTTTTTCATCCAGAAGGCTAGGTGGATGGAGAGATGAACAACAGAAAATCTCCCTAAGTTTACCGAAACGCCTGGCGAATCGGGAGAGAACAAGAATCCCAATTCTGGAGCTTTTCTTTTCCCTTGGTTCGAATACTAGACCCATGACTTGGCCCTACCTCATCTCCCATGATTACATTTACAGCTTCCTTGATCATCACTCTCTCAGGGTGCAACTCGAATCCTGCAGTCTTCTTCCCTTTGTTTATGGTTTCTGCTGGATAGGGGAAGGTGACCCGGATATGCAGAATTTTTATCGGCTGGTTGTCTGGGGATCTATCTCTCTTCTTCCAAAAGAACTTCGCCCTGTCTGCTTTTGTCGGCTCGTATCCCAATCCGAATCTCTCCTTCTTCTCCTTGACTTCTATCGGTTCTGTAATTCTATCTATATTCTTGCCCAAACCTTTCCCGGGAATGCAACCCCAGGACTTCATTTGTTTAGCAATGAAGGCCAGAGTGATGGTGTTAGATCCTAGGACCTGCTCGACCAGAGTGACAAACTTCTCCGGAAAGATCGTGCTAGGCAAGTGGGCTTCATTTAGGACTTTCAGCAGTGCCTGTCTGTGTACTTCTAAGGATAGAAGTAGTGAGAGCATCGAGATTTGCGTTGGTACTTTGCTGAGTTGCTCCACTATCTTGTATTCTGAATTCTTCATTGCCTTTAGGAAGTTATGAGCCTCCGGTTCTGACACCGGCTTTTTCAGAGCCCCTCTTGGTTTCCTCATAGGAATCCTGATCAAATCCTGTGGTGTATACACCCTTCCAGACCGAGTGATTCCACTGGTTTCTCCGACTGAGATTAGCAATTCTTCTCCTTCTTCTGTTTTAGCAATGATCTCATAATTCCGTGGAATCTTATTGAGATTTTCCACCAGCTTTTGGATTGGGAAAGACAGAACTAGAGATTTCTCCAGTTTTTCGGCTACCCTTTCTAAATGTAATTCAAACCCTCCGTAGAGAACCTCCGGGTGTAAACAAATACCACCGATATCGATCACATCAACTTCTTCCTCGACCTCTTCGGTGAAAATTAGATTGACGCCACTTCTTGAGGAGGCATGTTCAGGTAACGGATTTTGCTGACAGTTTAGCGTACCGGCCTCAGGTTTTTTAGGAAACGTGATGGCTCCTGTCTGTATAATCTCCCGAATTTTGTCTTTCAGCTAAAAGCATTGCTCAGTCGCATGTCCTCTGGTTCCCGAGTAGTATTCACAGAAAGCATTTGAAGAAGCTGCTTTACTCCCAGGTTTAACTTCGTAGAATGGAAGGGGTGTCAGCATCCCCTACTTCAAACAATTTCGGTACAACTCGGTGATCGAGATCGGAAGGTCTTGTAGCTCTCTGTTGTCGTTCTGGAAATTTTCCCCTGTAGCATGAGGTAGAAGCCTTGGTGGTATTGGGTTCCTAACCTTGGAGTGTGGTTAGGAATTTGAGGTGGGGTGTTCGAGTGTGGTTAATAGGTATAGTAAGGGGGTGCTAGGTAGGTTTGAGGATAATATTGGGGAATATGGTTTTAATAAGGGGGAGGTACATTTTGGTAATAGCGGGGGCGACTTTGGGAATAGGGTTGGTTTTGAGGATAATTTTGGTTTTGGCGATTTTGAGGAGGGTAGTTGTGATATTGGTTATTCTGATTCGGGTAGGTTTGGGAACATGAAGCTTGGGGGTAGTTCTGGTAATGGGTTTGCCAAGGGGAAACGACGACGGCTACTTCATTTTCTTTCATCTTTGGCGGGGCTGACCTTTTCGTCACATTGGATTGGGCCCTTTCATGTTTTTTGCTTATTCCTTCTTCCGTCACCTTGGCCTGTTTGATCGTATCGCCGAAAGAAACCACTGCTATGCTCGAGAGATCTCGATAGAATGGCGGTGACTGAATTGACTTGAATATCTCTAACTGAGCCTCCTCGCTCAGCCTAGGGACAACTTTGGCAGCCTCCTCCCTCCAACGGGCAGTATACCTCCGGAAGCTTGCATCTTTATTTTTCAGTATTTGGTAGAGGGTATTGCGGTCCGGCGCGACATCCCTATTGTACACATATTGCTCACAAAAGGCCTTTATTAGATCTTCAAATGTTTTAATCTATGATAGCTCTAGGGTCATGTACCAGTTGAGAGCCGGTCCTTTCAACGATCTCTGAAACATCTTTAGGCAAAGGTCTTCATTCCGAGCATGAATTCCTAACTCCTCTTTGTAAACGCTGACATGCCATTCTGGAGGGCCAGTGCCATCATATTTTGTTAACTCCGGAACTACAAAAATTTTCGGGTACACAACCCCGGGTGGTGCTGACAACTCCTTGTACGTCGCTTTCCTGGACGGTTTCTCCTTTTGCCATTCTTCCATAGTTTTCTCCAATTTCTCCATTTTTAGAAACCAAGCCGGTGGAGGGCCATTCTCTTCTTTGTTTTCAGTTTCAATGGCCGGGGCTGGTTGACTATCATTTGAATTGTTTGGTGGAGCAACGACCCTCTTCGGGTGAATGAGAATCTGCGGTATGGTGGGGGCCGAGCTCTCTGGTGAGGCCTAATAGACATGCCCCTGGATGGGATATGCCGGCGCTCCATAGGCGAAAGGATGAGGGCCCATCTGAGGTCCATAGTAGACCAGTACTGCAAAGTTCGGGCTGACGTGGTTCGGATTCGACCCTGAGTTCTCCATCCCAATACTTGCAGGGTTTCCATTTGGGGATTCATTCACAAGAGTCCCATTGGACGAAGGAATAGGCACCTCCTGAGGTCGGCTAAGTTCGTTGATCATTTCCATCAACCTGTCAATAGTTTCCTGCATCTGAGCCATCTGGGTCGTTCGGGAAGATTCAGGATTGCTTTCTGATGTCATCCTGGAATGAGTCTGTGCTCGACTGCGTGTAAAGATCGGACTTCGAATGGGGGGAACTGGATTTGCTTTTCTAGGACCAATTTTTTTTGTCTCGTCTTTTTCTACAACAAAAATCCTTTTATTAGTCCACGTGGGTCTTAGGTTTCTTAAAGCCCATTCTAGTTTGAAGTTTTCAATTTCGATAAAGACCAATTAAAACAAATGATGGTTTATGATTTTTTTTTTGTTGTTGTTCCCTACCGATAATGAAAACTTTGAACTCGTTTTTTTTTTCTTTTTTTTTTTTAAGACTTCCCAAGACGTCATCAATCCATCAAGTACCAAACCCCTTTCCCGTCTTGTATCATAGAATCCTGAGGGGACAACATAGATACAAGATAATTATGTTTTTGTCAGAGGATTTACAACGATATAAGAGCCTGAGAGGAAAGAAAGAAAAGAAGAAGAAAAAAATAAAAAATAAAATAAAATCACAACTTATTTACCGAATTGAGGGAAAAGAAAATAAAATAAAATTTAACATTCGGACTTTGGATTAGTTGGACTTATTTAGACATACTGGGCCCGACCTTCTAATATTGTTCCCCAGTGGAGTCGCTAGCTGAACGCGCCCTAATTTTCCAAAGAAAATCAAAAATAAATATACGTTGGTAAAATGAGAAGGGTTTTTAAAAACATCGATTTTCTCATTAAAAATACTTAAACCTGTTTTAGAAAAAGGAGTCGCCACCTAGCATTGGGTTTAAATGATATGCTAGGTCACCATATTTTTCTTTTTGAAAACAATTTTAAAAAAATGACTTAAGTAAAATTTTGACTCCAAAATGACATGGTCTGACCAAAGATTCGTTTGAAGAGTTCGGGGGTCAGTTATACTCGGGGAAGATGTCAAGCACCCCAAGACGTCCGTCCAAAGACGATACCTTATCCAATTAAGTCCAATTAAAAGTTAAAATGTTTTTATTTTATTTTGAAATCCTCTTCATATACACACACATCGAGGGAAGTAATCTCCCTTCTAAACCTATACCGTTCTAATGGAAGGTTGGGAATTTTCCACCTCATCTTGTCAACACATTTGTTTAATACGAGTTAAAGAAATACACGCATACATACACTCACATGCATCGAGATGAGTAATTTTCTTCTAAACTTAAACCGTTCCAATGGAAGGTCGGAAGCTTTCCACCTCGTATTGTTAGCACATTATATTTAACACAAGTTAAAGAAACACATGCCTCGAAGGGAGTATTTCTCTTCTAAACTTAAACCGTTTCAATGGAAGGTCAGAAACTTTCCACCTCGTATTGTTAACACATTATATTGAACACAAGTTGAAGAAACACACACGCATACACACACTCGCACGCATCGAGGGGAGTAATTTTCTTCTAAACTTAAACCGTTTCAACGGAAGGTCAGGAACTTTCCGCCTCTTATTGTTAGCACATTTATATTTAACACAAGTTAAAGAAACACACGCATACACACTCACACGCATCGAGGGGAGTAATTCCCTTCTAAACTTAAACCGTTCCAATGGAAGGTTGGGGATTTTCTACCTTATCTTGTCAACACATTATATTTAATATGAGTTAAAGAAACACACGCGCGCGCGCACACACACACACACTTCTCAAGGGGAGTAATTTCATTCTAAACTTAAACCGTTCCAATAGAAGGTCGAAAGTTTTCCACCTCGTATTGTTAGCACATTATATTTAACACAAGTTAAAGAAAACACACGCACACGCACACACACACTCACACGCATCGAGGGGAGTAATTCTCTTCTAAACTTAAACTGTTCCAATGGAAGGTTGGAAATTTTCCACCTCATCTTGTTAGCACATTATATTTAATACGAGTTAAAGAAACACATGCGCGCGCACACATACACACGCCTCAAGGGGAGTAATTTCTTTCTAAACTTAAACCGTTCCAATGGAAGGTCGGAAGCTTTCCACCTCGTATTATTAGTACATTATATTGAATACAAGTTAAAGAAATACACGCACACACACCTCGAGGGGAGTAATTTCCTTCTAAACCTAAACCGTTCTAATGGAAGGCAGAGATATTTCCACCTCATTTTATTTACTCAAAAAAAAATAAAAAAATAAAAATCTAATTTACAAAAAAAAATTAAAATTTAGTATAATAACAACTTATTTTAAAAAATAAGAGTAAGATTTACAACAGATGAAAGTTTACAACCTTAACTTGGAGATTTTTTCTTTTCCTTCTTCTTCTTCTTCCAAAATTACAACAAAATAAACATAATATTATTTTCTTCAAAAATTTCTCTCAAAATTTGTCTTCTTCCTTTTCCAAAAAAACCAAAAAACTCTTCCTCCAGGTGGTCTGAGCCTTCATTCTATTTATAGGAATGAAAGTGTACAGATCTTTCGGCAAAAAGGTAAGTAAAAAAAGAAAAAAAAGGGTGGGTGTACCGAATTCGATGTACCCATCCCCTTTTGGGTGCATCGAAATTCGGTGCACCCAAAAGTGAAATGGGTAGAGAGCATTTGCTCTCTGCCCTGCTGGCCACATATGCGGCCAGCAGCTTTGGTCGCACATGCAACCACTATGCAATCCCCCACCCCTTTTTGAATGTGATTTGTCCAGACTTCTCTCGTTCTCGTCTGTTTCGTGTCCATTTTGTTCCGAATTAACGCGTTTTTATTCCACTTCGAAAAGTCTACAAAAATAAAGAAAAATAAATCGATTACTAATATTTAATTTACTTAAGAGATTAAAAAAACTTAATTTAGCGGTATTAAACCGCACAAATGCGGTACAATCAAAAACAAAATAATCAGGGAAATAAAATAAAGGTAACTATAAAATAAAGTATAATATTTTTGCGAGGCGGTAAAAATGCCATGTCTACACTAGTTATGGATCAAGTGTTTTTATCAAAATCGACTTTCCAACTAAATATAGCCATTTACTTGGCAATATCGAAATCCCAACGAAATATTATCAAAATGGAATATTCAAATTTAAATAAACTAGTCAACTCATTTATATACAATAAACTACCATATTTCCTTGCCAGCCATATGATTGCTTACGATCGGGAGTTATTACAGTATTGTAAGTTTTCCATTTGTGCAAACTAAGGTGACAATCAGTGTCAGGGCCATTTAATATCTTCAACGATAGGAGCCAACACGCAGTATAAACTCCCATATGATGATAATCATCACCGTCAACAACAACAACAATAGATATCAACCACCTACAGGACTTGCCCTCCTGTCAGGTCACAATGTAACGTCCTACAGGATATAACATCTTGTCGAGATGATTATGACATAGTAGGATAATAAAATTATTTTTCACCTTTAAAATTTTATTTGATCCTTTAATCATCATAAAATTGTCCATTTTCAACAACCTCAAACGCCCCCTAAGATGTTAATATGTTCAAATGGAAACTGTAGGGACCAAAGTGATATTTTGGTCAAACTACGAGGATGCAAAGTGTCAAACGACCCAAACCTTGCACATATGCACGCAAACCCCAATTCTTAACGACTAAAGTGAAATAACAGAGTTATACAAGAATTATTTGATTTTTTTTTTTCAAGTCAACTAATTTTAACATTTTCTCTGGTTGTTAATATCAACCATTTGAGGGAGGTGCTTAGGTAATTTACAAGTAATAATTTAATTATATTGCTATACGAAAAATAAACATCATCCAAATTGCCATCACGTTTAACATATTTAATAATCCCAAGATGTGACATAAAATATTAATATCACTAGTAAGAAAATATGGGCGAACTTCGGACACATGGCATATCTCTTCTTTTGATAGGGTAATATTTTTTTTAGTTTGTTTTCCTCATATTTATTAATTCTGGACAACCAATGTCTAAAAAATAATCATTTTTTTTTTTCACCAAGTGAGATTGATAGTAACTGATTATATTCATGAACCATCTACATCCGAAAAAACAATCTACTATTTTTAGCTTACTCATATTTATGCAACTCCAGTTATCCATAATCAAATCATTATTAGCAGAGACATTGTTGTTAAATTTATATATATGATCCTCTTTATTCTTATTGTGACATTTATAATTATCATATATTCAATTCAATGCATAATTCAATTCAACCATATTTATTTTTTCATTATTTTTTTGAGTATCACTTCGTTTATTATGAGTAATGGGTACTATAATCCAAATTTAGGATGGTCGCAAACTTGCTCCGATACCACTCTGTAACGGCCCGGTTTCCTAGAGTCACTACGCGGTTTCTCCTACAGAGAATTATATCCCAAATATTTCAACATTTATAAATAAATTAATATTACTAATAATTTCACTCTGATACCACTCTGTAACGACACGGTTTCCAAGGGTCGCCACACGATTTCTCCTTTTGGAGAATTAATGAGTGACTATTGTGTAATAAAAATATTTCATAATATTAATTTAAACCTAATGCTTAAATTATATATTACATACTATTACTTTTCAAAATGTAATAATTTTGTTTCTCCTGTAATATCTCTATTAAAAATGGCCACTAGGAGAAACTTATAAATGTAATAGTTATATTTCAATGAAATTACTAAATCAATAATATACAATTTTTATTACTGTTAATAGTTTACTTTTCAAAATATAACATTATGTATCAGCATTTACAGGTTGGGCCAAGTGGTATCACCATGAAACTATTTATCGGAATTACCATTGTAATTGGAGAAATATTTCATTTACCAATAAACTAACTATTCGTAACAGTAAATCCAGCTATTATGAATTAAATAGAATTTTAATGTAAATTATAATTATCGAATTTTCGAGTCGATCTTACAACAATAAATAATAAATACAATTATACAAATTAAGTAAAAATTCAAATAAAGTTATTGGCGCCGTTTTATTTTCTCTGGCCATGCATTCAAAATTGTGGGGTTGTGAACCAACGTTCAGTAGAATTTCAACCCGTCTAATATGTGTATTTAATTAATACAACAAATAAAACATATATGCATGATTTTCATATAATTTTCACGTAATCATAATTATTTCATAGAATTTAACAGTTAAAATTCAATAATTATAAGAGCATAAATCACACAATAGAGAGAGAATTAAATACATATATTAAAAGAGTTTAGAAATTTTACTTGAAATCCAAATTCGAAATCTAAATCAAAACATTCAAGGTATCGTAACTTTTCATAATATATGTCTATAATTATCACCTAATATATATTGACATAAGCCTCCCTGTATATGTTGACCGTCATTTTTCCTTTTTCATTAGCTTAATAAGCTTTCCTAAATATATATGGATGTTTGATCAAAACAATACACGTGTCAAGCATTTATTTTATATATATACATATTATATATCACTTGGTTGATATCATTTCCAGGCTATTTTTTTTATTTATATATTTATTTATTTATACTAATTACCTTTCTTAAAATAAGGAAAATATTAATTTTATTCTATTTTAAATAACACAACAGTCTCAAAACTTTTAAAAGTCAATTCAATATTAACATTTAACCCATAAAAAATTATCAAATATTATTTATATCATAAATTTACAAAACAATCCAAAAATATTAAAATAATATTTTTAAAGTATAAATTTTCGGGGTATTACACAACATCTGGTATGGCAGCTGTCGGTACAAGGCTCGGGAACATGTGTTGTGCATTAATTGTACAGCCTGTTCATAGTCACCTGGGTGTTTTGTTTGCAATGGAAGCTCGCTCATACGCAGCAAGGTTAAAATATTTGGTTCCCCCAAAATAAAGTTGATTGCACCTAAGTAAATCAACATTAATAACAACACATATTAACAAACATATGTTCTAATTAAATTATATATTTATTGTCAGACGACCTTCTACTGCATGGTAACCGAAGTTTGGTCGGTAAGACGGGTTCACTATGAACCTTCTAGTGACTCCCCAATACCAGGGCTTGTCATCATCAAGGACCTTTGTCCTAACCTGAAAATTACTCAAATCAGTTGGTCGCCGACTATCCCACGACTATATATGTCCCGCGTGCATTATTGACCAATCCGTACCAAATTTTTCTCTTCGGCTACTCAAATGCAATTCCTTGTACTTGTCACTTAACTGTGGAATCCCTTGGCCAAATCCAAATTATCGTAGCATACAATGAGGATAATGGTACTCCACGATTTCGTAGGAAATAATGAGCACGGACGCCATCCATATGGCTTGTCCATTTCTACAGTATGTTGATAATTTAATTAAATAATAAAATAAATAAATATAAAAATAAATAAATAAATAAACATAAGTAACATCTTACGTAAATGTATAACTGACCCCGTTATCCCATAAACGATCTAACTAATCACGATACACAATCAATACCTGCATCGGCTCGCCATTCAGATTAAAAGACACGTTCCAACTGTACACGAAAACCAAAACTAAATATTATTAAATGAAATAAAATATTGGAAATGTGTACAAATTAATTATATAATAACGTATCGAGACTCCCTAGGGGCACCTGGGAACCTGAAGTCGTCGATCTCTAGGTCACCCATCCCATCGGTAATCGTAGATAGAGACACATGAGGTAATCTCGATAGCCGCTCTTAGACCCAACACTGTAACAAAAAGAGAGGTCTAGACATCTTTTTTGTCTCCTTACACGATGCCTTGCATAGCTCCCGGTATAACCCACCAACGTGGTACTACCCCAGCTATACGTCTGCGACCTAGTCAAATCGAGCAGCAGTGGAAAGTAGCCTAACTTGACTAAATTATTCGATTTATCCAGCATCAACGTTGTGCCGATCAATATCAGGCAGTATGCGAGGGCGTAACACTACATAATGCGCTCATCAGCGTCAACGGGTGCATGATCGAAAGTTCTCTGTTGCCATTTTAGTTTTAGACAGCCGCACTTGATTTTGTCCTCTGGAGGTATATGGCCAAGGAGGTCATGGCAAAGTTCCTACCAACATAAGACCGGTAGCGTGTCCTCATGCTCGGTTACTGTTCACCTATTCACAGGCAGACCGAATAATACTGTTACGTCTTGTAGTGTCACCGTCATCTCTCTAGTCGGAAGATGAAACGTATGTGTCTCCTGATGTCATCTCTCAACCAGCGCGGTAATCAATGCGTGATCTAATTGCTTCTTCTGTAATCGAAAAGTACTATACTGCCCAGCAGCCTATATCAACTGTACCACTCGACCAGGTACATATCTCGTTCATCGACCTAGAAACCTTCCTACCCCAGAAACGTCAAGTCAAGAACAATGTTGAAATATAAATTAAAAGACAATCAACTAAAAAAATATAAAAGAAAAAAAATTTGAGTGCAATGCTAAAATATGTATTTAGTACAACCTGCACTCCACGTTCTTCCCAAACTGCTACAGACCTATGGTTACTCTACAAATAAAATAACGATTGATCCACGGGCCCAAGCTCAGCTATAGTTTTTTAATTTAGATCACACTTGGGCCTTATAGTTTTTTAATTCTCATTTTTTTTGCATTTATATTTCCAACAAAAAATATGAAACTAGTATAAAAATGATTGGTACCAAAGTAAAATTTCATCAACTATTACTATATTAGAGAGTTTACACAAAATATTATGTATGTTGGCCCAGTAAAATACCCAAGAGGGAGGGTGAATTGGGTAATCAAAAATATTATCAGAATATACTTGAATAAATTAAATAATTAATTTTATGCCTAAATTAATTATTATTTTTATATCACAGCGGAATTAAAATAAATCTAAGTGCACACCCAAACAACAAAAATAAACAAATTAAGAAAGCAACACACCAGAGATTTATACTGGTTCACCAAGCTACTTTTGGTTAATCCAGTCCCCCGAGCTCCACGGAGGTTGCACCCACTAAAATTAAGATTCCTTTAAAGGTAGGAACCAAACCCACACACCGATTCTTTTACAGGCTCAGAATCAACATTTACAATTTTCTTTTCTTAGGCTAAGGAAAAACCTCTATTTTTTTACAGGTTAAAGAATAACCTAATTCTTTTTCACACTTACGCTTGAGAATCAAAACCTCACCAAAACACTCCAAATATCATTTTACCCGGTAAGGATTGAACCATTACAAAATCACTCAAAACAAAAACGCAATTCTTATCCAAAAAGAATCACTACCTTAATCTCTTTACAGGAAGAGACTAAAATCCTACTACCCTTAATTAAATATCCCCAATGATATTTAATCCTTCACAACTCACCAATACAAAAATTGATAAGTAAATCTCACTCGGAGCTTCTACCACCACAAATAAATAAAAACTCAATCAATATCCCAACTAGTGATAGAAATATGTGAGATACAAAAATCTGATTTTAACAAGATATGGGTAGCAAATTGGAGCACATAATCAAATTTAACAAATTGTTTGAAAAAATATTTTCTTCAAAAATCAAAAATAATTTCTAAGATCAATTTCCAAATATAAAATAATAAACAAGCAATAATCAGTATGGAAAAATCTCACCCGGAATCCATAGTATTAATGATTAGAGCAATGTAGTTTCAATTCCAGTATCAGCAAAAATTAATCGCAGTTGATTATCAGAATCACTCTTAGAACAACTCACAATGACTTAGAATGATAACTCTCATAAAAGCTTTCTCAAAATGATATAAAGTAATTATCTCTCGCAGAATGATTAGCCTTACTTAGAAAATTCGTAGGTCTATATAAAGGCATATGTAATCAGCCTCCTAACGGCTAGTTTACAAGTGTCATGACAATAAAATACTCTTATAGACCCCTTATAATATAAGGACTTCATTTAGGTTCAATTTCACTTAATAACAACTTTTAGAACTCTCAATTAAATCCCCAAAGTATTTCTCAATCAAAATAAATAAGTGTAGAATCCATTTTAATTATTAAATTGAGAAATATTAATATTTAATGAACCATATTGAAAGGATTTAATTAGTATATGAACCATATCTTAAATATAGAAAATATCCCTTAAATATCTCTCAAATACAAACAAAAAACTATTTTTGGATTTAAAATCGGATCAAACAATATCCTGAACCAGCACATTTAATCGACTGCCCAACGCCTCTTTTATCCAAACCATCACCGTAGCGATAATAGGTCAACCGCTTGGTTGACTCGCAAATTCAGAGAGTTTGTCATGCTTTCACCGGTCGACTCTTCAATTCAGGATGTTTCATCTTCCTTCTCCGGTCGACTCCTCAGTCGACTGCCTCCTTTTGAATCACTTTAATTGATCTCATTTTTAACCTATTTTCTTTTACGATTTGGCCCATTTATCCATTTTCATATTTAAATAAGCTCCACTATTAATCTTATATTCCATTTTAGTCATTCAAAAATATTTCATTTTAATTCACATAAGAGCAAATAAATATACTTAACAAAAAACACACATCAAATATAATATTCATTTTGTGCCATGTGTGTGTTCCTAAATGGGATATTAAGAGTTAATATTTACCTGAGTTGTTTTTCCAAATTTCTTCAAACTCTTAATACTTCTTTATCATCTTGATATCTTCATTAAACATCCATTCTATTTGACATCTTCATTAGCATGCATTCAATTTGACATCTTCATTACAGGAATTTTAAATCACTAAAACACTTGATCAAACATTAGTTTCACCAAAACATCAATATTTAATTGTTCATCAAAATCTTGGGATCAACAATGTATCTACACAACCTAATATAAAATATTATACTAAAATTTTATTTAGATTTTTCATTGTAATTTATATCACACTTGGGCCTTATAGTTTTTTAATTCTCATTTTTTTTCCGTTTATATTTCCAACAAAAAAATCTGAAACTAGTATAAAAATGATTGGTACAAAAATAAAATTTCATCAACTATTACTATACAAAATAAATATTATGTTTATTAACTAAATGATAATATAATATAACACAATACAAATGTTGTTACAACCATAAACTAAATTAAAAATAAAAATTGTTGTCTCTATTACAATAACACAAACAAATTAATTGAGAATACTCATTGGGGTTGGGATGGACATGTTCGCCTATCATGGCCAGTTTGAGAACACAACCCACACCGATTTGTCATTGTCCTTTGCAATACATCCATCTCGTTTCGAATGTGAGTGGATGTTGGTTGTCCGCGCTTCACAAATCGAAATCTATTGTTGAAGAAGGATAGAAAAATTAACCACTGGCCAATAGTCCTCGTGAACAATCGATTCAAACAATGACTCCCAATCTTTTAGTAAGTTCGCTATTGTATACTCAAGAGCAATGTAGCGGAAAATATCTATGCCAAAGTACTTGGTTGCCGCAAGAATGTGGGAGTATGGATATCTGAAATCCTTATATTTCTCACAAGTACAATCAAGGTTATCCCCTAAAGTAACTTTGTGTGTAACAATACCACCGACCAAAGTCTTGCTCGTTTTCACATGAAAACGTGCATTCTCCCTATTATTGAATATATTTATATATCAAATTAGATAATGAGTTGTATCATTTGTATTATATATATATATATATATATATATATATATATATAAAAGTAATTAATAAATTACAAGTTAAAAAATCTTACCTATTGAATATTTGGACGTCGTATGTTTTGGACTTGGCTTGAGATTTCTGAATTTCTCAATGACATGTTTTACGTACCTCAAATCCATGGACAAGTCCTTTAGAGATTCCTATCGACCGAGATCAAAGAATTTCACCAACCTGTAGAAAGTTATCGAAGTGGTTGTTGTAATTGGAACATTCCTTGTACCTTTCAAACAATTATTGAATACTTCGGCATAGTTGGTCATCAACACGCCCTAACGTTTACCATCATCGTGTGCCCTGGTCCATTTCTCTTTAGTTACCTGATCTAACCACGTATACGCTTGCATATCTACTATTTTGATCTCTTCCATGACAGCGTTGTACATCTGAACTTGTATCGCAACACCCGCATTCCAAGCAAGATCTTTTAGTTGTTGATTTTTGATAATGTTGTTGAAATTGCTGCAAAGGTGCTGCAAACAAAATTGGTGATACCGAGCGGGCTCGTTCAGTATCACTAAGTCATAAAGTTTTGACCGCACTAATAATGTCCGTGTGTCTGTCAGATATCAACGTGACCTCCAGATGATCTTTAACAATACGGCACTTCAGTATCGAAATAAACCAAGACAACTAGTAGTGGTCCTCCATCGGTACAACCGCAAACGCCAAAGGATAACACTTATTGGAAGATGTCATCCCAATGACGATCAAGATCTTTCTCTCGTACTCATTGTACAGATGGGTCCCGTCAATCGTGATGATAGGTCGACAATATCTTCATCCGATCATAGAAGGTTGGAATACCCAAAACACCATGTGGAACATCAAATAGCTAGGTAAAGCAGTTAGAACGATATTTCATTCGACAATCGTCCTAGGATTAAAGTGCTGCAACGCCGACATGAACTTCGGAAATTTTCGACAAGATTTGTTCCAGGCGCCAAACAAGGTCTCGATAGCTTTAAATCTAGCAAATCAAGCCTTTCAATAGGAGATGGTGAATCCCCAAGCCTTATTCATGGAAGCAACGATAACGCCAATCTTCACTTCTAGATCATCTTCAACCTATCCAAGTATCATGTCAGAAATGACACCTGAATCTAAGTTTCCATGATCCAAGGCCGTATGATTGTAGAAACACATGTGTCGCCCATTGTACTACGTAATCCAAAATATTCTGTGTCTCTTTTACAAAGCCGCCCACATCCTCCACTCGCAATCGTTCTTGCATTTAATCGACCAAACTTTAGGGTGTGTCTCCACCACACAAAACTCTTTATTTTTCATAACATGGTAATATTTCATGGCATTCTGGACATGTTTTTTTTATCCTTAAAGACCATACCGCTACAGAATTCGTTAATTTTTGGGTTCTCGATTTTCTTTCGCAACTTTGGCTCATACTTTGCCATGTTATTGTTATCACCCCATTCCAATTGATTATAAAATGAAGGAACCTTATGCAACAACAACTGTTCATACCCTTGCCTGCTCGACTCGACATCCATATCTTCATCTCCATCCCTACCATTATCCTCTTCCTCCAACACAACAACATCTTATAAATTTGTTTGTTCAACGTCGTGGAAACTATCGAATTTAACTGGCCCACCCTCCACGTTCTTATCATATTGATAGGAGTGAAAAACCTATCTATTTCTAAACCGGATTTGTTAGTTCTCAAGCATTTTAGTTATATTTAATTATGTTTTAGTATAGAACAGGTGAAAGGACATCAAAGGGCGAGAAACAAGTGAAAACGATGGAGAAACGGTGAACAAAATGTGCAAAACAAGATTTCGGTGAATGAAGACCACCGCCTAAGCGGAAGTTCCACCGCTTAGGCAGAAAAGAGACAGAATGTTGGAGTGCTGAAGGGCTGAACCACCGCCTAGGCGAGGAAAACCATCGCCTAGGCGAGAAAACAACAGAATATCTTGCCAGCAGCCATCGCCTAAGCGAAAAAAACCACCGCGTAGGCGAAGTTATCGACAAAACTTAACCGACTTAAGTCCACCGCCTAAGCGATGAACCACCGCGTAGGTGGTGAGACTCTGCACAAAAATATCTATTTTGAAGATATTTTCCAAATCCCTTCTATTAACCCCTTTCTCCACCAAACCAAAAGAAGACCTTACACTTTAGACACTCCTTAGACGTGGGAGAGGGCTTGGTTGTTCTTAGGAGCTCTCCTCCACCTTAGTTAGATTAGATTAGTTTAGGAAGTAGATTAGATTAGTTGTAAAGAGTGTTCTTGGCCAATCCTTGAAGAGCCAAAAGAGGAAGTTCATCAATGGAAAAGAGGAAGCTCGGGATGATCGTTCTTTGGCGAAAGTGGAATACTCCACTTTGAGATTTGGCTTTTCTTCTCTTGTTTTCATCTTTGTATTTAATATTTATAGTTGGTAATGATGATCTCCTCTTGATTTATGTTGTATTGGCTAAGAACATACTAGTGTAATTTAGAGATTAGTTAGGGAAAGGTGTAGTTGTGTAAATACTCATTTGGTTTAATATACGTTTCTTTAACGGTTGTTGTTTTAAGTCCGATTGTGTTTATTATTTGATGACAATCTTAATATGCTTGTAACAGTATTAAGATTGGACTTGAGAATCTAGGGTTTGACACTCGGAAGAGGTAACCCTGGATTCGGATTAGGGTAAACACATCGTTACGACCTAACGACCCGGGAGGGCGTTAGTTAGTGTGCAGTCGATGACGTTGGGTTAAGATTCACGCGGCCTAGAGTCGTTAAGACATTTAGGGGGACCTCTTTGTCGACACGAAGTCGCGTATTCCCCCGTCTTACACTCGAAAGAGGTGGCGGAGGAGTTTTCGAACCAAAATTGTCGGATACCTAAACTCCGTTATTGTTAAACGAACTAAATCAATTGTGTATTAAGTGAACGAAATCAATCCCTAATTAATCAACCTAGTTAGAATTAACCCACTAATTATAATTTAGCTTAGTTTAATTTCAATTCACGCTTTCCGTCGTCAGGATAACACGAGACTACATCAATTGTGGTATTCAATTCAATTATCCACACTTTTCTCTGTGGGAACGATATCCTATCTCCAAAGATCCACTATATTAAAACTTTAGATCTCGTATACTTGCGAGCGTAAGTAGGCGTGCGAAAAATGCCCCTACCACATACCCACCAAAATTGTTGTCGTGCGGTGGACTAATTGGCGAATGATGGTGATATGGAGCGGCATAACTGGTGCCTGCATCACAGTCAATCACTGTATGTGGATGATATTCTTCAGGAATGTATGGCGATTGGTGAGTGTAATTGGATTGAACAACTTAGGGGTCGAATATGAGAATATTATACGAAGAAAATTGTCCGGATAACACAGTAACATGATGATTGAAACTCTGACTTAAAAATTGGATAAATGGACTAAGTTGGGAAGAAAATATTGGAGCGTGATCAAAAGCTCATTCTACCTCCACATACACCTCAACACCAAGCAGCGATGACACATTAGGAGGTAACTGAAGCACATGGTCTAATGCCATGTCGTCATCGATTGAAAACAGCATGTGTCTATAATTCCCCGGCTCAATAGTAGCTATCAACAACCTACACTTTAACTTCAAAGTTCCATCAATTCCTTCCTCAAGGATAGAAGGTCGTAACATAACAATCAATTCTTTTAACGTAATCCCCCGACAAACATCCACGATTTGACCGTAGACATATTATACGACACCACAAACTCAGTTCCTTCCAATATCCTACTACCACAATACAAATATAATGTAACGTTCTCCATTTCAAACAACTATAATTTCACAAATCAAAATAAAACAAAGAAAATATTTGTTGGCTAGGGTTTTGGCAACAATTGTCCCGTGGCGGAAACCAGGTGTGGGTTAAGTCACAGTCGAATGCTGTGGGCGCTTGTGTATGTTGAATGCACTATAAGACTAGGGTATATGCCTTTCCTAACACCAATTGGTTTTAAGATAAGTAGTTGCGCCTGAGGTCCTATAAGTGGTATCAGAGTTAGGGTCACGGGTTCGATTCCCAGCGGGAGCAATTGCTGAGGGAGAGATTGTTGGCCAGGGTTTTGGTAGCAATTGTCCCGTGGCAGAGGCCGGGTGTGGGTCAAGTCACAGTCGAATGCTGTGGGCGCTTGTGTATGCTGAATGCACTATAAGGTTAGGGTATATGCCTTTCCTAACACCAATTGATTTTAGGATAAGTGGTTGCGCCTGAGGTCGTACAATATTATTATAATTATCATTTATGTTATTAAAAAAAATTACCTAATTAAAACTCATTAAATACTGTTTAAATTAATTTCATTCTTTAAATCTTAAGTTATATATACACAGTTACTTATTCAAATGCACTTTTAAGTACACAAATTAGAATCTAACCATTCAAATATCTAACCCATAATGTTGAATCAATTTTCTGATTAGTTTAGGGGTGCATAGTGTAAATTAAGAGTGTATGTTGAATTTGATATGTGAAAAACAATATCACATTTGTATACAAATCTCTCAATTTCATGAAACAAATAGTTCCTTAAATCTACTAAAAATCAATATAAATCTCTAACAATATATAACTGATACAGAAAAAAATAACAATAAAAATACCTAAAAATACATATTATAAATTTTGGATACTTCAAATTTTGAAGTGTTCAAATTACAAAATACATAGTTAAAGTAGGTTTTCTCTAAAATGTATTTATTATTATCATAATATGATAATAAACCTAAAGAGTTAATAATTAGCAAACACAAACCTAAATCGTTAATAATTAACAAAAAAAACAATATTGTGATTGAGAAAAAAAACCTAACTACTTTTGAACGAGAGACATAAATTCTAATTAAAACCGAAATATAAACAAATTTTATTATTAAACCGATATATATATATATATATACGCACACACATATATACAAAAAACCTACATTTCCAAAAAAACCTAGATCTACATTTCCCAAAATAAAAAATATAAACCGAAATAATACATACACACATATATACCAAAAGGCAAAAATAAATAAATAGATAAATAAGTAAAAATAAATAAATTGGTATACTAACCAAAACGAGATGACGGTGACGGAGGAGGGAGATCAGCGACGGCAACAGAGAAGCGACAATGGGACGATGGCAACGGAGGACCGAGATCTACATTTCCAAAATACACACACACACACACACATGTACGAAAAAGCCAAAAATAAAATAAAATAGAAAAATAAATAAAATGGTCTACTAACCAAATCGAGATGACAACGGCGATGGAAAAGCAAGATTGATGACGTCAACGGTGGAGCGAGAACGAAGCGTCAGAGGACCGATTAACAGGGCGTCGACGATGCAAATGAAGGAGGTGGCGACGAATAGAATGAAACGAAAATGAAAAGAAGAGAAAGGGAGTTTGGGTTTAGGGTTTGAAAAATGCAAAACCGTTTTGCGTTTTTTCAAATAAAACGCAGAAATGATTTTCGTTTTTAAAGAGAAATGCAGACCATTTCTGTGTTTCTTGCAACGGTAAAGTGCATTTTTTTTTTAAAAAAAATGCTCGTATAAACGCATATATGTTATGCATTTTTCGATTTTTTTTTTTGGTGGAGAAACGTAGAAGAGTAATGCGTTTTTTTAGAAAACGCAACACACTTCTGCCTTTTACGAGCATTTGGTATATAAGTTCGATTATATCATTTTTCAGAAATTTTTTATTTAATATATAATTATATGGTAAAGAACTCCTCTCAACATCGTTGTTAGAAAGGTTTTTTTTTTCTCAATTTAGGTCAACGAATTTTTCTCTCTCTAGGCATAGATCAATGAATATTCTCGAGAATTTTTTTAAAATTCTTTATTTGGGTATTACTAAAAGAAATTTTATAAAATCTAGGAGGTTTTTTTTAAGAGTCCTAACAGTCTAAAAAATAATTTTTTAAGGACTACTCAAATTAGATTTGTTCAAAAGTACCAATAAATTTATTTTTCTAATATTACCCCTCCTTTATATACACAAATTCCACTTAATTTTAAAATTTCACTTAATTTCCAAAAATTCCACTTAATTTTTAAAAATACACTGAAATTTTATTTTTTAAATAAAATTTTTAATTAATTTTATTTTTATTAAAAATATACATTTTTTTCAAAATGACGTAAATACCCTTATGTACATTTCACCTCTTTTTTTTTGGCAATATCCACTGAATTTAATTTTTTAATATAAATTCCACTTAATTTTATTTTTTATTTAAAAAATAATTTTTTAAAATACCTTAAATACCCCTAAAAATCACTTACATAAATCCATTTATTAATTAATTGGAAATCCACTAAAAAAATCAATTACAATTCCACTAACCAATTAGAGAACCCAAAAATTTAGGTTTTGAACCGAAGCATTGAAAAAACAAATCATCATCAAATAAGCTACCACCTTACCCAAATCTCGTGAACAAATCCATTGAAAATCAAATGGAGAACCTAGATCCATTTATTACAAAAGAAAATAAAAAAATCTAGTAAATATTAATCTTCAATTACATTCCACTAGAAATTTACATAAATCCACTTAAACTCTAAATGGAAATCCATTAAAAAAATTAAGTAGAAATGTAATATCCCAAAAATTTATATTTTGAAAAAAAATATTATTTTATATAAGTTTAACATTTTGGCACTGTTTTATAAATTTATGGTATAAATAATATGTGATAATTTTTAGGAGTTAAATGTTAATTTTAAATTGACTTTTAATTGGTTTGGGACTACTGTGTATTTAAAAATATACTTTTAAGAGTTTTAGAATATAATTAATATTTTTATTTTTATTTTAAGAGGATATTTGTGTAAATATATAAATAAATGTATGGCTCAAATGGTTTCCTTCTTAAAGAAGGAAAGAAGGAAACGACATGAGCCAAAACATATATATGATATATATGCAAAGTGACACATATTATGTGTCATAATAATAATAATAATAATAATAATAATAATAAACTTAACTGTTAAGTAAGTATGAGCATATATATATATATATATATATATAGGGGTTGTAATAAGTTTTTGAGCGAGAAATATTTTTTTGGTTCAGATTTCGGCTTCGGATTCTAAGTAGAGTTTCTAACTCTTTTAATACATGTATTTAATCTCTCTATTGTGTGATTTATGTTATTATTATTATTATTATTAGGGAAAAGTACGATTTAGACCCTCTAACTATTGACACATTTTTAAGTGGTCCCTCTAAGTTTAAACGTTTCATTTTAAACCCTCTATGTATCTAACGTTTCATTTTAAACCCTCCGTCAGAGATTCCGTTAAAACTAACAGAATCTCAGGGGCAAAATGGTCATTTCACATTTTTAAAATCATTTTTAATTAATTTTTTTTTTTTTAAAAAAAAATTAATTTTTTTTTCCCTCCTCTCTCTCTTCCTCCCCTTCCTCTCTCTCTCCCGCCACCTCCCTCTCCCTCCTTCCCTCTCCCCGCCACCTCCCTCTCCCTCTCCCTCTTCCTCCCCTTCCCCTCTCTCCCTCCCACCCACCCCCTGTTACGGGGGTGGTTCCACCCCCCCTGAAACAGGGGGCGCAACCACCCCCTGTTGCAGGGGGTGATTCCACCCCCTGCAACAGGGGGGTGGAATCACCCCCTGTTATGGGGGTGGTTCCACCCCCTGTTACGGGGGGTGAAAACACCCCCTGCTACAGGGGGTGATTTTTCACCCCCTGTTGCAGGGGGTGGGGTGGGAGGGAGAGAGGGGAAGGGGAGGAAGAGGGAGAGGGAGAGAGAGGGGAAGGGGAGGAAGAGGGAAGGAGGGAGAGGGAGGTGGCGGGAGAGAGAGAGGAAGGGGAGGGAGAGAGAGGAGGGAAAAAAAAATTATTTTTTTTTTAAAAAAAATTAATTAAAAATGATTAAAAAATTAAAAAAATGTGAAATGACCATTTTGCCCTTGAGATTCTGTTAGTTTTAACGGAATCTCTGATGGAGGGTTTAAAATGAAACGTTAGATACGTAGAGGGTTTAAAATGAAACGTTTAAACTTAGAGGGACCACTTAGAAATGTGTCAATAGTTAGAGGGTCTAAATCGTATTTTTCCCTTATTATTATTATTATTATTATTATTATTATTATTATTATTATTAATGTTTAATTTTAACTGTTAAATTCTTTGAAATAATTATGATTTTGTGAAAATCATGCCTATATGTTTTATTTGTTGTATTAATTCGATACACGTATTAGAGGGGTTTAAATTCTACTAACGTTGACTCACAACCCCACAGTTTTGATTTTAGGGCTGGTGGGAATGTAGTTGCGCATAAATTTTTATTCAAATTGGTATTTAATATTTGTAATAATTGTATTTATTATTTTTCGTTGTAAAATCGACTCAAGAAATCTATAATTAAAATTATCGCCGTAATTGGTAAAATTTCTCAGATTTTATATAAAATAAAATATTTGTGAGACATATTGATTATTGACAATACCATTAATTTTGATATTGATTAAAACATCATTATTGAAACACCATTAATTTAATAAAAAGGAAAATGAAGATTATGATTCAAGAATTTTCGTCATTGTTTTTCAATATTTAGTTATTTAAATAAAATATTGGCTATTCGGATTTGTTGTTAATTCTCCAAAGGGAGAAATTGCGTGACAGCCCTGGGAAACCGGGCCATTACGAAGTGGTATCGGAGAAGAATTATTAGTAATACTAATTTATTTATAAATGGTGAAATATTTGGGGTAGAATTCTCTATAGGAGAAACCTAGTGGCTGCCCTAGAAAACCGGACAGTTATAGAGTGGTATTAGACCGGAATCATTAGTAATACTAATTTATTTATAAATGTTGAAAGATTTGGGGTAGAATTCTCTATAGAAAAAATCGCATAACGGCTCTGGAAAATCGAGTCGTTACAGAATGGTATTAGATTAATACAACTTAGTTAAATATATTCGATATCAATGCGTGGGCAAATATATTATGCATATTTCGTATTTATTTCATCACAAATGGTAAATGCTGATCTATTTAGGAATGTTCTCTCCCCAGTCCAGATTAGACCAAGGCAAATTACATTTACTGCAGAGGAAGCAGCCATGGATTGAAAGCAAGAGTCCTCGTTTCTTGAAGAATGATGTGATTCCAGGTCATCTCCCGAATGGGATATTGTAGGTGTTCCCGAGGTACATGTAAAACTACATTCTTGATTATTTTGAACCGTGGTCAAGTTCAAGAAAGCCGCAAAGTGTGCAAATTCTAGGCATTGATTGCCCCTATAAAGCATTTGCATTTTTTATGGAGTTGGTGGTTTTAAAAAGTGTGTGATGGGTGTACAACAGCCTTTCCCTTGTTGATTTGGGCATTGGCTCAATTCCTGATGGATCATTATGATAGTGATAACAAAATTTACGACTTCAAAGACTGTTAGAGTCGGTTAACCAACGATAAATTTCAGGGTGGAAACCATTTTTTTTTTTTTTGCACACTTGTTCCTCCTGTGAGAGACAATTTTTAACCTCATCTAACCTGCCAAAGTTGAGTACAACTCCATTTGGCTCGAAGTATCGAAAATTCAGGCTTAGCTCTTGAACAACTTGGGATCAATTTGATTTACAGGTATTTCATCCTTCATAACAGTAGGTATGTGAATTATGATATGTCCTTTCAGTGAAGTGGAGAAGAGAAAAGGTGGGCATCTTTCATGAAATGACCTATTTGTTTATTATTCTGATTGCTATATTTAAAACTGAATTGCCTCATTTCCTTCACTGCTGTTGTGATATGTGAATCTGTAGAAATAAAAAAAAAAAAAAAATTGTACCAATTGCATCTTCTTGTACTACTGGAAGTATCTTATATCCAGGAAATTGAATGGGACAATAATGATTTCTTTCATTTTTTTGTACCCGGAGATATTGATATATTGACCATACTTGACATTAGACAAAGCTTAATTCTGTTATTTTGAATAGGTCTAGGCATTTGATATGCCATAGACCCTTTAAGAATACATCCCTGGCTTTTACCAGTTGTCTTCCTGATAATTTTTAGCGGAATGTCGTGTTAATCGTGGACCATAGGATATGTTGTTGAATTGAAAAGATTGACTTAAAATTGTTTACTGTCTTCTATATAAATCGTTAAATTATATTTTCGTATTAAATTGTGGGAAAAAAAAATGTTAATAAAAATGCATAGTTTTATGATGTTAAACGGATCAAGTAAAATTTTAAAAGTGAAAAATGATTTTTATTATCTTGCTATACCATAGTCGTCTCATCAGGAGGGCATGTCCTACGAGATGTGATTGGTCCTTACAGGAGGTATGTCCTATAAGACGTTGTTGATGTGACATGATAGGAGGGCAAGTCCTGCAGGCGGTTGACTATGTTGTTGATCTGTTGGGACGTGACAGGAGGACAAGTCATGCATGTAGTTGATTATATTGTTGATATGGTAGTTTATGTCATATGTTGCTTCTACCATTGGAGATATCAAATGGCTCTGACACTGATAACCATCTTAGATGACACAGTTGTACAGATTACAGTATTGTCATAACTCCCGATTATGAAGTGAAATGATCATATGGTTAGTAGGAAAATATGTGTGCGATATTTTATTATATATCAAAATAATTAGATTGGAAAATTTAAATGCATCATTTTATTGTGATGGTAGTCGTGGCATTTTATTTCGGCTCAATATGCGGTTATATTTATATTATATTTTGAAAAATGGTGTTTGATAAATATACTTAATCCATAAATTCTTTTATATTATGAAGACAGCGTGTGCATTGTTTTTTATGTAAATTGTCAAATTATATTTTCGTATTAAAATGTGAAAAGAAAAGGTTCATTAAAATGAATTATTTTATAACGTGATACGGATCAAGTAAATTTTTAAATGCGGAAAGTGATTTTATTATCCGACAATGCCATAGTTCGTCTTGTCAAGAGGGCATGTCCTGTGAGATGTGGTTGGTACTTACAGGAGGGCGTGTCTTGTAGGATGTTATGTTGTTACCGGACATGAGGACAAATCTTACAGGGTGGTTGATATCTGTTGTTGTTGTTGACGATGATGTTTATTATCATAATATGGTGGTTTATACAACGTATTGGCTCCTACTATTGGAGATATTAAATGACCCTGATATTGATTGCAACATTAGATTGCACAGATGGACATGTTACAGTACCGTTATAACTTTCGATCGTGAGGAAAATGAACCTATGACTGACCAGGAAGTATGGTATTTTATACAAGTGAGTTGACTGATTGATTTAAATTCGTATATTCTATTTTGAGGATATTCCGTTAGGATTTCGGTATTGCCAAGTAAATGATTATATTTGGTTGGAAAGTCGATTTGGAATAAAAACACTTGATCCATAAATTATTTTTATATTATGAAGACGGTACACCGGTAAAATAATTCAAATAGATATTGGTCTACTAGTAATGTTCGGTAGGGTTGGAGTGTGGTACGACTGTCATGAGTACTAGAATACTTGACAATTGGAATACTTTTAGTATTATTTATATAATTCGAATATGTGTAGTTTAGCATTATTTTAATTTTGGTGTGAGGTTGTTTGCATAGTTTTCATATCTAGTTACAATATTTTTTTATATATATGCATGTGAGTATTAAACTCGTTTTGATACAAATTCATATAACAAAATAATTTGGTATCGTTAGGTGTAATGTTTTGGTATAAATTTATGTCATGTAAATTAGAAGATTAAACATTTTTTTTTCATTTATTAATAAAAATCGGTTGTTTACCTCTATTGGAAGCCGGTGGTGATATTTTTGTGAGCTTATAAAAAGTTAAATTGAGATTCATTATTATTATGTTTATTATAATCAGAGTACGCAGCGGAAGAATTTAGAAATATAAATTTTTAGAATATAATTAATAAGGCCCTACGATTTTGAGCTATTTTTAAAAACGAAATTTCGATGACGAAATTTATTAAGGGGATAAATTTTAATACCCCAAAAATTTATACTTTAAAAATATTATTTTAATATTTTTGGATTGCTTTATAAATTTATGATATAAATAATATTTGATAATTTTTTATGGGTTAAATGTTAATTTTGAATTGACTTTTAAAAATTTTGGGACTGTTATGTTATTTAAAATATATTTTTAAGAATTTTGAGATGTAATTAATATTTTTTATTTATTTTAAGTAAGATAATTAGTATAAATAAATAAATAAATATATAAATAAAAAAAATGGCTGAATCATTTCCTTCCTAACGAAGGAAATGATATCAACCAACTGATTATAATATGTATATATATAAAAGAAATGCTTGACAAGTGTATTGTTTTGAGCAAACATCCATATATATTTAGGAAAGCTTATTAAGCTAATGAAAAAGTAAAAAAGATGGTGACCATATACAAAGAGGCTTATGTCAATATATATTAGGTGATAATTATAGACATATATTATGAAAAGTTACGGTATTTCGGTTTAAATTTCGACTTTGAATTTCAGGTAAAATTTTTAAACTCTTTTAATATATGTATTTAATTCTCTCTCTCGTGTAATTTATGCTCTTATTATTATTGAATTTTAACTGTTAAATTCGATGAAATAATTATGATTAAGTGAAAATTATGTGGAAATCATGTCTACGTGTTTTATTTGTTGTATTAATTAAATGTATGTATTAAAGGAGTTAAAATTCTACTGAACCTTGACTCACAACCCCACAGTTTTGAATGCAGGGCCGACGAAAATGAAACGGCGCTAAGAACTTTATTTGAATATTTACTTAATTTGTAATAATTATATTTATTATTTATAGTTATAAGATCGACTAAAAAATTCGATAATTATAATTTGCATTAAAATTCTATTTAATTCGTAATAGTTGGATTTACTATTACCAATAATTAGTTTATTCGTAAATGAAATATTTCTCCAATTACAATGGTAATTCCGATAAGTAATTTCATGGTGATACCACTTGGCCAAACCTGTAAATGCTGATACATAATGTTATATTTTGAAAAGTAAACTATTAATAGTAATAAAAGTGATATATTATTGATTTAGTAATTTCATTGAAATATAACAATTTCATTTATAGGTTTCTCCTGGTGGTCATTTTTAATAGTAATATTACAGGAGAAATAAAATTATTACATTTTGAAAAGTAATAGTATGTAATATATAATTTAAGAATTAGGTTTAAATTAATATTATAAAATATTTTTATTACACAATAGTCATTAATTCTCCAAAGGGAGAAATCACGTGGTGGCCCTGGGAAACAGGGTCGTTACAGAGTAGAATTATTAGTAATACTAATTTATTTGTAAATGTTAAAATATTTGGGGTAGAATTCTATGTAGGAGAAACCACGTGGCAGCCTTGAGAAACCGAGCCGTTACAGGAAATCCACTAAAAATTAAGACAATTGACGTCCGTTGTTTTTGTCAATCATCGGACCATTGTGCTCCCTCATCTTCATTGGTTGTCGCATCGTCGCGCTCCACTCCTCTGGCCAAATCTAGGTTACCTCTCTGTGTATTAGGCGACCGGTCAATTGTTTGGTCCATCTTGCAGCCACACTTTCATGTATCAGTTTTCCAACCATAGATCAAGAGCTTTTTTGAGTTTCAATCTCGAAATCTAATCTAAAGAAAGCATATAAATAAAGAATAAAATTCAAATTGACGCCTTCACCAAGCCAAGGAAGAGCTTTTTGATGTAGTTTTTAAATATTACCTAATCAAAGTGAAAATCCACTTAAACAAGAGCAAAATATACTAGACGTACGAAATATTTTAAATTCCACTTAAAATTATACAATCGGTGGATATCTACTAAAAATCAATAAGTGAATATCCACTTAACTAAATAATAACACAAACAATTGTACACAATGGATAAAACAACAAATAAATCAGCTAAACGAAATAGTCAGAACTTATTTGAATCTAATTGACTATCTTGAACAATATTAAAATTCTAATTCAATTTCATTCCTCTTCTTCTACCTCTCAAGCAACCAAACAGTTGAAATGAATAATTGATCAATTCTATCAACATTCAAAGCAACAACAAAAAAAATTGTTATGGCAACTGCGAGAAGACGATGGGATCAGAGAGGATAGGATCTTTGATTTTTTGAAGTCTTGAGCAAATCGACGAAAGCAACGAGCCAAATTGATAAATGAAATAGATTTTATTTCAATACCTAACAAGATCTGAGTCAGATCTGTCAAAATTCAAAGCAAAAAAACAAAAACTTCACAGCAAAAAAACAAAGAAAAGAAAAAAAAATACCTAAATCGTTCAGGCAATGATGGCGACAACAGTGACAACAATGAGGGAAGGGTAACGGCGGTGAAGGGGAGGGCGAAAACGAAGATTTCATTATAGATTTGATGATCGATTTCGATGTGGTAAGCAGATCTAACCTAGATTTGGTTGATGAATGAGATGCAACGAAGAAGACGCGTAGAAACGACAATGACGGTGACGAGCCACGATGGATGGAGGAGACGATGACGATGATGAAGGAAACAATGATGGATGCAATGACGATGATAATGATGATGGAGACGATGATCGTGATGGTGACGCCGGCGAGAGATAGGGCGATGGCGGCAAGCTAGGGTTAGCGTGAGGGCGAGTAAGACAGTGGCAAGCTAGGGCATTGGCGACCAGTTGTAGATCTAAGATTCTGAGAGAGAGAGACGGGCACGGATGAGAGGGATTTCACTCATGAAAGTGAAGGATAGAGCAACGACGGCGGCGAGCTGGGGGATGGCGACAGGTTGTAGATCTGAGATTCTGAGAGAGGGAGAGGCACGGATGAGAGCTTTGTGAGTGAATTTAAAAATTAATGTTTAATATATTAAACTTGAAAGGGTAATTTTTTCATTAAAATTTATTTCTGGGAGTTCGTGCATAATGTTTTTTAAAAAAGGAAGTTTTGAACAAAGTTTTAATAGGTGGGAGTAGAAAAGTTGTTTTTTTAAAAAAAAAAAAAAAAAAAAAGAGTTTTAGAAGAAAATTCTTAAAATCTATTGAATTTATAAAATGGCATTTCAAATAGAGAAAATAGGATTTTTAAATGTGTTTTTTATTCTTTAACCCTTGGTTAAGAGTTAAGTTAGTTGATAATCCAAACAAAGAGTGAGTTTCGTTGAACAACCAGGCTGTACAATGGAATAAGTTTTTGGTCCTTGACGGTTAGAGATTCACATGAAACAAACGAAGCTACCCTCGCGGATTTCACAGTTGTGCTGAAGGTGGGAATTTTAGTTATGGTAAGTTCGTGTTTTTTTTTTTTTTTCGTATAGGCAGTTACTATTTATGTGCACACAATTTTTTGCAAGAGGTTCATTCATTTTTAAACACTGATTTCTGGATTGAGGCAGCGATGTAGAGTGTCAAAGTTGATATCGAAAGGTTAGAGAGAGAAGTAGAGGTTTTAGCGCCCCATTAGAAAATTAAATCGAGTAATATTGGTTAGTCTGTTGATTATTCAAGTTTTGCTATGTTTTTTAATCGATTTCGAGTTAACGAACTAGTTTTTTGAAGGATTTTGAATGCGGAAACATAAAACGAGTCTCTGTTCCGAAATAATAATGTTTTTTGTTTTATTTTTCACTATTTTTCGACGAGTTGGTGTTTACAATGGAATGTACGTGAACATTCATTCGCATTAGTTTAAAAGATATTTTTGGATAGTTTGACATTTTATGTTAACATACATGTGACTGAGAGTCAACCTTTTAGCCTTAGTTCGTATATGGCAACTGGGTAAGGTAACTAGGGTATGGAATGCCACATGCATTAACATTAACGTGAAGTATATCAAAGCGATTGTTGATTATCTATTGTTGCAATTACATTAACATCCATTGTTATAAGTTTGTTAACATACATGCAATAACATACCCTTTGTTATTTAGTTATATGCATCAACAGTAACCCTTTCATCACTTCAGTTGACATTTACGTTCATTAACCAGTCTTTCGCAAATGTGTTGTTTTTGTCTACTTTTATTGGTAAGACGCTTCGTGTTTTATTTATTTTTTTACTTTTTGCAGAAGTACATTAGAGGAATGATCACGCGCGTAATGCTGATATGTAAGTATGATAAATATTCGATAGGCGTAAAAGTTGATGATGATTTCACGTATGAGGTGTTAATTACAAAAGTTGATAACGAGGTGGGACGTTTTGGGGTTTGACTGATTTGAGCTGCAACATTCTATTCAAGGGTATGAATTGTGCTTGATTTCATGCCAGGATGAGTTAGAAGTGTTTTTTTTGTTTTTGTCTTGCATGCACTATGAAACTTGATTATGCTGGTGTGGATATTAAGATATGCAGCAGTGGTAGTAAACCGGGTAGTGGGGGGAACAATATGTTAATTGAATATCGATGTGGGCAAGGCGGCAGAGGAGATGCAAATTTGGAGGAAGATGTGTTGCCAATATTTTGTCCTCTACTACAGAAAGTATTGTTGTTTGACCACTGGGTTGACGATATCAAAGAAGTAGGATAGAGCTTTAGGGGTAGGACTACCAAGTTTAGGGAAACATTAAGAAAATATGTTGTCAAAATAGGTTTTAGTTTTAAATATAAAAAAAAAATGACAAAGAGAGGGTAATTGTCGAATGCTCACTAAAAGAGGAAAGAGGTTGTGTGTGGAGGGTGCATGGGAGAGTAGATGATAGGAATTTTTTCTCTATATTTGGGAGCTATAAAACATACATACATGCGGTGCTGCCTTTAGGACGAACACGAACGAGAATGTGAATTCTAGCATTGTAAAGTCTTGGTTGGTAGATTTGGTTCGGAACACCCCGGCTACTAGACTGAATGATGTTGTGCATACATTTAACAATGATTATGGTATTGAGATCCCATACCATATTGCATGAAATGGCATTGAGAATCCTCAGCATAAACTTTATGGTGATCACAAGGCTTCCTATGATTAGTTGTATTGGTATACAAATGTCTACTTGCGCACAAACTAGGGTAGTCATCTAGCTCTAGAATACGATAAAGAAACTGGATATTTCCAAAGGCTGCTTGTTGCCTTTAATGCAACAATCCATGGGTTCAATTATTGTCGGCCAATGTTATTCCTCAATGGTACCTTCATTTGAGGTAGATGTAAGGGATGCTAGCTGGCGGCAAATGCAAATGATGAAAACAATCGTAAGATCTTTCTTTTAAATTCATTTTTTTAAATTCTTTTATAAGACTGTTTCCAGTTGCTTTGGTTGTTGCTGACGCTAAGAATGATGACAATTGGTTCTGGTTTATGAGTCATCTCTCTAAAATTGTGTCACATGAATGAGTGTTGACATTTATCTCATATCGTCATGGCGGGATTCTTGAAGGTGTTCATAAAATGTTCCCAAATTGCTTCTATTCCTTTTATTTGAATCATTTGAAGAATAATTTCAATAATAAACAAGCTCGTATGAAACAACGTTTCAAAGAGAAGATGGTTTACAAATATTGTTGCATGGTATATGCTACAACAATGGAAAAGTTTAATCTATATCTTGATGATTTGAAGATAGAAGATAAGAGTCGAGTAAAAAAATTTCTTCAAGATGTGCCGTCTGAAAACTTTTGCAACATGTTTTTTAGAGGTAAAATGAATGGTGAGATGTCTTCAAATTTAGCTGAGTTATTTAATGCATGGATTCGTAAATATCAGCATTTGCCGATCATTTTAATGGTAGACAAGATTAGGTGCAAGCTAATGAAACATATGTCTATTAGAAGAACAGAGTTATTGTTAATGACGTCTGTGCTATGCCTAATTTATAATGGCCCGATTTTCCAAGACTGCCACTCGATTTTTTTTTATTTGTTTTTAAAGGAGAAATATTGGTAAAACACAAATCACTCCACCGCCACGCTTCCGCTACACCATAATAATAATAATAATAATAATAATAATAATAATAATAATAATAATAATAATAATAATAATAATAATAATAATAATAATAATAATAATAATAATAATAGACGTGACCTCGACTTGCAATACCCAACCTTAATAAATATAAACTAACTGTCAACTAACATAAATATTAATATTTACTATTTTAAAATTCAACTATACCTATCCAACTTTTCTATAATGATTACCAACAATTGCCTCGACTACCTCAACAATTGCGCCACCCTCTGACTCTATCTAACACAAATAGTGGACCCATTTCTACTTGGAGTACCTAAAACAAAATATTTTATTAGTGTACTATCTTCATAATAAAAATATAATTTGTGGATCAAGCATAATTATCAAACACTACTTTTCAAAACAGAATACAAATATAACCCCATACGGAGACGAAATAAAATCTCACAGCTATCATCACAATAAAAAAAAATGCATTTATATCAACTAACCAAATTACTTTGATATATAATAAAATACCACATGCATACTTTCCTACTAATCATAGGATCGTTTCACCTCACGATCCGGAGTTATAATAGTACTATAGTCTGTACAGTTGTAAAATCTAAGATTGCCATCAGTGTCAGGGTCATTTAATATCTCCACGGGCCAACACGTGGTATAAATCACCATATTGTGATGACAATCATTATCGTCAACAACAACAACCACCTGCAGGACTTGCCCATATGTTAGGTCACAATACAATGTCCTATAAGATATGTCCTCCGGTTAGGGCTAACAATATCCTGCAGGACATGCCCTCCTATCAGGACCACACTATGGCATATTCGGATAATAATAATAAAAACCATTCTCTACAATAAAAAATTTATTTGATCCACGTAACGTTATAAAACCATTCATTTTAATAAATTTTTTCTTTTTCACAATTTAATATGAAAATATAATTTAACAATTTATGTAAAAGACAGTACACTCACCTCGATAATTATGCAATTTTTCACACTATTGTCGTAACCCTGACAAGGTCAGTCTCGCTTGTGAATTCCACTAGGTTAATTTACAAACCTCTCCAAAACAAATTAAATAAAAATTGTAGCAGAAATTCAAACTTTCATCGACTATCTCCGTTGCCAAGCCAAGTTCATGGCCATATTTTTGTTTTTATTTGGAATCCTTCAGGAGAACAAAATCATACCTCTTTTATATATACATATATTTTTTTTTGTTTCAAGGACATGTGTCCTTGCTTACTCATATTTATTTATTTATTATTATTTTTTTTCCATTTATTTCAAATGCTCCTAGCCTTCTAACTAGGGGTGTTAAAAAAAACTGACGAACCAAAAAACCAAACCAAATTGACGAGAAAAAATAAAAAAAAAAAATCCAAAAAAAAACCCACCCGGTTAGGGTTTTTTGGCTTCGAAAACCGCAACCCTGGTTCGGCCTGCGGTTTTAGATTTCAGAAACCACGGTTAAACCACACCAAACTGAGCATATAAAACAAACCCTAGGCCTTCATTCCTTATTTTTCGTCGCCTCCAAATTCGCAACTCTCCAGGAGCGATAACCCTCGGCATTCGTTCTCTCTCCATTCCTTTTGGATCTCTATCGATCTTCTAGTTTGATTTCATCTCTAGTTCTCCTTCCTCATTCCAACCGCAAGCACAAAGCTTCGTCATCGCTGCTGTTATAGATCTGAGATCCAAACGATTGCAACCGGAGCTGAGATCTCCCTCAATCAAACACAGGCCTTTATTCCTCATATTTCTTTTTTGGTGAGTATCACTCTCCAATTTCTTCTTCTTATGTGCGCATATTTGATAGTTGTCATCATATTTGATCGAAACCCTCGTGCTCTCATCATATTAGTACCATTATGTTTTGTTGACGTTGGATTTGAATTTGGATGTATAAATTAATAGGATACGCCTATATCTTTGTTTTGGTTTCTATTTTTTTTTTCTTAATTGTTAGATATTTGATGGCTGAAAATGTTGACAACACTCGTGTGGTTGTTTCCAATGATGAATGCCCACCACAATGTAAAAGAAATAAAAAGTCCTTTGTTTGGAAACATTTCACAGAATTGAAATCTGAGGATGGTGAGGGCCCTAGGGCAGCTTGTAATTATTGTTCTAAATATTTTGTATGTGATTCAAGAAAAAATGGAACTAAGACAATGTAAGTTCACCTAGAGCAATGATATGATAAATACCCGTTTAGAGTCTTAGATCCCAAACAAACAAAGATTGTCTTTAAAGTGAAATCGGATTGTAGTGGTAGTGGTAAACTATTACCATGGTCTTTTAGTGCAAATGATTGTAGAAAAACACTTGCTAGAATGGTAATAATTGATGAATTACCATTTAGGTTTGTTGAAAATGAAGGATTTAGGGACCTTATGCGTGTTGCTCAACCTATGTGGGTGAATATTCCTTCTCGCACTACGATTGCTATAGATTGTTTGGGACTTTATAATGAGTGAGAAGTTAAAATCTTTTATGAAGGGTAAGAGAGTTTGACTAACAACCGACACATGGACGTCTTTGCAAAATTTGAATTGCATGTGTCTTACCGCATACTGCATTGATAAAGATTGGAAATTACACAAAAAAAATCCTTAACTTTTGTTTAGTTCCAAATCATAAAGGCGAAACTCTTGGTAACGCAATTGAAAATTGTTTACTTGATTGGGGAATTGGAAAATTTCTTACTATAACAGTAGATAATGCAAGTTCAAACAATGGTGCAATTAATTTCTTAAAGAGAAAAACCAAAAATCGAAAGGGTATTGTATTGGAACATGAGTTTCTACATGTTAGATGTTGTGCACACATTTTAAATCTTATTGTGTGTGAGGGTTTAAAAGAAATGGATGAGTCCATCCTCAAAATAAGATAGTGAGGCATGTGAGGTCATCTCCATCTAGATTGGCAAATTTTAAAATTTGTGCCGAAAAAAAAGGTATTGATTATAGGAGTCAAGTTTGTCTTGATATGTCAATTAGATGGAATACTACTTATATCATGTTGGAGTGGGCAATTAAATTTGAAGTAGCATTTGACCGATTGGTGGAAGAGCGTACACAAATTAATAGAATTTTTGATGATGATGATGAAAAATATGGTGTAGATGATACTGAGAATATGAGAGGAAAAAGGCTAGAAGGGTTTTGGGCCCACCAACTAGTGGGGATTGGGAAAAAGCTAAGTTATTTGTAAAATTTCTTAAATTATTTTACAATACAACTTAACGATTTTTCGGTTCCTTATTTGTCAAGTATAATAATTTTTTCATGGAGCTTATGATAATCCAAAATGGAATGAGCAACTAGGGTGAAAATTCCGATGCATTTTTACAATTAATGGAAATTGGAATGAAGGAAAAATTTAACAAATATTGAAAAAATACCGAAAAAGTAAATTCGTTGTTGCTTATGGCGGTTGTTCTTGACCCTCGATACAAGTTAAAGTATGTTGAATGGTGTCTTGGGGAATGTTATGATAAATTAATTGTGCTTGAGTTAATTAATATGTTGAAATGGTGTTTGAATCAATTGTATACTTGGTATTTTGAAAATAGGACAGTAAATGTAAGTGAATCCCAAGAAAGAAGCGTACCCTCGATTGATTTAGACGTGGAAGTTTTAGGAAATTTTATTTCCTAATTTAATTTTCGGCAACATATTATTAACACAATTATATTTGCTATTTAAATTTAATGGGCTAAAATTAAGTGATCTAATTAATTTGGATAAACCCATAGACTACTCAAAAGAATGTGGGTTAAATGAGTAGATATCAGAAACTGTTGGGGTGATTAGGGGATTATGAAAACCCTAATTACACCATATAAATACATAATATTAGGCTTATGGTCCCCAATATATCAAATCGTCTTGACGGCTCTCTTCTCCTCCATCTGGAAGAGAATCGCGAATCCCATCGAGGAACTCCAGAGATTTGGTTGAGGAAGACCACGTACCCGCTCGATCAGTGTTCTTCTCGTGATCGATTGTCACTAGATTCCTCATCAGAAGTCAATTGATCGTAATAGATCCAAGTACGTAATTTACGTGTACATTAGAACTCTTGGTGATTTGACATGTTGATTAAGGTATTATAGATTTAGATCTATAAGAATTAAACTCCCAACAAGTGGTATCAGAGCCTACTTCATGATAAATCATTATGGTTCTTGAGATTTTCAAGTTTGTATAATTTTAGGATTTGTGTTTTCTCGATTAAAGTTGACTTATTTGTTAAAATAATGGGAGAAAACATTAAGATTTATTATGTGTTTTGAATTATTTATGTGATTTCTTTCTAAATATTAAGGCTTAGGAAAGAAAAATCCTAAATTTTAGATTTTTTGGGGTCTTTTCGCCGTAGAAACAAAAGAAATGAACCATATCTAGATAGGTCGCTCGACCAAGCATTTTTGGTCGGTCAACCGATATATTTAGAGACGGGTTCGGACAGTTTTGGTAGGCATTCATATTTTGGCCGTAACGTTCCCATACGAACTCCGATTGAGGTGATTCAAAATTTTGTGGAAAGCTAAAAACAAGATATACAACTATTATGTTTTGAGTTTTCCCAAAATTGAATTGAATCATAATCAAAATTGGAATTGAAATAGGATCTGGTTGAATCAGGAATGAATCGGTCAACTGATTCTTAGGAATCGGTCAACCGTTTCAATAAAGGGGCAGTTTTGGGCTCTGAATCAATCGATCAACCCACCCTTCTCGGTCGATCGACCAACTGATTCAAGATGCTGATTTTGGGGTTCTGAACGATCGATCGACTGACCCTTTATGGTTGCTCAACTGATCGATACAAGATGTTAAGGTCGCCCAATTTCGGTCGACCGAACCATTTTGGTCGGTCGACCGGTTAATTCAGGATCCCAACATTTTCCTGGGATGACTGATCGGTCGATCGATCTTTCATGGTTGGTCAATCGACAGCTTAAGGACAGATCTGATCATTCCAATTTTAAGGACAAGTCGACAAATTGAATGCCCAACGTCGGGTTGATCGATCCTTCATGGTCGGTTAATCGACGACTTAAGGACAGATCTGATCATTCCAATTTTAAGGACAGGTCAACCGATTGAATGCCCAACGTTAAAAACTTTAACTCGTTGCATGGCATTCGATCAATGGATCATATAGACGGTCGACTAACATAATCTTATATCTTGAAATAAATTAAAATTAAACAATATATTACCAAAGTAATCTCTGTTGTGTAGTTTATTTTATTTTGGGATATCGAGATATAAATGTTTATTATTTATGCAAGCAATAGCCGAACCAAAGGAAGACTATTGTTTAGCCGAATAATAAACATTGATGTTTGTTGTTGATGCGAACCATAACCGGCCCAAAGGAAGGTTATCGTTTTACTAAATAATAGACATTGTTTGAGATTAGTATGGTTATTATCTATGCAATCAATAATTGGCTCAAAGGAAGGTTATTATTTGGCCAATAATAAACATACCTACGAGAAAAAATACGTGATGATTATCAAGTTTCCATATGAACAATAAGTCGGCCCAAAGGAAGGCTTATTATTTGACAGGACCTATTATCAACATTTGATTCCTGCATTGAGAGTACCAATTACAGTTAATTCCTCTATCCAAAGACTATGAATTAATGTTGTGCTAGGTATCTTGAGATGGGTCTAAAAAATTAGATTAATTATTCATATCTTATTTTATTATTTTATAACATGCTTGTTGATAGGTGTAAAATATTTATCTACTTCTAAACCGGATTTGGTAGTTTTCGAGTGTTTTATTTATATTTAATTGCTTTTTAATTTGTTTTTATATAATTCAAGTGTAGGGATGCAAATAAGAGACAAACAAGCGAAAACGGTGGGAAAACGGTGAAGAAATGATGAAGAAACAATGTTTCAAGATTGCAGAATTTCGGCCTGGGCAGAAATTCCTCGGCCTAAGCGAATTTGAGGCAGAAGCTCCTTGGCCTAGGCAAAAATTCCACCGCCTAGGCGAAGGAGTGGCAGAAAGTTAACCGAATTAACTTCGCCTAGGCGAAATCCTCTGCATAGCAGAGATATTTTCTGAGATATTTTGAACTCTTGTGCCTATTTATATCATTTTCTCCCACTTCCCTTAGAACTCGTGGATGTTTTTAGACCCTTTTTCACCTTAGATAGGATTAGATAATTTAGGAGTAGATTAGATTAGTTTTAGGAAGTGTTCTTGGTCAATTCTTGAAGATCTAAAAGAAGAAGCTCATCAATGGAGAAGAGGAAGCTTGGGAAGATCATTCTTTGGCGAAAGTGGACCACTCCACTTTAAGATTTAATTTTTTTTTCCTTGTTTCTATCTTTGTACTTAATGATTTATTTTAAATGATGATTTTCTCTTCGTTTAATATTCTAATGGCCAAAATCGTGTTAGTTTAGTTAGAGATTAGTTAGGGTTAGATGTAATTCATGTAAATACCTTTTTGGTTGATTATAAGTTAATTTTAATGGTTTTTTATTCAATTCCAATTGTGTTTATCATTATTTCACGTTTATTATGCTTGTTACGATAAACCGAGAATACGGGGTTTGACACTTGGGAGAGGTAACCCCGGATTCGGACTAGGGTTAAACACAAAGCGATGATCCAATAACCCGGGAGGGAGTTGGAGAGTGTGCAATCCATGAGGTTTGGTCAATACTCATGTGGCTATGTATTCGGAAAGGCATTCGAGGGGGACTTCGGCGTCAACGCGAAGTCATGGATTCGCTCGCTTTTCACTCGGAAGAGGGAGCGAGTGAGTTATAGATACCGAGATTGTTGGATGTGATAACAACCGTTATTGATAACTAAACTAAGCCAAATAAGTACTAAGTGAATGAAATCGATCCCTAGTTAATTAGTGTAATTAGAATTAATCCTTAGGAGTAGTTTTAGTTAGTTTAATTTAAGTATTAAATTGAATCGACAGGATAATATAAGACTACGTAAATTGCGGTACGAAATTATTCACACTTTTCCTATAGACATGATACCCGATCTTAAACGATCCCCTATATTAAAACTAGACCTCGTGCACTTGCGAGTAGTCACATACTCCGAATGATGGTAGAATCCTTCGCCGTACACTTGTATGTGTGCTTGTTTATTTCATTTTTTGTTTAGTTACTGTTACTATTACTGCCAACATAAATTTCATTCCAGTGCTTAAGGACACAAACTTTAAGGATTAGAGAGAGAACATTTCAATGGTTCTCAACTGCGTGGATCTTAACTTTGCGCTAATAAAAGAACAACCTTCACCTTTCACTAAAGAAAGTTCCCCTGAGGCTAAAAGGGAATAAGAGAGGTGGGACCGTTCTAATTGCATAAATTTTATGATGATCTAACGCAACATTCCAAAAACATTAATGGGCGGTATATCCGATGAGGTAACTGCTGAGACGTTCTTTAAGAAAATAGAAAAACGTTTTGTAAAGAACGAAAAGGCAGAGACAAGTACGCTTTTAGCTAATCTTGTCTCCATAAAGTATAAAAAGAAAATGGAATGTAAGGGAGTACATTATGGAAATGTACAATGTTGCTTCGGAACTAAAGGCACTAAAGTTAGAGTTGTTTAATTAATTAAACTAATACTAATATAAGCTAAATTAACTACACTAATATGCTAATATGCTTTAGGGTCAAGAATTTCCTAGGGATTAACGTGTTTACAAATACGTGTTCGATTTCGATTTACTCACGTTTATGGTGTTCGACCCATTTGACAATCTCGGTACGTAAACTCCACCGCCACCTCTCCCAAGTGTAAGACGGGGGAATACATGACTTTGAGTCAACGAAGAAGTCCCCCTCAACGTCTTCACGACCCTAGGTCACATGAGTCTCGCTCAACGTCATTGATTGCACACAATCCAACTCTCGACCGGGTTATTGGATCGTGCATTGTGTTTATCCTATCGACAATTTTTGTTCTAAAACTCTCTCGCTACCTCTTCTGAGTATAAGATGAAGGATATAACACGACTTTGTGTCAATGAAGAAGTCCCTATCAACGTCTTAACGACCCTAGGTCGTGTGAGTCTTGCCCCAACGTCATCTATTGTCTACAATCCAAACCTCGACTGGGTTATAGAATCGTGGCGTCTGTTTACCCTAATCCGAATTCGGGATTTGTCAAACCCCGTATTCTCTATTTATCTAACTAAGCATGATAAACAAACAATATGATAAATACAATCAAACTACGAAGAACAATCACAAACGAAACACCGAAATCATCCAAACAACGTATTTATAAATTTATTGTTAATGCCTACAACAATCCATGTTTAGCTATGGCCATAGCCGCATATACAATGAAATAACAAGCTAAAAATGCTCACATGATCCTAAGATAAAGAAATAAGGAAAAACAACCGAAGAACTTAGCTTCGTCCGAAGATAAACCGCTGAGAACGCTCAACGATTGATTCACCGTCTTCTCCACTTTGGGATGTGAGCTCTACCTCTAAAACTCCTAAACCCTAACCTAAATATGGCCTAAAGTGCCCAAATGGGGGGGGGGGGAGGGGGTTCCAAAGGAGGGGGAAGGAGAAGGGTATTTATAAGCAAAATATCTAAATAAAATATCTAAGCTGTACAAAGGGTCACCGCTGCGGCCGTGGGATTTACCACTGCGGCCGTGGGATTCACCACTGCGGCAGTGGTAGGTCTATTTGGCTGATCGCTGCGGTGATGAAGACAACAGTGGCTTAGAAAATGTTTATGCTGGATTTTCGCCTAGACGGTGGGCTGTCGGTAGCCTTTTGTATTTTTTAGCTTCTTCATCGTCGCGACAGTACTCTGGATGCTGCAGTGGTGGGCTTGTTTCATAATTTTGCCTCTGAGCTTATTTTTCCACCGTTCTTCGATCGCTTTTGGTTCGATCTCATCGTTTTTGCTCTAATTTTCTATCTTTTTTCCCTACACACCTGATTTAATACAAAAAGTTAAAAACTAATTAAAACGTAATAAAAATACTATATAAACGCTTGAAAACTAACTTAATTCGATTTGGAAATAGATTAGTAGATTACACCAATCAAATATCCCTAAACTTGGAATTTGGCTACTCCTCAAGCCAAACACACACACGAAAATGAAAATAAACAAACTGAATTTAAAATAACAAACAACCTAAATATAAACAACCTAAACATAACGACATGCGAGTTTTGACTTCTTCTAACGGCCTATTTATTTTTCTCCCTCAACAACCGTCAGTCATATCGAGTTCAGGCAGTAAAACACATCATGAGGTTCTAGAATTTCGACATGCAATAATGGAGAACGCTATTCTAGATCCTGTATACGTGTTAGTGCGAGACTCAATAATATAATTATACAACGACCGGATTAGATTATCTCCCAACGAAATTCATGACTTAGACCGTGAAGGACTAGGATTTTCATATGCCTGATTGGGGTCCACTCTCCACTAATGTAGGCTAAGTAGTTCGTAGAGATCAGAAGGACTTGGTTCAGTTAAGGTATATTTGGCCAAGGGTATTTCAGAATAGAAAACGGGTTAACGTTACCAAAGGCTCAACGCTTGGCACATTCACTCTCAAACCCCCATACTTAGATTGGAAACAATCCCGAACATGCAATTAAGAACGTAGTTCTTACTTGTCAAAAAGAAACAGAAAATAAACTATATTTACATAGTTTGTTTTTGTTTTTTGTTTTTTGTTTTTTTTTTTTTTTTTTTTTTAACTAACCAGACCCCCAAACTTATTCGATTAGTATGATTTCACGGGTGTGGTTAAAACAAACAAAAAATGACAAGTGAGTACTTGAATACCAAACCAATCTGAAGTTCGTCCTAAATCCAACCGCTCACACTAAGTAGCATTTGCAATTACTAGCTTGATTCACTCAAATGTGCCTTTAAAATTCAGCGATTTAGGTTTGGAAAAAGGTCAACTAGCTAGGATATTAGTTTATGTGTTTAGAATTGAATTAGCATTTAGGTTTCGACAGGGTGACGAGTGATAAACATGTATCAAGGTAGGCTTAAAAAGACTCAAGCGAAAAAGTGAATGCCTAAATCACGTCTCTTGAACTACTTCGCCTAGGATTTCGCCTCAACCTTCCCCTCAATTAGGTTCTAGAATACTTAAAGTGTCATGAGTTTAGCCAATTGATAATCGTCCTCAAATCAATTGAATAACTATACATCGAGTCCATGTGCTCATGCAAATTAGGATCTACAATAATTTTTACACAAAAGCATAGTCAAGCACACAGAATCACACATGCATGGGTATTACCCTTGACCTTGAAAACAACCAGGGGTAATTATCATTATCGGGTAATGGCCCAGATGAACGCAAAACTCAACATGCAACACAACAACACAAAAACATAAACACATTCTAACCTAAACAAACATGCAATACAAGAAAACAATAACACATACTAATATCCTAAACATCATCGCCAAACTCAAAATGAACAGTGTCCTCAGCGAACCCAATCATCAATCTCAATATATGGAATTAAAACATGTTGATGAAGGGGGTTTAGAACACGTACCTAGGAGGCGAGAGGATCTCGCTTCCATTTAAATTTGACGGAGATGGGTTTAATTTATTTGACCTTGGGTTGTCTCCCAAGAAGCACGTGGTTTAATGTCCTCGGCCCGACATTTTCAGAACGCCCTCAACATTGGCGAGGTTTCGCTTTGTTCGGCTCAATCTTTCAACGAAACGCCTCACCGGTTTATGTGTGTGGCCCTGCACAATAATCGGCTTGGAATCCCGTTGAAAGGGATGCATCAATACCTATCGATCTAACATCTCCAGGTACCCTACATAAGAAATAAAAATAAAACTACAAAACAAAAATTATATACAAAAGAAATTCCTAAAGTAAAATCAAGTCACCTGCTCACAATATCAATAATAAACAACAAAAAAAATCTCCGATAATCGTTACCAAAAATTTGGTGGCGATCGCCGAAAATTGAATTCACCGAACGACCAGTCCCCGACAATACGATACACTTTCTTCTCCTATCTAAAACTTAAGTCTCCGGCCGTAACCGTGTTTCTCCGGCAATAACATCAAAACAATCCCCGGCAACGGCGTCAAAAAAATAGTAAGTGCGGAGAATTTGCATCCTTGGTGTATTTGACTACTCGCAAGTGTACGAGGTCAATGTTTTAGTATAGTGCGATCATTAAGATCAAGTTATCGTATCCACAGGGATTGGTGTCATTACTATCGAATATCGCGTTTGTCGTGACCTAACTTTATCTAGGCAAAAATTAAATGTATTTAATTAATTAAACTAATACTAATATAAGCTAAATTAACTACACTAATATGCTAATATGTTTTAGGGTCAATAATTACCTAGGGATTAACGTGTTTACAAATACGTGTTCGATTTTGATTTACTCACGTTTACGGTGTTCGACCCATTTGACAATCTCAGTACGTAAACTCCACCGCCATCTCTCCCGAGTGTAAGACTGGAGAATACATGACTTCGAATCAATGAAGAAGTACCCTTTAATGTCTTAATGACCCTAGACCATGTGAGACTTTCCCAACATCATTGATTATACACAATCCAACTCTTGACTGGGTCATTGGATCGTGCGTTGTGTTTACCCTATCGACAATTTTCGTTCTAAAACTCCCTTGCTACCTTTCCAAAGTGTAAGACGAAGGATATAATGTGACTTTGTGTCAACGAAGAAGTCCCCCTCAACGTCTTAACGATCCTAGGTCACGTAAGTCTTGCTCCAACGTCATCGATTGTCTACAATCCAAACCCCGACCGGGTTATAGAATTGTGGCGTCTGTTTACCCTAATACGAATCTGAGATTTATCAAATCCCGTATTATCTATTTATATAACTAAGCATGATAAACAAACAAGATGATAAATACAATCAAACTACGAAGAACAATTACAAACGAAACACCGAAATCATCCAAACAACGTATTTATAAATTTATTGTTAATCCCTACTACAATCCATGTTTAGCTATGTCCATAGCCTCATTTACAATGAAATAACAATTTAAACATGCTCACATGATCCTAATATAAATAAATAAGGAAAAACAACCGAAGAACTTAGCCTCGTCTGAAGATATATCGCTAAAAACGCTCAACGATCGATTCGCCGTCTTCTCCACTTTAGGATGTGAGCTCTACCTCTAAAACTCCTAAACCCTAGCCTAAATATGGCCTAAGGTGCCCAAATATCCGGGGGGTCCAAAATATCTTGGCTGTATAGAGGGTTACAATTGCGGCCGTGGAATTCACCGCTGCGGTGGTGGTAGGTCGGTTTGGCTGATTGTTGCGGCGATGAAGACAACGGTGGCTTAGAAAATATTTCTGCTGGATTTCCACCTAGGTGGTGGGCTTTCAGTAGCCTTTTGTATTTCTCAGCTTCTTCATAGCCGTGGAGGTGGGCTTGTTTCACAATTTTGCCTCTGAGCATATTTTTCCATTGTTCTTTAATCGTTTTTGTTTCGATCTCATCGTTTTTACTTCAGTTTCCTATCTTTTTTTCTCCACACACCTAATTTAATACAAAACGATAAAAATTATTTAAAACGTAATAAAAATACTATATAAACGCTCGAAAACTAACTTAATTTGGTTTGGAAATAGATAGGTAGATCATACCTATCAGTATGTTTCTTACTTTGGTTTGTTCTGTGGTTAATTTAGTTTATGTACCTAGTCACACTTGGTGGGTAGCTTCTGGTGCTACTACTCATATAAGTATGTTTATGTAGGGTTCTTGTGGAGCCGAAAACCAATTGATGCTAAAAGATGCATCTATGTGGGCAATGGCAAAATAGCTGTTATTGAGGCAATATGGACTTTTAGATTATCCTTAAAGACTGGTTACTTTTTAGATTTGAAAGAGACATATGTAATACTGTCATTTAGACAGTATTTGGTTTCTATTTCCACTTTGGACAAATTTGATTTTTCTTGTTTATTTGGAAATAATAACCTCGGTTTTTTTCGAGATTCAAATATTATTACAACTAGTTCGTTAATTGATAATCTATAGTTGTTGGATACTATTGCTTTACATAATAAAACCTTGCAAACAACTAATTGTGGTACAAAACACAAACTAGCTAATGAGAATTTTGTCATACTTTGACACAAATGTCTAGGACATATCACTAAACAGAGAATAGAGATGCTTGTTTCTGACTGAATTCTTGATTCCCTTGATTTAACAAATTTTAAAGTTTGTATTGAATGAGTAAAGGGGAAACAAACAAACATAAGGAAATTGGGTGCCAATAGGAGTTCCGGTATCTTAGAACTAATATGTACTACGGACCATTCCCTACGGCATCTTGGAATAGAAAATAGTATTTTATTACATTTATAAACGACTACTCTCATAATGGGTACTTATATTTAATTCATGAGAAGTCTCAATCATTGGACGTACTTAAGTCTTTCAAGCTGAAGTTAAACTTCAACTTTGAAAAAAAATTAGGGCTGTCAAATTAGATCGTGGTGGTGAATATTACGGGAGATTTGATGGATCTAAAAAATAACGTCCAGGACCTTTTGCTAAATTCCTAGAGAAATACGAAATCGTCCCACAGTATACCATGTCGGGTAAACCTAGCATGAACCGTGTTGCTGAAAGACTAAACAGAACGCTTAAGGACACATTAAGAAATATGATAATTCATTCTTCTTTACCAAAATAACTCTGGGAAGAAGCATTTAGGACTGTAGCATATATCCTGAATAGGGTACCAAGTAAAGCGGTGGCTAAAACCCTTATAAACTGTGGTTAGGCGTAAATCCTAGCATAAGGCATTTACACATTTAGGGTTGTCCAGCTGAGGTAAGGCTTTACAGGCCAAATAAAAGAAAACTGGACCTAAGAATAGTTAGGTGCTGCTTTGTTGGGTACACTAAACTATCAAGAGGATTTAAGTTTTAAGATCCCACATCAAGATCTTTATTTAAAATGAGAAATGCAAGATTCCTTGAGAGTGTTGAGTTTGAAGGGGAAGGAGAACAAATGTTGTCTTTGAAGAAGAATCTGTTTTGAAGATGATTAGGTCTTTGTACCTATTGTTGTTCAAGATACAGTTTTCTTCAAAAGGGAACATGTTATTGACAGTGATTAGGTCTCTATAAATATTGCTGTTAAAGACAATGTTCCGACTCTAGATAACAATGTTCAGGTTCAGGCTTCTTTTTCTTGACATTGTTCTAGACCAAGACAACAATGAGATTCTTCCTCAACGACAACCTATAGAACAAACTCAACAACCTCAAGAAGTGTCATTAAGGAGATCCACTAAGGAGATGAGAAATGTGATTTCGAATCAATATATCATCTTTCTCCAAGAACATGAGGATGGCGTTGGTTTGACAAAGGATGACCCAATCAACTTCTGTCAAGCCATGCGCAGTTCTAATTCTCAAAATGGATTGATGTCATGAAGGATGAGTTGAAGTCTATGAAAGACAATGACGTTTGGGATCTCGTCGAGTTACCTGAAGGTGTGAAGATCATTGGTTGTAAATGGATATTTAAAACCAAGAGGGATTCGAAGGGTAACATCGAGAGATATAAAGCTCGTCTAGTCGTCAAATGTTTTACTCAAAAGGAAGGCATAGACTACAAAGAGACTTTCTCTCCAGTATCTTCGAAAGACTCTTTTAAAACTATAATGACATTAGTGGCTCATTTTGATCTAGAGCTAGATCAGATGGATGTCAAGATTGTGTTCCTCAATGGAGACATTGACGAGACGATCTATATGGTACAATCAGAAAACTTTGTATCGGGAGATCTAAAGTCCATGGTCTTTAAATTGAAGAAATCCATCTATGGTCTCAAATAGGCTTCCCGTCAATGGTATCACAAGTTTTATCAAGTCATTGCTTCATACGATTTTGAGGTTAATGTTGTTGATGACTGTATATATCACAAGTTCAGTGGGAGTAAATATATCTTCCTGGTATTATATGTCGATGACATTCTACTCGCTAGCAGCGATATAGGCTTGTTACACGAAATCAAGAAATTTCTGACGAAGAAATTCGAAATGAAAGATCTTGGTAACGCCTCTTTTGTATTAGGTATCCAGATACTAAGAGACAGCTCTCGAGGTATCTTTGGGTTATCACAAAAGGGTTATATCGATAAGGTTCTAAGTAGATTCGACATGAAAGACAATAAACCAAGAGATACACCCGTCGCTAAAGAAGACAAGTCTAGTCTTACTCAATGCCCCAAGAATGAGATTGGAAAAGAAATTGATATAGAAGATTCCTTATGCATCGGTAGTAGGGAGTCTTGTGTACACCCTAGTATGTATGCGTTCGGATTTAGCATTCATATTTGGAATGTTGGCAAATACTTAAGCGACCTTGGAATGGATTGTTGGAAACCAACCAAATGGATTATAAGGTATTTACAGAAAACATAAAATTACATGCTCACTTATCAGAAGACAGATCATTTGGAGATCATTTGGTATTCTAATTCTGATCAAGTTTTTAGTTGCTAAAAGAGAATTCAGAGTAGGATTGTATCTATACAATAGTGCCTCCATGGAAAAGCATTTTTGTTTGTTATGGAAACTAAAATAAAATAGTTACCTTACAATTGTATTGAGATCCATGTCTTACAATGAATAAGTGTCGTGTCTTTTTTCATTTCTTTTTTTCTCGCATATAAATAAATAAACTCAAACCCTTGTGTTGATATAAAAGGTGTATACTTGCAGTATCATATGAAGTTTCAATATGCTTTAGATAAAAGTGCGAAAAACTAATACAGAAGATTAATCAAAAAGATGACATAGAAAGAGGTATCAGATTTTGGTTATCTTCGCAAGTCCATACCTTTAATAGCCCACTAAAATTAATAGGCAACAGATTTGAAGTAGCTTTTTTTTCTTAGTCTGATGTTAGAACAACCAAACAAACTGCTTGGAGAGAAATGGGATGCTCAGTTTTGTTGACAACTTGCAACTCTGGTTCCACTATATCTAACATGACCTAGAATGTGGGAAGGGCATGAGATCATAAATTCTAAACTCACCAAGTAAAGATAACCAATAAAACATAATTGTTCAACTTCAAAACAAACACACATAGAAAACATAAGATGCAATGGGTAACACTGGGACCAATAATAAAAAGCTTACCAAAGATAGCTTTTTCGTACTCTTTATGGACAACTTTAAATTTTCCAAAATCTCTTGGTGAAATTTAATATCACCCCATGGCAAGTCAAATCATGCCACTGGTCGAGAAGAAGAACATAATGATTAAAAAATCAAATGCATGAAATATTCAGCAATGAGACTAATAGACGAAGAAACCCCATCTAATCCGAAAAAATAAAACCCCATCTAACCAACAAAAGCCAATATTATCACTCAAAAACAACCTACGAACTCTAAAGACGGAAAAATCCCATCTAATCCGAAAAAATAAAACCCAATAGTCCTAACCCAAAAAACAACCTTTTGTTCCTATTGAAATTCAGAAATCAAAAATCAAAAATCGAGACATAAGGGAACAGAAAATCGTGAATTTGGAAATAATAATAGAACAGACACCGACATACGGGAAAGAAAATCGAATTTAAGTATGGACCTTACTTCAACAAACAAAAAAAACCCATGATTCTATACCATAACTTCAGCAATCAAAAAACCCTATGAATGGGCAAATATAGGTGGGGAGAGAAAGATAGAGAAATGCAAGTTGAGTTAGAGAGTATTGAGACTATATATATCAGTCATCGATACTGCTTAAAATTGAACCAAAAATAGTTAAAAAAAAAAAAAAAAAAAAAAAAAAAGAATCGCCTATTTTGACTTAAGATTATATAAAAATAAAAATAAAAATCAAATGATGGAAATATTAGAGATTCATACCTGTTTTGGCAGTGCATTTGAGGAATTGTCACTCCTAAAAAAAAAAAAGATTAAGCAAATTAGCTCCAGCAATTGTTTCCAAATCATCATCATTTTTTTTCCAGACTGGTTGTTTCTTCATGGCTTGCAATTCAAAGGAAAATTGAAAATTTCACCTTAATGTGCCTTTATTTTGTTTCTCAATTAAAGTGGAGGTTGGTATAGTATAGTAAGTTGTATTTAGATTCTAGTCTAGCCTATAATCTAGACATCAAACCCTAACTTGTGAAATCCAGAGTGAGCGAGTACCTGGAGGTTGAACCACTGTTACGTACAAGGAGGTTAGAAGTGGTGGTTATTGAGATTGTGGCGGTCCAGTGATAGAATAGAGAGAGATGAGAGATTGATGAGGGTGATGGCGATGGTGTCGTGCATCGCTTGAGAGCGCGAGACAGAAAAGTATACCTGGGCGCAGTAATGGTGATAGAATGGAGACGAGGGGCGATAGTAATGGAAAGGTAGCGCCACGGCGATTGCGATGGAATGGGGCTGGCGTGGTGTTCAACAATGGTGGAGGGAGAGAGGACGAAGGGGCTGAAAGTTGGCAATGAAAATGGTGGTGGTATGGTCGTGGCAATGGTGGTTGAGCAACGAATAAGAGGCGAGATGTCTTTGAAGCGCGAATTGGGGCTAGATTATAGAGAGAATTAGGCGACTGAGCTTTAGGGTTTCAATATAGAGAGAGTAAGAGAATTCAAGTAATTAAGGTAGCGTTTGGTTAGTGTTCCCACGTTTCTCAACCCAACTGGGATGGGTTGAGTTGAGTTGAGTTGAGAATTAGGTTTCCTACTGAGAACAGAATTGTGTTTGGTAACGACAATTTTTTTTTGTGCCGGGAACAGAATTGCGTTTGGTAACCGCATTATTTTGGAATTGCGTTCTTAACAATAAATTCACCATGTTCAGAGCTACCATCCGCGTAACTAATCGATTAACAAACAACAAGAACACAAAAAACAAACAAGAGACCAAACCAAAACAAGATCATTCACACAATAATTCAATAATACGGAATACGAAACCAATTAAACGTGGGAAATGAAACAGAAGTTGAAACCAATTGAAACACAAGCAACACAAGAAATGAAATCAATTGATCACGAAACCAACAGAAGCAAACAAAACTAATTGAAACATATATTCAGCAAGGAATCAAGAACCAACTCTAAACCAAAATTAAGAACAAATTCTAAACCAATTCAAGAACCAAACCCTAAATCGATTCGAGCAATGAAATCGAAATCAATTTCGTGATCGATTTCAGTAATGAAATCGAAATCGAAACCCTAACCAAACCCTAATTCGTGAGGACTGCTCGGCTGAATTCCAGATCAACGAACACATTGACGATTTCCAGATCTGGTTCTTCTTTTTCTGCTTGCTTCTATTCATCAATAAATGAGGATTGATTGACGATTACGATTACAGATCTGTAACTTGTTGACGATTTGTGATCTGTAACTTCGTTGATGAAGGAGACAATGATGAATGAAAACGTTAAATAGAGGCGAACGGAGACGAAAGGGAAGAGCTTAAGAACAACAACCAATCTTTCGATGGCAGTGATGACGACGATAGCAGCAACGAGAAGACGAAGATGACAAGACGAAGACAAAGAAGACGGCAAGACGAAGACGAAAGCAGACGAAGAGAGAGAGAGAGAGAGAGAGAGAGAGGAGTGGAGAAAGAGTGGCAAGTGTTGGAATTTGGAAATAGAATTATCTGAATCTGATTAAGGTTATGTTTATATATACTGTCTTTTCATGATATTTTAAGTTCTAGGCGAATATTCGGTAAATATATATTATTAGGGTTGTTCGAGATGGGTTCGGATGCATCAGGTATGGGTAGATAGGTACCCGAGTCGAAGTGTTTCTAGGTTTGAACGGGTCGGGCTCTGGTGGAATGAAAAAAAAAAAACTACTCATAAATGACCAACCAACCATCGGGTTGGAAGGGTAGGGCGGGACATGGCGACTTTTCGGGTAATTAGTAGACAGTATAAATTCCATTTGCATTATATTTATGTTTTTTTCTTATCATCATTTAATCTAGAGCATAATATTTATATACAATTTAATTTTAATTTTTTAGCTTAATATAATCTTGTCATTTGAAGTGACTTCCATTAATTGTTTTAAACAAGTTTCAGCATTTAATATTATAAAAATTATAAAAACAAATTATATATCATATTTTTTCATTGATTTTAAAAAAAAAAATTAATATACATATTTTCACTGTGATTTTTAATAAACAAATGATGTAAAAGATTATAAATATGTCAAATAAATAAAATAATAGGCATGTGGACGTGCTCTCCACCTAGTTCTAAGGCTGGCAATTCGTGTCAACAGATCGTGTTTTGTGTCGTGTCATGATTTGACACGAACACGAAAACACGAAACACGACACGATAAGGTATCGTATCAAGTTACCTAAACACGAACACGATACAAAAATTATCGTGTCGACACGACAATGTTTCGTGTCACACGATAACACGAAATCTATCAGGTAAACACGACATGATACAACACATGAACAAGTCACAATAAATACCTGTTCTGCCCATTACACATTAAAGACCTATTAACACATTTAAAAAAATAAAATGAAAATAATTATACAACTTAAATAAAAACAAACCAAACAAAACCCAAAAAAATTATATATACCAATACAAATACACAGTAGAACAAAACAATCATTCATATAAACAACCAGCAAATATGAAAATTGAAATGTCCTAAAATTTCAGAGATGACCTTCCAAGCACTTCTCCAGCTCTCCTACTCTTTTTTTATTTTAAATAGATTATTTATAATATCATTATTCAACAATTACTAAAACACAGATTTCAAATCAAAATCGAATTAAAAATAGCCCTAGATTTTGAAAATAATATTGCAGATGACTACATCTTAGGTCATTGTTGGGGGAACATCGTAGATTTGAGGTTGATACCACCAAATCTGATATACAAAGATGGAATTAGCACAAAATAAACAAAAAATTCAGAACACAACCAAACAAAAATTATACACTATTATACAACCGCTAAAACGTGATAATTTGAAATTAACGCAAGATATACAAAAATTTAAGCAATGCTCATAAACAAATGAATACAGTGATCAACAAAAATAAAGCCTAAACAAGATTAAGAATATACCTCAAATATCACCTTATTTGAGGACAATTTCTGCAAAAAGATACACACATCAAGCAGATACTGAAATTTAAACTCAATAAAAATAGATGGAAAAAGAACAAAAATTACACATTCAATGAGATAAAAACTCAACAAGAAGAATTTCTGCAAAATTAAAAACAAAAACATATCAAGAAAATAATGAGATTTAGAAAAAGAAAGTGAAATTACCACCAAGCATGTTTGTTGAATTGAAGATGGGATGCATTTTTAATTAAAAATGGCCCAAGCTCTTGTATTTCTCTATATCCAACTAATGAACATATTGGACCTATAATATTTTATTACACAGGTTAGCTACTTGTCTTGCCTCAATCTCGGGGGTTATCTTCCAAGAATTCACACCAAAAAAATTGCAGAAAAATACATAATAATTGGTATAATAGGGATACATCTCACAATTGCACATAAATACACATTTGATATTAAAACTCAAGCAAATAATTACATATAAAACTTAATCAGAAATCGCTACAAAACAGAAATTACACATTTGATATTAAACTGACAGATAAAATAAGAGATCAATACTTATTTTTGTGTTTGATTTGAGTAGAATTTCTACAAACTTAAAAAACAAACATATGAAGCAAGTCAGTGTTTTTTAAGTACATTTTTTTTACCTCAAATCTTTCACTATAGTATGAGGTCCAACAAATAAATGGAAGCGCTTTGCACTCATCCATAAACTGATCAAACCCAAATCAATTTCAAAAAAAAAAAAAAATGGGATTTCAGGTGAAAAAGAGATAAACAATTTACCTGTTTAATAAATTTATCATTACTACCAAAGGATATGTCCTTCTGTTTGAAAGCAAAGTGACGGAACAGAGAAATGGCTTGGATTAGCGGAGGTCGTGGCGTAGTGAGAAATTAAAGAAATAAATTTCAAGATCTGGACATAAATACACTCAAATTGCACACAAATACACAACCAGATGCGATGGTAGTTTCAGCGACATGGATGTATAAGTTTAGAGTTCGGAGAAGAAGAAAAAGAAGAATGAATATAGTACTTGAAAGATTTCGCCACCTAGATCCAACCATCAACAACTTTCGCCGACCACTGTTGACCTATGCCGACCACCGCCGATTATCTTTGCACTTTCATTTATGCTAAGAGAGAGGAGAAAGGGTGGCGTCTATTTCTAGTAGAAGATAGAGAGGAAGTGAGAGCAAGAAGACGAATGAGAATGACGTGGAACGAGATAAGAAGAAGAACAGAGAGAGAACGATGATCTACTGAGAATTGAGTTTGAGAGTGAGATTAGGCTGATAGTCTGAGAAAAAGAGTGGGTTGCAGCTATGAGAGAAATATGATAGAATTAGGGTTAGGGTTGTGGGAGTATTAGTATATATAATAGGTACTAAATTATAATATTAGAGAATTTGGAGGTGTAAAAATAATTTATTAAATTAACGGGTAACCTATAAGATCTCAGGTTATCGTGTAACCTGAATACACAAAATTATTATCGTATCTTATCGTGTCACCTATCGGTTTATCAGGTCAACCTGATAACCTGACCCGTTTCTTATCATCCTATCGGATCAAATACGATAACAACCCGTTACCTGATAAGAAAAACTCATATTTAATAATTTCGTGTTAATCTTGTGTCGTGTTATCGTGTAAATACCCGTTTTGTCAGCCAACCTAGTTCTAAGGATAAGTCAACATTTTCATTTTAGTTATTTATTGTTCCGAGAATTTCGGGGTAATGTCCCAACAATTTTGTTGTAACATCCAAACAAGGAATCTCCCATTGGCATGAACCTATTTGGTAAGACTAAGTATCCATCAAGTCTTTAAAACATGCCACATATGTTAAGGATTTATATCAATCACATCCCTCTCATTTCAACTAATTCCATAGACACCCCTAATATTTTTATCTAATACCACGAGAACCCCTGTCATTTAATTCCAACTACAAATTAAACCTAATTTGGCTTTGAAAATGGTGATGTCATTAATTGAATTTCAAAAATAACCTTGTAAATTTTTTAAATAGACAGTTAACACTTTCAGTTAAACTTAGAAAGACAAAATTACTATAAAAAATAGTCTACCGTTTTTTTTTCTTTTCATTTTTCCTACCTTCTTTTACCGCCAACATCCCCTAACCACAAACACACTGCCACAAACATTGCCCAACATCATCCACTAGGGTTGTTCATGGGTTCAAAACCTTGTCCAACCCATGTATCATATTTTAGGACTTGAATTGAGAGTTTCGACCTAAAGACCAGTCTAGGACCTTGAATTTTAGGGATGTCAATTTTTAGGACCGAATTAGGGCACAAGTTTTTATTATTAAGCCCAACCTAGTCATTTAGTATTAATTAAAATAAATAATATAACTATCTTAATTATTTTGGTTGAATGAAATTTAATTAATAGGGATGAATTTATTTTGTATGCTTGATTATGCTTTTTTTTTTTTTTTTTTTTTAATGTGGAGTGAAAATATTTAATTTTCTATTTATATGAAAATATTTTAGGGGCAGGCCGGCCCTAGGGTCGGGCTTGGACCTTTTTTTTTTAAAAAAAAAAAATCAAAATGAGAGTTGTCTTTGGAAATAATCGAAATGACAGGGGTGTCAATGTTACGAGTCCATAAGCCCTATATTTTAACTTCTTTTCAGTGATTAGGTGTGTCTTGGTTCATGGAACTGACTAGTTCAAAGTACCAGTAAGTAAGGAATTGGTTTTTTCCATTTTCTTTAATTTCCAAAAAAATTCACCTTCAATGTTTGCCAATATTTCTTTTTAAAACTTTTAAAATAGAAAAAAAAAATTTTTACAAAAAAAAAAATATTTAAAAATAACAAAAAAAACAAAAAAAAATGTGTTTAATATATATATAAATATATATAAATATATATATATATATATATATATATAAATATATATATATATATATATATATATATATATATATATATATATATTTATATATATATTATCCTTATAAATTATCTCTTAATAAAAAAAAATCTAGATAAGTGAAAAAAATCGATAGAGATCTTAATCAGTCGATCTTTTATAATATAAAAAATTTAAAATATATATATTTTTTATTTTTTTTGAAAAAAGAACTTGTTCTTACTTCTTTTTTTTTTTTAAAAAGAAAAAAGAAAAAAAAAACAACCAACCGACCAAACTTAAAAAATATTATCAAACAATACTCAAATAACCCAAAACTTGTAACTTGACGGTTATCTAGTGTGATTCCCTAATGAGAGGTCTAATGTTCAAAAACCCCTTCTCCAATTGTTTGTACCAAAAAATAAAAATCAAATCAAATCAAATGATACTTAAATTAATATGAAATACCTAACTTCATCATATTCATATCGTAAATGTATATCGAAGAATACATTCGGCGATATCTGAAAAACAATAGAAATAATAAATTCTTATTATTTGCTATATATATACACACTGGGGATTTTTCATATCTAAAGACACTATATCAATTTTTATAATTTATAAGGGTTAAAAAATAATAAATAATAAAAGTTTGGTTAGTAAAGTGTATATATAAAACTTAGAAGGTATAAAATATTAGTAAACTCAACTGCTTTATAAGTGGGGGTGTGAAATTTTATAGCAAAATTTTTTCTTCCTAAATATTTCATCAATTCATTCCAAACATCCATTCCATCAAATTAATCCAAACAGTTAGATATTTAAAATTTGAGTGAAATTTGTTAAGGATAAAAAGTAGGATAAAAATTTATGACAGATTTGTTGGGATGAAAATTAAGGCCAAAGATACTATACGATCTTATTTAATCTTGACTATTGGATCTTATTTAATCTTATTTAATCTTGACTACAGTCTGATCACTATCTTCTTTTCCTTTTTCCTTTATCGTTACGCAATAAATTAAATAATTGATACATGAATTTAACTATGATATTTTTTTAATTATTTATTGTAACATTATTAAATTAGCTTGATTATATTATTGAAGGGTGAGATATCAATGAAGACCATAAAATTTAATTCAAGATTGTCAATACTTGTGGTTGACTGATTTGAAGAAAATTATTTTAGAAAAGTGATGTGTAGGGTTCAAGCCTTGATTTAGAATAACTTTTCACAAGTTATTTGTTGTATTATTGAATTTTTTTTTCTGTCTTTTTTATTTTTTTTATTTGAATAATTTTGCTTTTTAATTTGGCCGGCCGACCAAGAGTGAGAGCATACCATGGAATCGATTTATTTTTAAAAAAAAATATTATTTTATCATTATTTTAAGAGAAAACTATTAGATTAATTGTCAGTCAACACCGAATTTTGTCCCACCAATACATAACATTTCATTATTAAAAAAAAATTAATTGAATAATAATAATGATTTTGATTGAATCAAAATGGAGGTCCTGATTCTAAGATTTCAAAAATTAATTCAAGATTTAAAATTGCAATTGGAAGCTTTAAGGGCTAAATTGAAATTTAAAATAATAAATTTAATCTCCAGTCAAATTATTATATCAAAACTCCAATTAAGTTAAAAGTTATCCAATTAGAGATTGGGAACCACAATTGTGCCTTTTGAAAGTTTTAGGGACTAAATTAAAATTTTGAAAGATTAATCTTGGACTTCAAAATTCAAAGTTAATCTTTGGAAAGTTCAATTAACCTTAAAATAAGTTTATTGGAAGTCTTTTAATCCCAATTAGCCCCCCTCCCCCCGGGCGCGAATTGGCCAATTGGACAATTTCTCGAATTAGAACATTTTAGGGGGTTTAATTGGAATTTTGAGTAACCTTAAATCGACATTCAAATGGACCAATTATGTTTCAAATTTTCAATTTGATCTTTAATAATAATTGTTAATTCTAAAAAAAAACTCGAATCACAGCTCCAATTGAGATTTGAAAAGTCAAAAAAAAAAAAATTTAAGGTCACAATTGAAATTACAAAAGTTAGTTTTGGGCTTATTTGATCAAATTGGAAGTGATTATTATGTTCTAATAAATCAATTTCAGTTTTCAATGAGCAATTTCAAAGAAATCAAGTGAAATCAAAGTATTTAGAAAATTTATATTTTGACCCTAAAGTTTTGGACTTTTTCAAAAATTCATCAAATTGACAAGCAATTTAAAGTTTTTCCCCACAAATTGGATGACCCAATTTTGTTTTATTACCATCAATATAAAGGTTTTTTTTTTTTTTTTTAAATGCATTTAGTAATAATTTTGCTCATTTCCCACTTATTTTGGAAGATAACAAGTATTGGATTCTATTTTGGAGCGAATGGGAGTTGTTTTGGAGTGTTTTTAGACATTACCCAAAGTTAGAAAGACTTCATGGAGTGCGTTTGGATGAAAATTCATGAAATACTATTTTTATGGGGGCTAAAACGTGTTTGAGTAGTTAATAGGGGTTGTCAATAGGTAGGATTTCCGGCGGCCCAAATATGTAGGCTTGCGCATCCAAGGATACACGTGCATCTTGGATGCCCAGGAGAGGGCATTTCCTATATGATTCAGCCCATTCCCCTCCCCAAAGTCAATTAAGAATACTTCCAACCCTCCCCCTCCTCTTCCCCCTCCCCCTTTTTACATCTGAAATTTCACCCATTTTCCTTCATCCCACACTCCCTTAAACCTTTCCACCTTACCAATTACCCTAAATATCCCCCAAAAAACCATTATATATATCAAAGAGAAGAAAAGGAAAATAGTGATGAAGATACAATTCTGAACTCAAGTGTTCACCTCTCTTACTTAAGGTAAATTTTTCTTCACTAAAGAACTTTCTTTTCTCATATTTTGCTTCTTAGTGGGGAATGTATGTGGTGACCCACCAAATAATGGGGGGAAATATATAACCTAAATTTCTATTAAAGAAAATACATAGAATTGCTCTTTATAATTGTACCATACTACCATTCATTTCTATTTTTATTTTTTATTTTTACAGTAAGGAGGGTTTAGGTCAACTTACGCAGACTTTGACTAGGCACCTCCGGACGATCTTAAACACGCACTCCTACACATCGGCCTGATGAATTCAGGAACAAATTTAAAATTTAATTCCTTAAGTGTTTTCCAGAAAAGTCGAGCTTTGATTCACAAGAAAAGAAAACAACTTTCCTTTTCGACCGAACTCTCTTGGTACCATTCATCTAACAATTAAAAGCGGAAGCTCTTACCCAAAATGAATGAGAGCTCTCCATTGCTATTTTCTTCTTGGATTAAGTGAGTTTGTCTCTTTTGTATTTTTAATTTAGCAAATTTAAATGTATTCAAGTGGAATTTTAGTGACACAAATATTTTTTAGTTGTCGTTTAATATTTTGATAATAATTATCATCCACGTTAATTTCTTCATTAACTCTTTATTTTCCTAATAGATGTATCTATATTTATATATGAGTATTGACCGTTTATCTCTCCTGTCATTTTGCTTAAAATCACAAATCTCCCCTATCATTTATTAAATATCGGTCATCCTTTATCATTTTTGGGATATTTACCGTTTACCTCCTCTGTCATTTTGTTTAACACCACAAATCTCTCCTATCATTTATTAAATACCGGTCATCCTCTATTATTTTTGGTCATACACTATTTACATCCCCTATAGGTTAAAAATTAGTACATTTTTTTATTGAAAAGATATTTTTATCCTTAATAATTTAAAAATAATCAAATAATTAAAAGACATAAATATCCCTTGAAGTTTTTTGGTATGTTAACACCCCTATTTAAAATATAAAGAACAAAATCACCCATTTCATTTTTAACGAATTAGAAAAAATGATGCGAGGGTAGTGGCGGTGGGTGAGTTGTGAAAAAAATAGTTTTTAAAAAAAAAAAATAGGATTAAAAAACACCTTTCTAAAAATAAGGATTTTAGTGAATTTTTTAATTTTTTATTTTATTTTTTTTAAACTAAAGAAGAGCATTTATTTTTTTATTTTTATTTTTAAATGGTTCAAAGGGATTGATTGATGATATTTTTCAAAAGACAAAAGTTCATGATTTTAGACAAATTACAGAGGAGATAAGTGGTAAATACCCTTATATACGTATACATGTGCATGTATATTTTGATGTATGTCACGATTGTAGAAGACATTAATACAACAATGAAATTGTAAATAATTTATTGTAATATATGTGGTGATTTCTTTTTTTTTAAAAGTCGTATGGTTTACTTAAAATTATTGTGTTGTTATGCTACAAAAACATGAATTTATCAATGCCAAAGAAATTTTTCATTTTTTTTTTAAAATTTACGTTTACACTCCCAAAATATATACTCAACAACCGACGAAAAATATATTGTGCTAAAATATGTGTTAAAAAAATCTAAAAATAATATTAAAAATTGAATAATATTTTTTAAAAATTAAAATTTCAATTATAAATATAAAGATTAATCAAAATAGTTCACATTAAACATCTACAAGACTGCGCATTGAGGTGGGCATCCTAATTTCTATTGCAAGAAGAATATTACACCCTCACATTTTTAACTTGGGTTTAAAAACTAATCTCAACCAAAATACAAAAATATCACAAAAAAAAGTGCAAACAATGATGAAAGTACAATCAATATTAAATACTATTGTGACTACACTTGAATATAACCGTTGAATTAGTAAACATGCAAACGAAATTCTAATTTTCAAACTACATACATATATAAACAAAATTGTACCCTTCCAGTGATCCTCAAAGACAACTCCTTCGCAATAGGTATTAGTCCTCTTTGATAACTAAAAATGTCTATTTTTTCGTTAATCAAAAATCGACTCACTCTAATCTTAAATTTAATTTTGAATACATCGGTCTGCTGTGGAGAAGTGGGCCATTAAGATCATCCGCATAAATAATTAATTAAGGTACACATAAATTAGCTCGGAAAAAAAATAGTGGAAGATTTATTCGTACAGGGGGGATCAAACCACTTTTTAAAAACTACACATTTTTTCTAACATATACATAAATTTCTCCAAGACTTTCTTTTAAACCCGATTATGGACTTGGTGTTCATTAGGAGAATTATTTTCTAAATTGGTAACTTTTCTAGAGAATTTTCTTCTTTGATTCTCCCATTGTTTAAGTACAATAATCATCAACATCCAAATCCTTGTATGTCCGGACAAAGAGTTATTCTGTAATTTCCACTTTCGATGCACCAGATAGACAACAAGGGCAGTTGTAGAGACACCTACACTGAATAGAAACAGAACCCAAAAACTACTTAGACCTAGTCTGATAATCTCATTGTCTAAATCCAAATCCACACATTTCTCAGTATTGGATAAGTTGTTCTCAAGTTCTTGAAGCTCTCCACTTTCAAATACCTTTAGAATTGCTTCGTTGATGTCTGGGAGTATAGGGTACCCTTTGGGAAATGCCTTGCAACACAATCAATGAGAAAATTAAATCCTTTAATCATATAGAGGTACTAATAGTAAAGCAGGAACAAAACCCATTATTCATCCAACTCATTCAATACACAGTAATTTTTGGAGAAGTTCAATAATACTATTAAAAATCCAAAATTATTATATATTATAAAAACTATTGTAATTTTTTACATGAAAAATTTACAGTCACTTTCATGTATTACAAAAATTTTAGACCTTTAAAAAGTTAATATAGTGCGTTGAATACGTAAGGAAATTTTTTAAGTTTGTAGACTTTTTATCAAAAATCCCTAAAACCCTAAACTCTAAATGCTTACGATAAATGTCTTTTAAAGTAAAGGGATATGAAAATAAAATTAATATGTTATATTTACCAATGGTATAGAATATTACCTAGGAAATAATGAGGGTTGGTAAGCGATAAATTCTGAAAATCAAAGGAATGAAACTATACTTACAAATCCATATCCTCCAATCTTGTGCGTCGGTCCGGCAGCCACGAAGCTCTTGCAATATCTCTTGATAAAAAGATCGGCAACCGGAGCTTCCACAAAGAAGGCAGAGATCTCACCGCTTTGGAGGGCTCCGGCATACTGCTCAAACGTGGAGAATTTTTTTACGTTTTTCCGGTTGAATCGCAGAACGTCGACCAAGTAATTGACAACAAATGACTTGTTGGAGTAACCGACCGCGGCGTTGCTATTCCGGAGCGAATCAACGTCGGTGATTTTGGGTTTGAGACTCTGGAAAGTGAGCATGCTGGTGAGGTTGGCGGTGTAGCTTTGGGTTATGACAAGTGCCACAAAAAGCCAAACCACTGTCGCCATTCTTGACAAATGACTGTGCAACTTTTCCCCTGAAAAAAAAAATATATGGTTAATTGAGGTGTTATATGTAGGGTAATAATAGGGACTATCTCAACCCAAAAAATTAGATCATCAAACGAGATTTTTTTTTCTTCATATTTATAATCTGGTCACCAGTCCAATCACATATTTAATGTGGGATAAATCCAACAATTTTCTCCTTAGACATCAAGCTTTTGGTTGGATAACTCTCGATCAGTCTCTCCTTGGTTATTGGGAAAGAATTGTTGTAACCTGTACTATGATATTAGTATAAGGTGGTTTTGAACCTCTCTCAACTCTAAAATCTAGTTCATGACTTGAGATTTTTTTTTATACTTGTAACTTAATCTTCAGCCCTTTATGTGAGATAAATTCAGCTATATATAGAGAGAGAGGAAAGGAGAGAGTGGTTACCATTTATAGGGAACAAGGTAGCAAAAGCCATCCAAAGTAAGATCCCAATTTGATGGAGTATTGAGCCTTTGAGTTCAGAGGAGTGATTCCTCTCTATAATCCACACCACAAAGCCATTGTAAACATTGGTGAGTGCTATAAGAATCCACATTGCCGTTGTGAAGGGCTTCATGAATAGCCATCCCTTGTTATTGCCTGCTTTTGATTGGACTGGAACCACCATCACCAGTCCTGATGTTGTGTGGGGCAGTGTGAACTCTACGTAACTACACCGCTTAGCTATGATTGTCAAGTCACCAACTATCGCATCAAATGTCTGCACTCCATTATACTATTTCAATGTAAGAATTGTTGGAGAATTGTTTTACACTAGACCTCCCACTAGAGAGATATATTATATAACTGATAGGTTACAAGTCTTGAATTAGTGTTAAAAAAAAATAGAATTAAGTGTATATATATATATAGTGTGTGTGTGAATTGGGTTTCTTTGATTTGAAAAAAGGATGGATAAAAAAATAAAAAGAAAAATAGAATGAAAAAAAAAATTGTTTGGTATGAATTGAAAATAGATTGGAAAGTACAAATTTTTTCTAAACCAATTTTTTTCACACCAATTTGGGAAGAAAATAAATGATACTTTTTCAAGAGGAGAGTAGAATTATAATTATATCCTTGATAATAGAAATTTTAATGTATTTTTGTAATATACGAGTATAAAATAATAAATTACATTAAAGTGAATTATTTTATTTCATTTTATTTTTCTTTTTTAACCAAATGACACGAGAGAGAAAATAATTTTCCTCTCATTTTTCTTTTCCTTTTTCTTTTTTCCAACCAAACATATCCCAAAGGGTGTGAACGGTTCAGTTTCGTTTTGGCACCAATACTCAATGGAACCAAATGTAAATTTACAAAATGATTCAGTTCGTTTTGGAGTAAAACTTTTAGAAAAGAGAACCAAGTCAAACCAAAATCATTCGTTTCAGTTTCGATTTATTAGCCTGTTTATTTTTATTTTTTCAAAAAAACTATTTTTGGGTTTCATTTATTATAATGAGCCTTTTGAAAGGGGGAAAACAAACAAACCATATCACTTAATTGATATGTTTAGGTCTATTACCGAAGGGGGGAAAACATAAACGGTTCAGTTCGAATGATTTTTTTTTTTTTTTTGAAAACTGAAGTAAATTATTTTTTCTTTTAAGCAGTTCGATTTGGTTCGAATGAACAAAAATTTTAAAAACTAAAGTGAACCACTTTCTCTTTTAAATGGTTAGATTCGTTTTTTCGATTTTTTCGGTTTTTACTTACCACCCTAGTTTGGTGGAACAAATTAAAGAAATAGTTTGATTTTAAAAAATTATTGTAATTTTTTATTTTTATTTTTATAAAAATAAAAATTTACATTTTGAAATCAAATTTCATTAATTTAAATATTCAACCAAACACACCAAATCTAATCAAATAAATTGAGGAAATGAATTTCTTTTTCTTTTCACCTGGTTGTAAACCAACTCCACCGAAGAATTATATGTACCCTCGTACCGATGAAACTCGTACGGCAAATGATACGGTAAGTGCTCCACCATTGCTCTGAAAACATCAATCGAAAACCCACTATACGTATAATTCTTTGTCGATTCATCGTAATCTACTCTCACAAATCGCTTTGTTACATCTCCGTCTGGTACGAGGATTCTCAACGGTTCATATGATGTCGGTAGATCCCATCCTCTCGGTGTAATCCATGGCGCTCCAGGCCAAAGAACATGACCCAGAATCTCCATGGAGGTGTTGTATTTAGGCGTTTGATGAATTATCCGAGAGAACCCATGTCCTTCCGACCAGAATCCGAGCTCCCTGTAGCTTTTTCCGATCACGTTGATGATCTGAAACACGTTCGCCGGCGGCAATTGGTTGTGGGTGAGTTGGATTTTTCCGGTTAATCCGTTGAAATTAGTTCGGTTAATTTTATTTAACAACTGTCGGGTTTCTCTGGTGTTTGCTCGATTGTTTATCGTTATTGCCTGAGCCAACGTCGTGGCGGCGTCGTAAGCTTGGAGAGCGAAAACGCCCGGCTCGTAGTTGTTTTCCTCCGGGTGATTTTTTCTAAACATGCGACGAAATCTGAGGTAGAAGTTTCTGTAATCTTGACCCGTTTCGGGAAAATGGGTCTTGATTCCGACAACGCCCTGCATCGACGAGATCACCGACGAGTTCAATGAATGGATATGGTCTGTGATCGAGTTCGTGGTGATCCAAACATAACCCGACTCCATCATGCTCAATTCCGTAGCTTGTTCGAACAATTTCGACGCCAACGACATAGACGTATGGACTACGAAGACTCTGCACTGTTCCGTTTTGAGCCGCAGGAGTTCTCCCGACATATCGGTAGACGAAGAAACCGCCACGAAACGAGAGATATCCGTCCGTAATTTTCTTAAATCGTCGTGAAGATTGGGGATGGTGCTGGAAATCGAACCGAAATCTTCGTAGATTACGATCACACGGCGCCATTTCCATGACCGGAGAATTGCGGCCACGGCTTTGGTCTGTAGGTGCGAGCTGGGGGCGGCGTTAATCAGGAACGGCCACCGCTCCGCCGCCCACGGCGGATATGAATCGGAGAAAGATAGAACAGGGATAGCGTAGTGGCCGTAGACAAGGGTCTCAGCAACCAGCGAGGTTTCTTCCCATGTTCGTGGTCCCATGATTGCTTGTACGTGCTCTGTGTCTATTAGATATTTTGCTGAAAAATCAGCAAACATTATCGTTCACTTTTGAAACTACCGTAGATTTAACAAGGGCACTTTCTAAGTTAGAAATCCAACAAACTAATAATTATTTTTTTTTTTATGATTTGAGAATTTTTAAATATATATATAAAAAAAAAAAAAAAAAAAAAATTCAACACGAATACAAAAACTCAAAGAAAAATAACTAATTCTTCACTCATTCTATAAGAAAAAATTATTTAGTAATTTTTTTCGTAAACTGTTTTTTAAATATATATATATATAAAAAGACTTTTTTTTCTTCACACTAAAATAAAAACATGTAAATTTGGCCATATTATTTTTTGAGGAAAAGGAGCTTGAGACAAAGAAAATAAATAATATTTCTAAAAATAATAGAAACTTGGTATTTAATTCTCAACAAAAAAAAAAAATAATAATAAAATTGGAAAATAAAAAGAATAATATAAAAAGTTAAACCAAAACTCATGGAAATTGCTTAAATAATATGAAAAATTGTTTATTTTGAAAATTCTCGAATTTAACTCGGTGTATTTTTTTTTATTTTTTTTCATAGATAAAATTCTAATAAACTTTCTTGTCAAAAAAAATAAAATAATAGAAAAATAGAAAATTCTAATACTAATATCATATGAAAAATAAACTCCTGCACATATATATACCTGCAAGAGCAGCATGCATGGATTTTCCTTCTGAATCTTGTAATCTCAGAACAAACCTCTGTTTGGTTCTGTTCTGAAAATCATCAATGGCAATTTCCATGCCTATTTTCTCTTCTTTCCCTACGCGAGAACTGAAATCCAAAATTGCTCCTATCATCAGTTTCTCCTCTTTCATTTCCTCCCCTTGATTCGCCATTGTTGGTTGCCAAGAAAAGAAGAAGGACAAGGAGAAGAGAGTTAACAAAAGAAGACAAGTATCCATCTTTTAATTACTGAGGCTGCTTAGTTGAACAAAAGCTGCTACCCTCTTCCCGGCCCTTTATATAGATCTTCCATTTGGTTTGGCACTTGGGTAGTAGTTATGGCAATTAGTTTCCCCTTCCTCACGGTGTATAAGTTTGAAGGTTATTTCCCATTTATGTCCTTACGTTTAAAACCACAAACCTCCCCTTATTATTTGTAAAATACCAGTCACCTCCTTTAACTAAATTTTTTTTTTTTAAAAAAAAAAAACATAAATATCATTCTCTTATTTTAATATATATATTAATCTTTTATTTTTTTAAAAATTCACTTACACGTCTATTGAAAAAAATATATATATTTTTTATCCCTTATTTTTTAAACAATTATATTTACTAGCACCCCATCCTCACACCGCCAACCTCCGCCCCGCCCCGCCGAAATTATATTCTCTTCCTCCTTTCACTTCCTTTCTTCTTTTTCTTCTTTTTCTTCTTCTCTCTCTCTCTCTCTCTCTCTCTCTTCTATGCTCGTTGTCAATCAAAAAATAAATGTCCTTATGAGTTATTGGGATAATCTTTTATAGGACAAAGTTTTTAATTATCTCAATACATAATGCGTCCTAAAATAATATGTGTTAGGACACATTTGGGTGTCCTTTAGAAAAAAAGATTGAAAGAGGATGATAATCATGACTCATAAAAAGAGATTGATAGGTGGACTAAAATATTATATTCAATTTGACTCATTTATAGCTTAATTAAAACTTATATGACCGCAAAAAACAAAATGACCAAAATGAAATTAACCCAAACGATTAGGGGGAATGATGTAATAAGGCCCGATTAAACAAATCCTCTTTATGGTGATTGGATGTTAAGGTCGCCGTCAACAATAATAATAATAATAATAATAATAATAATAAATTTAAGAATATATTAAAAAAATTACGAATACGTTAACTAAGCAGTCAAGAATCAATTTATAATAGATTAGGTTGCAACTATTCTTTTTATTATTTTTTTACGGTAAGGTGTGTCTGGACTAACTTATGTGCATTTAGACTAAATATCTCTCCAAACGATCTTAAAAACATACTTTCTCACATCGTTATGTTGCGTTCAGAGTTAAATTCAAGATTTAATTCTTTGAATCGTCTTCAAGATAATTGAAACTTGGTTGACAAAAAAAGGACACATCTTTCTTAAAAATATCTTTTTTTTGTCAACTGGACTCTAAACTATGTTAAACTATTTGATTATCCATGAAAAAGTTAAGTATTAATTTTAATTATTAATTTTAAGGTAAGTATCATGAAAAAGTTTTAATAAGGATCTCCCAAATGGCATGGAGATAATTGGCATCAAAGTAGATTATTAAGTAATTTAACAAATTAAATATTATAATTTCTTTTTCAATGAGTAGAAATGTCTCATAAAATTGACTTGTTTAAAGTATTGAGTATGGAATTCTTTTTTCATTTATTGTTTAAATTTCTAAAAAAATTAAGGGAATATATATATATATATATATATATATATATTCTCATATTTATGTTTATGTGTGGTTCTTTATGTATGTCGTATATGTATGTATTGTTGTCTCAAAAAGAAATCACTTATTGCTTTTATCCTTTTTTTTTTTTTTTTTATCTTTATAAATATTTTTTTTTTCAGTTTTTAAGTTAATATCAAGTAATTGCTTGATTTTTCAGTTAATATTAATTAATTATTAAACTCATATATATATCTATATCTATATCTATATCTATAAAAAAAAAAAAAAACGGGAAGCTCAAGTTTTTGGAGGACTTAGAAGGTTTAGATGAGCTTATTTGAAGAGTCCTTAATCTTATTACTATTAGTATACATATATTCAATCTCTTTGATTAATAAGTTCATGCATTCAATGAAAAATATAAGTGGTTTGGAATTTATTTATTTTTTTTATATTTTTTAAGAACTCTAATTTATCCACGAAAGAGAGAATAAGAATTGAAAAACAATTTATGAAAAATTGAAAAAGAAATGCATGCATTTATTTACAATTCCAATTTTATCTTGAAATTCATGTCATTACTACTAAAGTAGCCAAACAGTACATAAACTTGTCATGTGTAAATGTGGTGAATTTATTGTAGAATATTTTTTTTTTTAAACACGGGCATTTGGGAAGTCTAAAACTAAAGTCGATACCAAGATTTTAAATATGACTAAAATAAATACACTATTTTACTCTCTTATATTTGGACTTAATATTCACTTTACCTACTTCCATTTTAAAAATCTACATTTTGTCTCCTACTTAGTAAGTGAGAAATTAGTATATTCCGTTTAAGTTAACCGAATATGTGAAAAATAAAAGAAGATACATTTGTCATTTAAATTTTAGAAGAAATAGAAAAGAATAATAAGAAATAGACAGAATTATCTTTTTGTTTCAATTCTGATTTAATATTTATTATTATTAAAAATATAATAGGTCAAGAAGGGTCTGCTATGAAGAATATTAATCAAATGGTAGTGCTATAGCAGAATATTAATCAAATGGTAGTGCTATAGCAGAATATTAATCAAATGGTAGTGCTTTATTTATATATATATATATATATATATATATATACATATATATATATATATATATTATTGGAGCATTATTGGTTACTGTTTACCTTATTCTTATTCAAAGGGTGAAATTTCCATGAAGACTCTAAGGCCATGTTTGGTTAGTGTTCCCAACCAAATCCAACACAACTCAATCCAAAAATTTTGGGTTTGATTTTTGGGAATAGGTTTGGCAAACACAAAACTCAATCCAATCCAATCCAAAAAATAGGAATTGATTCTCAAAATCCTAAAGAAACCAGAAAAAAAAAATTGTTTCTTTTTGTGCCGAAAAAACTCAACCCAAAGTTCTCAACTTCCGTCTTCATTTGCCGACTAACCACCACCACCCGTCACCGGCCACCGTCCGGCGACCATCTCCAGCCGTCGCCGCCGCCGGCCGGCAATCGTCCAGCGACTGGCCGCCGTCTTCGGCACCTCCGGCGACCTTCTGCTGCCGCCGACTACCTCCAGCGACCATCCGCGCCGCCGGCGTCCACCTCCGGCTATCGTCCGCCACCTGCCGGCGACCGTCTCCGGCCACCTCAGCTGCCCCGCCGGCCGTCCGGCCACCACCGTCGCCGTCGCCGGCGTCCAGCCACCGTCCACCGCGGCCAAACACAAAAAAAAAAATTCAAAAAAAATAAATTAGTTTTAGGATAAAATCGTTACCAAACATATTCTATTCTCAGCACAAAACAAAAATTGTCGTTACCAAACGCAATTCTGTTCTCAAAATTCTCAACCCAACTCAATTCAACTCAATCTAACCCATTCCAATTGGGTTTAGAAAAGTGGGAACACTAACCAAAGGCCACTTAGGCCCCGTTTGGTAACCATTTCCATTCCAGAAATTCTCATTCCATTCCCAGATTTTTGGGAATTCTGTTTGGGAATAGCGTTTGGTAATTTTTATTTCCGTTTCCATTTCATTCTGATTTGAGAATTATGCCCACTTTTTTCTTAAGAAATGAGAAACAAAAAAAAAGTTGTTTCTCATTATTCCCATTCCATTCCCAAAACACATGGTCACTGTTCATCCTCCGGCGGCCACCGTCCGCCGCCGGTCATCTCCGGCAACCGTCGCCGATCGTCGTCCGGTCAGAAAATTTTCGGCCACATCCGGTCGCCGGCCACTGTCACCTACCCGGGACGGCGCCATTGTCTTCCGGCCGGCGCCACCGCCGTCCGGTCGTCGCTGGTGCCGGAGCTACCGCGGACCGCCGACGGCCGGCGCCGGCGCCGGAGCCACAGCCGAACCGCCGTCCGGCCAAAACAGAAATAAAAAAAAAAAAAAAAAGATTTTAGGATAAAATCGTTACCAAATACATTTCCTTCCCAAAAAAAAAAAAAAAAATTATGGTTACCAAACGCGATTCTACTCCCAAAAAGAAAATAAAATTTTCATTCCATTTTATCCTATTCCCATCCCACTCCCACTGCAGAAAGGGAAACAAAAAGGGAAACAAAAAGGTTAACAAATGCTACCCTAATTTTCAAGATTGTCATTACTTGTCCTTGCGGATTTAACTCTCTGGAAATTCATAGAAAATTATTTTGAAAAGTCTTCTCATGATCCAAGTCAAGATTTACAATTAATTTTCTTTTAAAAAAAAATAAATATTTTTGTCTTATTCTCTTTGTTTTTATTTTCATTTTTATTTTTATTTTTATTTTGTTGGGCATAGGAGAATGAGATTCACCCCCCATGGAATCAATTGATTTTATTTTTTTTTAGTTTTTTTTAATTACTTTTTCATTATATATTTTCAATAATTTCTTTTTATTACGCCCTTAACTACTACCTCTACACATCGAATTTTGTCCCGTCAACACATGGCATTTCATTCTAAATATATAATAATAATAATAATAATAATAATAATAATAATAATAATTTTGTCAAATCAATTATTCATGACTTTTGAAAAATATCCAAATTAAAATGGAGGATTCCGATTCAAAGATTTCAGGAATTAATTCAAGCTTTAAGATTGTAAGTGAAAGTTTCAAGGACTGAATTGAAAATTTAAAATAATAAATTAAATTTGCAGGTTTTAAATTAATGTTTCAAAAGTCCAATTAAGTCAAAAAAAATTTGCTATTAGAATTTGGAAACCATAGTTGTGCCTTTTGGAAGTTTGGGGCCTAAATTGAAATTCAAAAGATTAAGCTTGCACTTCAATGTTTGAAATTAATCATTGGAAAGCTCAATTAACCCCTAAACAAGTTTATTAGAATACTTTTAATCCCAATTAGGCTCCGAGTAACCCAATTGAGATAATTTTTCAAATTGGAACATTTAGGGGGGTTTAATTGGAATTTTGGATAATTTTAAATCGACAATCAAATGGACTAATTTTGATTTCAATATTTTATTTAAATCTTTAATAATTATTAATTCTTAAAAAATCGAATTGGGACTCCAGTTGAGGTTTGGAAAGTCAAAGAAAAACGTCATGGTCAAAATTGAAAGTTCACAAAAATTATGTTTGGGCTTAATTGATCAAAATTAGAAGCAATTATCATATTTTAATCAATCAATTTTAATTTATAAAGGTCAATTTTGAAGAAATCAAAGTGTTCGGAAAAAAAAAAATATCTATTTTGACCCCAAAGTTTGGGTATTTTAGAAATTTTATGAAATTGGCGGGCAATTTCAAGTTTTTTCACAAATTTGGGATCCAATAAAATATTTAATGACCTAATTTTATCTATTTATTATCAATTTAAAGAAAAAAAAAATTAAAAGTACATTTAGTAATAATTTTGCTTCTTCCTCGCTCATTTTGGAAGATGATAAATCTTGGATTACATTTTGGAGCGGATGGGGGTTGTTTGGGAGACTTTTTATGCATTACCCAAGTAGAAAATAACTTATTGGAATGATTTTGAGAGAAAACTCAAGAAATAATATTTTTAGGGGTCTAAAATGTGCATTAGTGTATAATAGGGGTTGTTCGCGCCCCCCTGGATTAGTGGGGGAGCGGTCAGCCCATTCCCCTCCCCAAACATACGAGAACACACACAAACCCCCCTAATTACCCCAAGTCCGAAATTCTGCCCTTTTTTTACTCCTAAACTCCCAAATGAAAACTTCTACTGAAAAAAAAAAAAAAAAAAGGTGGGGCCTAACAGTCACATCTCCTTTAACCCAAGGTAAGCTCTACACGTACAAATCCTTTTTTTTCCTTTGTATATTTTTTTCCATAGACCTTCATGGATTAAAGGACTCCTAACTTAAACCCTCACTAAATAACATTCTTATGATAATCTAGACGAGTTGCTTTATAGACCCGACGAAATATCGTAAGGACACAAAAAAGGTTGTAGTAGACGGGTTCATTTGAGGGCTTGACGAAGCACCGCAAAAAAAAATACAAAAAATGCATTGATTTCCTCTAGTTCATGGGTGGCTTAATAATCTCCATGTCCATTATGTTCTCCAAAAAATTCTGACTAGACTTTCAAAATGGAAAACCAATATGCTCTCATGGCTGGTAGAACGACTCTCATTAAATTTATGACTGCCACTATCCCGAACTACTCTGTGCAAATTATCCCTATCCCGCTAAAATTTTTCGATAATATGGATAAAATTAATCGAAATTTCTTAAGGGGGTACAAGGATAATCAGAAAAAATACCATCTTTTTGAATGGGATAAATTTTGTCTTAGCAAGAACCATAGGGGCATAGGCATTAGAAAAGCTAGGTTTAGTAACAAAGCTTTCTTGCCTAAACTTGGTTATAGAATTGCTAATAATGATCAAAGCCTATGGACTAGAGTGAATCGTAGTAAGTACTCGATTGAAAATAACCTGAATACTTGGAGGAAAATCAATGGTAGCTCTCATATCGGGAGAGGTATTATTTCTGCAAAACACATCTTGAGTAGAGGTGTTAAATGGAAAATAGGAAATGAAACTTCTATAAATCTTGGGACAGATTGGTTATGTGGGGAGAAACCCTTAGGGTGCCAAGATCTCCAAGATGCCTTTGATCTCAAAGTGACAGATATTGTTGTTGATAATGGTAATTGGTTTCTTGATCCTATTTTACATTTAATTGATTCTGAGACTGAGTCTAGGCTATGAGACCTCCCACTTTTAATCTCATTGATAAACCTATCTGGGTGCCTGAAAATTCCTGAATTTTCTCCATCAAAACGGTTTATCAGTTGGGCTCCAATGAATTTGAGGTTAATTGGAATGACAGGAATTGGAACTGGATATGGAAGCTTAAAATTCCACAAAACTTAAAATTGTTTTTTTGGACTAGTTACTAACTCTTTCTGATCTTCTAGAGGTGTGGAAACTTCGAGGACTTGCCAAAGATGTAATAGGACTAATGAAGATATTGAACATGCTATTCATACTTGTCCTAAAGCTAACCACATTTGGGATCAATTTAGTTGTTCGCGTTTCAGGTACAACCCAACCTCTTCAAATATTTGGGTGTGGGTAAAAAATAATCTCAAAGGGAGTTTTTTTAATCCCTCCTACTTTCTTTTCATTGTTACCATTTCGGAAGTTCAGAAAGATAGGAATAAAGAGGTATATTTAAGGGGTTTGCAATTCTCCAAACTCTATCCTTGTGAAAATTACTAACTTTGCTCGTGACCTCTCTAATTCTTTCTTGGAGCCAAATTTCCTAAATGACTTCAAAAAATCCTAACTAATTGGTTTCCTCCTAAAACAGGTTTTCTAAAATAAAATACAGACGGAAGTGCCAAAGGAGATCCTAGAAAGGGAGGCTTTGGAGGTTTACTTAGAGATAATCTGGGTGCATGGATGATTGGCTTCTTTGGTTGCATTGATAGTTGTACTGCGTTGGAGGCTGAGCTTAAAAGTTTAGTCACGGGAATCAAGAGATTGTCGCCGACAGAAATTACCCAAAAGTTCAAGTTGAAACTGACTCTGCGGAGGTGGTGGCTTTGATTCAAAACCCGTGCCCGAAAAATCATTGTTTCAAGAAGATTATTGAAGAATGTAAATGTCTTCTTTTGTTGAATGATTATACTCTCCAATTCGTCCCTTGAGAAACTAACCGGTGTTCTGATATTTTGGTGAAAAGAGGACTGAATTAAGATTGCATCCTCAAGATTCTAGATACCCTGACGACTGAACTTGAAGATATAGTTTTTCAAGAAAATGATAAAAGGGCATTTGAGACTTGTCCTGAGTTGTAGCTTGTTTTGTTTTCCTGTTTGTTTTTGTTTGTTGCTTTTAAATTTATTCTCTACCTAAAAAAATAAAAAAAAAAATGAAAAAAAAAATTAATTATTTTTTTTCGTTATACCTTATATGTTATGTTTTTTTTTTTTACTTTCTTTTCCCCTTGTAAATGTCTTGTCCATGAAAAAAAAAATGTAGGTAAAAAAAAAAAAAAAGAAGTAGAAAAAGCAAAATGTGGTAGTTAATGAGATTTCCCGATTTTTAAGATAATTTTTTAATAAAAGAGAATAATAGCTTATAATCCTAATCAAATTCAAATGAAGAGTTTTCTATACCATTTGCCTTTATTTTGAAATTAGAGTGAAATTTTAAGACAAATGACTTTAGGAAGACATTTCCTAAGTTGTATTTTAAGTTAGATTAAATTAGCAAAAACAAAATGATTTTTTTTTTCTTTCGCATCCATAGATATATTTAGTTTTATTTTCAAATCATGCATCCAAGAAACTCAAAAAAAAATAAAAATAAAGGTCATCCTTTGGCCAAAACCATGCAAAAAAAATAAATAAATAAACAGTCTTCAAAACTCATTCGGTTTTTATTACCTAAGAATCACGCTAAAACAGATAGTTTCTTTTTCTTTTTAATAAACATGGGAGATATAATCTCTTTTTTGTTTTGTTTTGTTTTTTCTTTTTTTTTCTTTTTTTTTTTAAAGAAACTAAAAAATAGAAAGATTAAAAAAAATCCAAAATTTTATTACCTTTTTCTTTCAAAAACAATAAAAACAAAAATCATGTCATTTTTCTTCTCCTCTTTTTGTCAAAAATTTCAAATGACTATGTTCCCTTTCAAAAACAATAGGGAAAAGTACATTTTAAACCCTATAACTATTGACACGTTTCTAAGTAGTCCTTCTAAATTTGTGCATTTCATTATAAACCCTCTACGTATCAACACGTTTTTAAATGGTCATTCTGTCAAAAATTTCGTCCAAAGTAACAGCATGAAGTGGCAAAATAGTAATTTTATATTTTTTTAATTTTTAACCATTTTCTCTTTTTCTTTTTCTTTTTTTATTTTTCTTTTTTCTTTTTCTTCTCCATTTTTTTCTCTCTCTCCCTCCCTCTTAACTCTCTCTCTTCCCCTCCCCACCGAAAAGCGTAATAGGAGGTGTTCACCCTCTGTAACAGGGGGTAAAACACCCCATGCAACAAGAGGGGTGAACAACCCCTGTTACCTCGGGAGAGAGAGAGGGCGAGATGAAGAGAGAGAAAATTGAACAAGAGAGAGAGAGAGAGGGCAAGATGAAGAGAGAGAGAGAGAGAGAGAGAGAAATGGTAAAGAAAAAGAAAAAGAGAAAATTATTAAAAAAAAATAAAATATAAAATTACTATTTTGCCCCTTTATTCTGTTACTTGGACATAATTTTTGACAGAGTGACCATTTAAAAACGTGTTAATATGTAGAGGGATTAAAATGAAATGCTTAAACTTAGAAGGACTACTTAAAAATGTGTCAATAGTTAGAGAGTTTAAAATATACTTTTTCCAAAACAATAAAATAAAAAATCATGTCATTTTTCTTCTTCTCTTTTCTCAAAAATTTCAAATGACTATGTTGTTGGAAAAAAAAATTGTAGGCTAACATTAATTGAATAAATTATTTTACAAAAACAGATTAATGGATAGTCTATTATATAATCGGCCCAAATAATTAGTGATTATATTTTTATTTGGATTGTGAAATCTTTTATATAGAAGCTCAGCTAAGTGGCAAGTGTAGGTTTTAGGTTTTGTTGAAATCTGTTATGGGAGGATACAACGAGAACACTAATATAAATAACTATATCCCCTCCCTAGTCTAGATTGAGAGTTTCTTCCTATTGAGAGCCGCCACTACGAAATCTAGATCATAGGGAGAAAGACCTAGTTAGTAATCCGCTGTGACGGATTTAATCCCTTGCGATGGCCCAAACATGTATGTATTCGATTACCGTTCTTTATTATTGTGTTATAATATTCATGTATGCTATAGTTTATTATTTAATTCTATTTTATTGTGATTATGAGATATAATTAACATGTAGTATCAGACCTACGTACATGATTTAGGATCAACAATTGTTTTTTTTTAATTGTTTTTTCTGTTCTTAAACAAAACATAAATTTGACAGCATAATTTCATGTGATTTTTCGTTTCGATTGAATGTAAAACCTTGGGGCTTTTATTTCTCTTGATTCAAGTTTTAATTTGATATATTATATATGCTATTTGGTTGTGTAATTAGAGATTATTTCGTGGTTGAAGTTTCGGATATGAACCCTAGAAAACTCTCGAAACCAAAACTTTGAGCCGTGATTTTATGTAATTTTTTGCTTCTATTGACCGTAAAACCTTAGAGATTTTATTCCTATGGATTCAAGATTTAATTTGATATATTATACATACCATTTGGTTTCATAATCAGAGAGAATTTCGTGGTTGGATTTTTGGCTACGAAACCCTAGAAATAACCGAGATTCACTTTTACGATTTTATGAAAATTGATGAGTTTTGGTTCAATTAAACGTCGTAGATAGTTTTTAAATTAATATTAGGTATAAAACCATATAAAATTCGATAGAAAAAAAATGGTTAATATCGAATTTTAGTTTTTGGTCATGGAGGTGTATAAAACCACGATTTGTCCTTCATTTTTGGTAAATATTCTCTTATGGTTTCTTCAATTAATTGTTATAGGCATGTTAGAAATACATAAGTTTACATAAACCCATAAAAATGTTGGAGAAAACGACGCATTTTTAGGGTTTTTGCACAACCAGGTCGAAATCGGGTCGTTTTGACCCGGTTCAGACCCAGCTGGAGATTGAAGACAACCTGGAGCATAGGTTCGCAAACCCCATGCGCAAGCTAGGCGCGTGGGGGCACGTGAGCCATATTCCAGGACCTGTTTTGGGTCCCTTTTTTTCTTGTGCATTTGTTTTTTTGTCGTCTAATTTTCTGTATGATTTATTTTATTTTTTTAGGATTAAAAATAATTTTTAATTAATTATTACGTATTATGTGATTTAATTAACTTAAATTTATTTTTAAACATGTTTTTCTGTTGAAAATTTACCAGAAATTATGTTGGTTGATTTGAAATGGGATTTCAGTACTCACTCTCTCTAGATTAAATTATATTGATGTGTAATCTTCTAATTAGTTTTAAGTCACATAAAACTAATTTAATAATTAGTTTAAAACTCTCTCTCTGCAATTGTGGCACCGTCGGTGTGCCGAAACAACAGTTTCTCTAAAGTTTTGCCCATTTTTTTGTTTTCAGTGGGTGAGATCCTGATCAAACGATAATAGTTAGTTCGTTTTCTTTTTGGATTTGTTGTTGCGATCCCTGTCTTCCGATTGTTTTTTTTTTCCTATAGTTCGGTTCGCTTAATAATTGGTAAACAATCAAGCAAAAACACTTAATGAGACAATTATGGTCTTTGATTGACACCAATATCAAAGTAAAAATTTGTTAGAAACTAGTAATCTTCATTGAGACCCTTAACCAAGTAGCTCAAAAGCAGTTCTCTAGCAAAATGTCAGAAGAACTCAACCTTAGTATTAAAACCTGGATATTGATATATGTCTCAATTCTATAATTTTGAAGGTATCTTACTTTATGCATACACAATCACCTTATACGCTCCTTATCAGAACTAGAAAAAGATTGTGAAGTACGAATAAATCCACAAAACAGTTACTGATAAATATGTGGAAATCTTATTTTCTCATTACTTGCTACTGGTTATCTCTACGTCTCTGGGAGATTGCATTCGTGAAGAGGAAATCCCGATTTTTCATAAATTGCATTTGTAATTATTACTGTATTATCGTATTTTAGGATAAATTATGCTAACAATTATTGCTTAATCACGTTTTCAAAATTCACTGGATTTGCATTCGCAAGATGGAAAACCTGATTTTCCCCCTGTAAATTGCGTATATAATTGTTATTGCATTATCGTATTTATTCTTTGTATTTTGGGAAAATCACATATTTTAGAATCAATTATGTGAAATATATTTGTGGAGTGAAATATTGATCCATCCTAAAATATGTGATTTTCCTTGTTCATATTAGATAAAATATTGACTTCTTATAACTAGTTTATAATGTTTTAATGATATTCATTCATGAGTAATTATGGTGTACTCATTCAAAATAGTAAGAGTACGGGATGATATACGTAGTATTTGGGCCTAATTTTTTGCTTGGCTGATGATTGTGAGGTCATGCCGATATCAGCCCCTGATCGAACAAATAGTTGTATATGAATTCACAATCTTATTTTTACTCATAAGCTTAGTAGTTTTAGCTAAAAAGGCTAAAAACTGATAACAAGTGACAAATCGTTTTAAGAAAATCAAATGAATACTGAGCATTGGCTTATTATGTGACCAATATTATTATTATTGTTTTTTTTTTTTAGCTAAATGACATTTTCTACCCCTAACATTTACATTTGGTTTCACAATATCGTTCAAAGTTTATAAATTGTACATGGATGAAGTAAGCATTATAGGAATAATGCATATATCCATTTTCTTTGATTGGTTATATGATTAATAGACTATGATAAGTTATTATTCGAGTAAAAAAAAAATTGTCTCTGTTATTTTAAAGAGCAAACATGAGGGCTCAAAGAAGTCAACTCATGCTTTGAGTTTTATTATATTGGCTCATGAAGAAGCATACCAAAGTTTTCTTCACATCTTAAATACTTTTCAATTGATCATGAAGATGTGACCCTAGTTCAGATTAGATGATTGAGTAGTTGCATATTACTCACATAATGAGTTATAAAGGATGTGTTTATCTCTTTTTAAGGATATTATTCTTTGTTGAATCCCACATCACTTGTGTTACCTAATCTTAAGCTAAGGTTTTCTTTGAAACTGAGTTAGGCCCATTGGGTTTTCTACTTTAGGACTCTTGTATGATGTTGGGCGTGTTGAATTCCATATCAATGTTGGGTTTTTACCCGATATCCGTTTGTAGTAGTTTATCAAAAATCCACCTTGCGCCTTATAAGAATGTCGACGTTCATTTGCTAGAGTCGAAGGACAACAACGAGGTGGTGGCGACATTCAGGTGGTATGGTAGAGGGGATTGAAATTAGGGTTAGGGGTTTTGACACTAAGTATCCCGGAAATTAACTAGAATCTCACTTATTTCAAATAGTTTCAATTTAAACATATAAAATGTCTTATTAACCTTATATGTTCTTTTCTGAAGTACAATGAATTGAAACTAGTAAAAAGGGTTAATTACACAATTAACCCCTAAAGTTTAGAGATTGTGTAAATTTGGTTATTTTGATTATTATCAATATGGTTATTTTATTCATGTATTAGATGGTTAAGAATCCTAAAGTGGATCGACTCCTTATCTTTCTATCTGTTATCTTTGTAAAATATTAATTAAATAGAGCACTGTTGAGAAGTGATCTTAGATAATCAGATGTATGATATGTATTCAGGATTCTTAGTGCATGTGATTTTTTTTTATTTTTTTATTTTTTGTATTTTCCTTTAATTCTATTATATGTTATGACCACTATTATTATGCGTTTTGCAAAATTGAATTCTATTTGATTATCATTATTATTGCATATTATATTGTTGCATATCATATTATTTGAATTGATTATACTAAATCAAGGTTTAAGACCCATAGCGTTCAAATAATATATTGTGAATATGGGTGTCATTGAGTCTCTTTTGATTATCTGGTTTAGTGGGAGCTTTTGTATTTTCTTTTATTTCGATTATTACATTGTGACTACTATTGTTATGCGTTTTGCAAAATTGAAATCTATTTGATGATCATCATTGTTGCATATTATATTGTTGAATATCATATTATTTGAATTGATTATACAATATGGTATCTTAAGATATTGTGTCTTAAGAATTAAAATTGTCTACTTTTGGTTGTCACAAATCATTATTTTGAGATCTCGTGATATATTGTTAGTGACAAATGATTTGTTAAAGTCAAGCAATTTCATATTGTTGAGAAATTGCAGCAGTTTCATTTTGTTGAGAAATTGCAATTAGTAATTTTATTTTGTTGAGAAATTGCAATTACAATTTTATTTTGTTGAGAAAATGTAATGAGGATCGATAAGAAACAATGCGTATAAATAATGATCACATGTTGGCATTAGTTTCTTACTACATTACTGGGCTTACGATTCATGTCGATATAGTTATAAGTATTTGTCAGTATGAAGGGTCTTATATTTGTTGAGATTAACATATAGACCATCATAATCCAATATTAAGATCATTTTGGATCGGATAAGTCTATCAAGATACTACTTATAGACTATTATTTCTTTAAAAAATGTGTAACCACACAAAAATAAAATTTTTTCTGTTATTAACCCAAGAGTCTTGTTTTCAAAATTAAATTTATTCAATTAATGTAGCCCAAGTGGGAGAATGTTGAAAAAACAAATTGTGGGCTAACATTAATTGAATAAATTATTTTACAAAAACGGGTTAATGGATAGTCTATTATATAACTAGTCCAAATAATCAGTGATTATATTTTGATTTGAGTTATGACATCTTTTATGTAGAAGCTTAGTTAAGTGACAAGTGTAAGTTTTGGGTTTCGTTGAAACCCATTATAGGAGGGCTCAACGAGAAATCCTAATATAAATAACTAAATCTCTTCCCTAGTCTAGATTGAGGGTTTCTTCCCATTGAGAGCTGCCACCACGAAATCTAGATCATAGGGAGGAAGACCTAGTTAATAATCCGCTGCGACAGATTCAATCTCCTACGACGGCCCAAACAGGTATACATTCGATTACCGTTTTTTATTGTTGTGTCTTAATATTCATGTATGTTTTAGTTTATTATTTAATTATATTTTATTGTGATTATGAGATATAATCAACATATGTTCCCAAAACGAAAGTGATTTGTTCTTTCTTAGAAAATATATACAGAAAAACATTACTAAATAAAAAGTTTTTTCTCTATTGCTTCAATCTAAAATCAATGTTCCAAGCACATATTATATATATAATAAAATAAAATAAAATAAAAATTGTTCATCATTTATCATAGTCATGTTTTTATCTAAAGAAAAAAAGATCATAGAATTTTTCTTTTTTCATTATTTGCATGCGTTCAAGACGCCTATCTGATCAGTCTTAATTTTGTAGCAAATTTCTACCCTAAATCTATAATTTTGTTAGTCTTTTTTATTAAGTTTAAATATTAATAACACAATTTATTATTTTTCTATGTATAAACTCAAAAATAAAAGAATATCCAAAAAAAAAATGCAAAAATTAGAGTAAAATCATGTGATAGTGCCCTGATCCGATCCGCAACCCACCAGTTGACCCAATCCAGGGTCAAACTTTCACGTGCGACCCGATGGCTAAATGGGTAATGGTTAACCATTACACACACATAAGAAATAAAATCCTTGAAGGCCCACTAATGGAAGTGAAAAGGACTTAAAGATGGAGCCGTTACTTTTTGGTGTAAATGGCATGGCAATTTGTGACCATTGATGGCCACTGATTTAGGGAATTAAAGAGAACAATTATGGGTAATCAAATCAAAGAAATCGTCTGCTGAAATGGGTGTAGAATTCCACACATATGAAGATTATTCATTTCCGGGGAAGGTTCGTTTTTGGTCAGATTTTTTCGTTCTTCTTATTCTTTTCATTTTCTTCTTGGCCGGATTTATTTTGGGGAGTTGTTCATTTGAGTTTTGTTGATCATCTTTTAAAGGGAGAACAAACTGCCATAAATGGTTAAGTAAGACACAAAATTGGGTTAGATTGTATTCATTTTAAAATTTTCGTAATGTAGTGTTAATTCAATAAAATCAATTCTCGTTTTTATCATTTTATAAATAACTTTTTATCATTTCACCCTTCTTTAAGAGTTGGTTTAGAAAAGAAAGAAAAAAAAAATTAACTAGTTATTATGTAATTTAGTATTTTGTGAAAAAAAATTAGTGTATAGTCTTTTGACTGTTGACCAAATTAATACAGACATTTATACCCTTGTTTAAATATATGAAACCCACCTTTCTCTTCCTAATTCTCCTCTTCACTTTCAGTAGTCATCATCCCTATCCTCCTCAACCGTAAGCCCACCACCAAACTGTTCACTACCGCAATCCCCACCACTGAATGTGGCTTGTGCCTAGGCGAGCCAAACGAGGTGGCTGCCCAGCGTACTAATGGGAGTTGTCCTGCCGCTTATCAATTCGCTCGGGCAAAACAAGAGTTTATTGATGAGACCAATGACAGCTTGACGAAGGCTACTTGGAGAATTACGAAGTATGCAGATCAGTATCACAAAGAGTTGGAATTTAGAGTTGGAGATAGAGTTACGCTGAAACTCACTCCGCAAATCTAGAAGAAAATAAACAGTAAGATAGTACATCGAGGCTTGATACCGAAGTACGATGGACCATTGGAGGTTGTCAAGAAAGTCGAAAACGTTGCTTGCCAGCTAAAGTTACCGGATAGGTTGGAGATCCACCCCCATATTCCATGTAAGTTTTCTAAAACCTTTCAATGAGGACTTGCTGAATTTGGGACGGAAGCAGGCGAGGTGAGCATCGTCTGTAATTTGTAAACAGTTGATCGGTCTCATTTTTATATCAAAATTTAACCCTTATCTTATATTTTTGTTAAAAATCAATATTTGCGACCCAGTCTGCGACCTAGAACCGTTATAAATGTGGAGGAGGTTGATTTTGGGAATTAAAGAAATTAAAAGGTTGATTGTGCAATTAAAACTAAAGAGACGTTACATTAAAAAAAAAAAAAAAAAAAAAAAGGAAAAAAAAAATAGTCATTTAAGGTCTTTAATTGGCCACAAAAAAGGAAATTAAAGGGTAAGGCATGAGAGGATATATTATTTCAGCAGTGGAGATTGGAAGTGAATTCTTTTTTATTCTTTTTTTTTTTTTTTTTTTCACTTTTTAGGTTTAGGAGTTTTTTTCCCGTGGTATTTTCTTCGGCTACTTTTTCTTCCTTTCATTTGTTTTAGTTTTTTGTCTTCTTTCATTTTTGGTTCGGCCAAATTGTTTGGGGAATTCTTCAATCATTTATGTTGAATATCATTTGGGAAGATCAATTGGCATGAACGACTAAGACAAATCTGAATTAGGCTGTATTCGTTTTAAGATTTTCATAATGTAATTTTATTTTTTTATTCTATTTTATCTGTGTATAAGGTTATATAACAATGTATTAATATTTTTATATTGTTTATCTTATAAATCTTTATTTTTATCATTTTATACATGTTAGAAATAATATTGTTGGTGCTTGTGAGTTAGATCTAATACCTATGGTTTAGATCTAACCAATATATATATAACTCATTTTTATCGGAATCGATATGGTTAAATAGGATGAATTATACTAAGAGATCAATTCACTGTAGTTTAGGAATCGAATTCTGAAGATAGTTCATACCAATTAAAATGTCAATTAACTAAAGCATTTGATAAAATGAATTATACTTAGGGATTGGATCACCATAAATTAGGAACCAAATCTCGAAGATAATTCATGTCAATTAAATTATCAAACTTTCGTTGTAATTTTTCTTGTAATTAAATCACTTCATTATGCCTAGAATTAAAAAAAAAATAGATAAAGTAGTGAAGCGTATTTTTTAGGATAACTGAAAAATAAATACATGCCCTCAACCCGGTCAATTATCATTTAATATTTTAATTTAAATAGTTTTCTATTTTTAAATTAAAAATCCAAAATCAAATTCCTTTAATCCTATCAAAAAATAAGAAAATAATTAATACATACAATTCAATCCTTGTGGTTTGACACCCTTACTTAAACACGTTATACTACGACATTTTGCGTTTAAATTGGGTATTAAATTTGAGCGATCAAATTCTGGCACCGTTGTCGGGGACCGGTAATGCTAACTATTAATTTTTTTTTCTTATTTATCATCCATTTATATATATCCATTTTTTGTTGTTAATTTTTTCCTTTGTTATGCTGTGAATATTTTTGTGCAAATCTGAATGTTTAACTAAGACTCATAGATTTAGCTACGCGAAAAATAAGAAAATCAAGTAAAATATTTTGATTTGTACTTTATTTTTTATTTTTATTTAATTTTAATTTTATAGCATTAGGTGATTCATGACTTATCCATTTGATTAAAATCCATATCACCCTACCACACAATTTCCACTTAATTAGCAATATTGTACATATAGTAATGAATATAGTTGTCATGCACCATCTTACCTGCCAATTGAGTATAATCAATATCCAAATACATACTTGTGGAAATAGCATTTTTATAATGAGACTTCGAGACCAAATATTTATCAAAATTATTATGAGTCTCAAACACCTTATCCTCTTTTAGTGTCACAATATTCACCTGATCTCAAAGAGACGATGTCAAAAATGCTGGCAACCATGAAGTCCGACCTCTCCCTAGCCCAACAGAATCTCACCCAATCCCAAAATATAGAGTCCCGACTAGGAGCACTTAATGATACATTAGCTAAGTTGTTGTTGGAAGTATCATCAAGTGTGTCCACAACTAATTTTGATAGACAGACTTTGGTAGAGAATCAGGATAAATATGTCATGACCTTTAGGGGTGTATATGAGAGAAAAAATCAGGTAGGCTATGAGAGTAATTATGAATGGGTGTATTTTAAATGGAATGATATGGATGGTGGCATGGTAGAAAATCATAAGGAAGATCAAATTCAATCATTAGACATACATTTAGAGATCATTCATTTGTATAAAACACTCATTACTCCGAGACACCGCATCCCAAAATTAAAGAAAATTTAATTAATGCAATAGAACAACCGTAAACCCAATTTAAGAATAAATCTATTCATTTAGAGTGAGCTGACGATAATCACTTATTATTGGAAGTTCTATTGATGGGACAACAAAAAAAGTCGTGAAAACAAAAGTTGGGATTCGGTCCTAGAAAAATATTTATGGGTCACTCGTGGTAAATTGGAGGGTGACCGAGCAAAAGGTAAGAAAATGGTTGCTTCATTATGAATAGATCCTCTCATGTTTGGCTAGAGACATAAAACGTAATGCTAAGTGGGAGGCAGCCAATTGTAATAAAAATAAAAGAAAAGAAAAGAAACAAAAATAAATAAAATATAAAAAATAAATACATTTTTTAATTAATAATAATAATAATAAAACAAAATATATATATATATATATACACACACACACACACAAAAATACTACTACTAATAATAAATAAATAAATTGTTGATCCCAAGATTTTGATGAACAATTAAGTATTGATGTTTTGGTAGAACTAATATTTGATCAAGTATTTCAGTGATTTAAAGTTCCAATAATGAAGATGTCAAAGTGAATGGATGCTAAATGAAGATATCAAGATGATGATGAAGTATTAAGAATTTGAAGACATTAGGAAAAACAACCCAGGTAAATATAAATTCTTAATATCCCATTTAGGAACACACACATGACACAAAATGAATTTTATCTTTTATGTGTGTTTTAGTTGAATATATTTATTTGCTTCTATGTGAATTAAAAAAAAATATTCTTAAATGACTAAAATAGAATATAAGAGTTCATTTGAATATAAATGTGGATAAAGGGGTAAAATTGTAAAGGAAAATAAGTTAAAATCGAGATCAAAGAAGTGATTCAGGAGGAAGAAAGAAGATGAACTCTCTGAATCTGCGAGTCGACAGAGAGGTCGACCAATAGAAGCTTGGCAAACTCTCTGAATCTGCAAGTTAATAGAGCGATCGACCAGTGGAAGCTTGACAAACTCTCTAAATCTACGAGTCGACTGCTCGATTGATCGATAAACGCAGCAGGCTACTTCCAAAATCTTCCAGTCGACTGAGTGTTCTGTTTCAGGATAATGTTTGATCCGAAATCATATCTAAAAGTAACCGTTTTTTGTTAAGATTTGAGAGAGACTTAAAGGATTTGGTGATGTTTAAGATATGGTTCATATATTAATTAAATCCTATTGATTTGGTACATTAAATATTAATGTTTCTCAATTTGGTACTTGAAATAGTTTCTATGCTTATTAATTGAGATTGAGAAATATTTTGGGGATTTAATTGAGAGTTTTAAAAGTTGTTATTAAATGATATTGAACCTAAATGAAGTCTTTATGTTATAAGGGGTCTATAAGAGCATTTTATTGTCATAACACTTGTAAAGTAGCTGTTGGAAGGCTGATTACATATCCCTATATATAGATCTGCGAATTTATGATTTAACCAAGCAGTAAACAAGAGATAAATTATATCATATTATATTGAGAGCTTTTATAAGAGTTATCCATTTGAAATATTGTGAGCTTTTCTGAGAAATGATCTTGAAGATCAACTGCTATTAATTTGTGCTGCTATCGGATCTAAAGTTACATTGTTTTATCTATTCTTTCTGTGGATTTTGGGTGAGATCTTTTCATTTATATTCTTTCATTGAATTATTTGATTATTGTTTGGAAATTGATCTTAGAAATTGTTTCTGATTTTTGAAGAAAAAAATTTTATAAATAATTTCTCAAATCTGATTACGTGCTTCAATTTGTTACCCATATCTTGTTAAAATTAGATTTCTGTATTTCAAGTTTTTCTATCACTAGTTGGGATATTAATTGAGTTTATATATATCTGGTGTGGCAGAAGCTCTGAGTGAGATTTACTTATCAATTTTTGTATTGGTGAGTTGTGACAGGTTAAATATCATTGGGGATATTTAATCAATGGTAGTTAGGTTTCAGTCTCTTCCTGTAAAGAGATTGAGATAGTGATTCTTCCTGGATAAGAATTGCGTGTTTGTGAGTGATTTTGTAACGGTTCAATCCTTTCCGGGTAAAAGGATATTTGGAGTGGTTTGGTGAGATTTTGATTCTTGAGCCTAAGTGTTAAAAAGAATTAGGTTATTCTTTAGCCTGTAAAAAGTAAAGGTTATTCTTTAGCCTTTGAAAATAAAATTGTAAAGGTTAATTCTGAGCCTGTAAAAGAATCGGTGTGCGGCTTTGTTTCCTACCTTTAAAGGAATCTTGGTTTTAGTGGGTGCAACCTCCGTGGAACTCGGGGTACTGGATTAGCCAAGAGTAGCTTGGTAAACCAGTATAAATCTCTGGTGTGCTGTTTTCTTAATTTGTCTATTTTTATTGTTTGTGTGTGCACCTAATTGATTAATTAATTCCACTGTATTATAACGATAATAATTAATTTAGACTTAAAATTAATTATTTGATTTATTGATTTTTATTCTGATTATTTTTTTATTACCCAATTCACTCCCCCTCTTGGGTATTCTACTAGGCCAACAATTGGTATCAGAGTTGGTTTAACTCGAATCTATTTTTTCTAACAAAGATCACATGGCATACATAGTAGGCACACTAGGTGAGGGGCAGTTTATGCACCGACCACCTTTGTTTGCAAGTGAGAGTTACTCGTTTTGGAAAGATAGGATGATAGCCTTTATTTATTCTACAAATTATGACATGTGACTAACGATCGAGGATAGTCTATTTATTCCAATGGAAAACGAAGTTGAGAAGAAGAAGGAACAACTCACTGCTTCCGATAAACAGAAACTCTCTATTAATTCTCAAACTATCAATATTTTTTTTTTTTGTTCTTTAGATGTTAATGAGTATTCTAGAGTTTCAAGTTGTAAGTCTGCAAAGGAAATGTGGGATAAACTACAAGTCACCCACGAAGGGACAAGTCAAGTGAAGCAGTTAAAAATCAATGTGCTTATGAGAAAATTTGAGTTGTTCAGGATGGAGGAAAATGAATCGATTCATGAGATGTACACTCGCCTCAACAACATATGCAACAGTATGAATCAACTCGGAAAATCATACTCCATGGAGGATAGAATACAAAAGGTCCTAAGGTCTTTGACGAAAATATGGGAATCAAAAGTGATGACAATCGAGGAAGCCAATGATATTGGAAAATACGACATTGATGATCTAATTAGTAATTTGATGACCCATGAATTGGAGATCAAAGGTTACGAGGATGATACCGGAAGTAGCAAGAGGAAATCCTTGGCACTAAAAGTTAAAAACATTGAAGAAGAGGATGACAGTGATGATGAAAGTCTTGATAGTGAGAAAGAGAAAAATGTATCACTTCTCACAAACAATTTTAGAAGAATGACTCGGCTCACATTTCGTGGGAAAAGAAATCTCAACATGTCTAAAGTGGAATGCTACAACTGTAGTAAAATCGGTCATTTTCAAAATGATTGCCCCGAACCGAAGAAAGATAAAGAAAATGAGAAGATGAAGAAAGAAAAGAAGAAAGTAAAGAAGAGTAAGAAAAAATCGATGAAGGCTACTTGGGATGATACCTACTCAAGTAGCTCGGAAGAATCAAATAGTGAGGATTCATCAATGCTTGCTTTAATGGCCACTGGTGGTGAGGTAACCGATTGTTCAAGTTCTTATCTTCTAAATTTTGATGAATTATTTGATATTTATCAAGAACTTTCGCATGATTATAAAAACTAGTGTTAAAAAATAAATGCCCTTCAAAGTACAATTAACACATTAAACAAGCAAGTAGTGGATTATGAATTTGAAACAATGAGTTGAAATCTAAATTGATGGATTTGCAATCAATTGTTCTCAAATATACCGGCGGTGAAAATAATTTGAAAATACTTTTGGGAAGTTCACGATTTTTGTTTTGATAAGGTCGGTGTTGGATTTCAGAAAAATCTCAAACAAAAATACTTTTATAAATTCTTTTCTGAAACCAAGGATCTTGTTAGATGTTTTAAATGTAACGTTGTAGGGCATACTATTCGAAGATGTTTTGCAAAACTATCTAACTGTAGACAAGTTTAGGTTCCGAAAGGAACAAAAATTATCCCGGCTAACAAGATCGGACCCACGTAGGCTGGGTACCACTTAGGAACTATTTGAGGTACTCCTTGCAGGTTATTCTAAAAGCATCAATAAGCAAGGACAAATGGTTCCTGGATAGTGGTTGTTCTCGACACATGACGGGAGATAAAAGAAAATTTATATCTTTGACACCAAAAGATGGAGGTCATGTGACTTTCGAAAATAACGCAAGGGGTAAAATTATCGGTATAGGTAATATCGGTAATGGTACTACTATGATTAAAGATGTGTTATTAGTTGATGGACTTAAACATAATTTGCTTAGTATTAATCAACTGTATGACAAGGGATACAATGTTATATTTGATCATGATAGATGCATCATTACGAATAGTGATGATAGTAGCATTTTGTTTGTTGCATCACGTTTTCAGAATGTTTATACTTGTTCTTTTGATGATTTTAATTCTCAAAATTTATCTTGTTTAAATGTATTATCTGAGAATAGTTGGTTATGGCATAGAAGACTTGGGCGTGGTAGTATGGAGTTAATTTCTAACTTATCAAAGAAGAGTCTTGTACGTGGCCTACCTGAGTTGAAATATGTGTAGGATAAAGTATGTGATGCATGTTAATTAGGCAAGCAAGTTAGATTCTCATTTAAGAAAAAGATGCACACGTACACGTCTAGATGTCTTGAATTATTGCATCTTGATTTATTTGGGCCTAACTCTATTGCTAGTTTTGGTGGTAAGTTCTATGCATTTGTTATTGTTGATGATTATTCTAGACTTACCTGGGTATACTTTCTTGCTAAGAAAAGTGAAGTTGCTTCTGTTCTTGCTAAATTTTGTAAACGTGTTCAAAATGAGAAGTAATGTTCTATTATTAACATTCGTAGTGACAGAGAAAGAGAATTTAAGAATAATGAAATGATAAGTTACTGTGATGAGCATGGTTATGCTCACAACTTTTCTGCACCAAGATCACCGCAACAAAATGATGTAGTGAAAAGAAAGAACAAAACGCTTTAAGAGATGACCAGAACAATGCTAAGTAAAAATCGTTTACCAATCTACTTTTGGGCCGAAGCAGTAAGTACCGCTTGTCACGTGGTAAATCGGGTATTAATTCGTAGAGGGTTTAAGAAAACCCCAAATAAAATCTAAAATGGTAAGACTCCTAATATTTCATATTTTAAAGTCTTTGGATACAAATGTTTTATTTTGAATGACAAGGATAATCTTGGTAAATTTAATGCTAAATACGATTATAGAATTTTTCTTGGATATGCTACTAACAGTAAAGTTTATAGAGTCTATAATAAATGTACTTTAGTAATAGAAGAAACTATGCATGTAGTTTTTAAGGAAACTGATCCATACTTGTTTAGAAAGGTTTTGGATGATGATGATGCAGGTATCTTAAATAACCAAAATCAAGGAAATAATGCAACAAATGAGTCTCAACAAGAGGAGGAACCTAAGGAGAAAGATTTGACTTTACCAAGAGTTATAAAGAAAGTACCAGGGCATTCAATTAAAAAAATCATCGGTAATTTCCAAAAAGGTGTAAGTACTCGATCTTCTCTTAGAGATATAATTAATCTTGCTTTCTTATCTCAAATTGAGCCTAAAAATATAAATGAGGCGCTAGTAATTGGTGAGTTGTGTGCGAATTAGATACTATTGGGAGTGTCTAATCAGGGATAGCTGATTTCAATCTCTTCCGGTAAAGAGATTTACTTTTGATCTTTGCCTAGAGTACAAAAAGATTAAGGGATAATTTTTCTTGACCAGAATTAGAATTGTTAGTGAATTGTAAAGGTTCCATCCTAACTTAGAAAAATGATACTTGGAGTGATTGTGAGGTTTGATTCTTAGTTTAAGGTATAAAAGAATTAGGTTTAATCCTTAGCCTGTGAAAGGATTAGGTTAGTATTGAGCCTAGAAAAAAGATAAGGTTATTCTTGAGCCTAGGAAAAATAAAAGGTTAATATTTAGCCTGTGAAAAAAATAAGGTTATTCTTGAGCCTGTGAAAAAGAAATTTATAAAGGTTGATTCTAAGCCTGCGAAAAGAATCATTGTGTAAAGGTTTGTTTCCTACATGTTAAAGGAATCTTGAGTTTAGTAGGTACGAATCTCTGTAGGGCTCAGAGGATTGGATTAACTAAGAGTAGCTTGGTAAACCAGGATATATCGTGGTGTTCGGCTTTGTTTCTTTATATTATTTATATTATGTTGTTTGAGTGTGCACCTAGTTGATAACACATATCTGCTGCTATAAAGATAATTATTAATTTTAGGATAAAATTAATTGTTTGAATTTTAAAGTGTTATTATCTGATAATTTTTAATACTACCCAATTCACCCCCTCTCTTGGGTAACTCACTGGGCCAACAATTAGTATCAAAACTGGTTTTAGTTCGATTAGGCTTAACATCCTAGTTAAACCGGTCACGTGCACACACCATGGATGATGTGTTTTATGTATCCTCTCTTCATGGTGATAGATTCTTATATGACAATGTGATATATGATTCATGTGATTTTAGTGGTAGTGATGGAGATGATGATAATGAAAATGTTCATATTGTTATGAAAAAATTACTTTCTTTCACACTACTTTTTGCTAAAAAGAGCTTGAGTTTAAAGAGAAAAATTGATTCTTTTGAAGATGGTGAAAAAAGTGTCCGAAAATCTAAAGTGCATTTTGATGATTACTGTGGTACAAAAGAATTTTCAGATGTTGTTTTTTATATTAATAATTTGCTCTCTAAAGTAGATTCTCTTGAAAATGAAAACAGAGTTTTAAAAAATAATTTTGATATAATTTCTAGGCAAAAATCAGATCTTGTTTCTAAATCGATTTACTTAAGAAAAATTTTGAAAAATCAAAATCCGACCTTAAAACTGTTTCAAGAGATTTTGAGAATAATTTTTCTAGGCAATGTGGATATACTTCATCGTCTCATACTTCATCGTCTCATACTTCATCACAAGCCAGTGATAATTATGTGGCTTTGTTAGAAATGATTCTTGTTTTACATCTCGTGCTTTCTATGATAAATCGGATTTGAGATGTTATTATTGTAATAGGGTTGGGTATTTTAAAGTATCGTGTCCGTTTCGGAACCCTAAGTTTATTTCTAACAAGGACGGATTCAAAATGAAATGGATTCCGAAGAGAACTATTGAAATATTTTGTGCAGAATTACATAATGTCGGAAGTAGACCTGAAGGAGCAAACAAAGAAGTTATATCAAAGTTAAAATAGGAAGTTATCAAAGATTCACAAGCGACGCGTGCAAAGCGAAAAGATGCATAAAAAACAGAATGTGAAATTACAAAGAAGCCACAAGCGAAACGTGCAATTAGAAAATGATTGTCAAAACCAAGATGGGATATCACCAAGAAGCCAAAAGTGACACAAGCAAATGGAAGTATCAGTGAATCAAATAGCAAAAATCAAAGGTTGCGAGGATACGGACAAGTCAAGAAGAATGATGCACCCAAATCAATCATGAGTACAAATGAGGTAAAAAGTAAAGTCGCCCCGAAAGATATAAAAGGTACTCTTAATCCCTCGAGGTTTAAATTTGTTAAAGATGGAGATTCCTGACTTGCCAAATAGGTAAGTTGGTAATAGTTTCTAAAAATTATTTTAAATGATACGTTCACTTGTTGCCTTAAAAACATTATATGGTGATTATGAAAATCACATTTAATTCAAGTGTATTTACATGTTTTTATAATGTGCTTATATCAAGTAGTAATCATGTGTTTGATTTTGAAACATGTTACGTGATTTAGAAAATAAGTTAAGTAAATTAAACTGATATTTTATGCATCTTGAAATGATATTTTGATTTATTAATGTATAATATCATGATATATTAAAGGTTTTCAAATGATTATTGTTGAAAAAATGGGCTGAAATATTTATAAGATAAATATGCATTTATCCATATTTAAAGTATGCATTATATTAATAGTTTCATAAATAATTATTGAGAAATGTTTCATGTCCTAGTGTGTTAAAGATTACATATTTATTAATTCTATCTACATGAAAGATATAATCAGTATCATGAATAAAGCATATTGAATAATTAAGATTATATAATTTCATTCTATATTGTTGAAATATTTTGATTGTCTCAGGATTATTCTCTTGTGCATGAATTTGTTTGTTTACAATTATTTAGGAGGAAAAGTTTTTATAAGCGGGGCATTAATATGTTATGCTTAAATTGAAAAAGATAATATTGAAGATTTTGATACTTTCGATTAGTTTGTTATACTTACTAAATCTCTAGCGAAAAATTGAAGTTCATGACATTTGCCTAGAGTAGTGATGTTTTTGGTTCCCCTTCTCAATTTTTTTTTTAGATGACAAAGGGAGAGATTTTGTTGATGTTTTATTGAATATCTTGAGGAGCTTGAATTATTTTGATAAATATCTTAAGGATGAGTTTATTATATTTTGAAATTTGTGCCTTGTTGAATATATTATGATTATCTTCATTATTATGCTTTAATGAGTTATAAAGCTCATCCTTGGATTCAGGGGGAGTGTGGTTACATATTGTTTTGAAGAAAATATCAAAATTAATTGTCCATCAAAATTTTAGGATCAACAACATGTATTTGTTTACATTTAGTTACATGTAACTAATTACATCCATTTTGTGTGATTTTTATTACATCTAACAAATTTTTACATACAAATTAGTTACATGTTACAAAATACAGTAATATTTGTTACGTCTAACAAACAATTACATACAAAATCATTACATGTAATCGCGTATATGCAGACGCGTGTAGTGGGCTTCTGCCTTTTTTAAATAGGCAGGACTAAAACACAAGTTACTTCCGTTTTTGGGACTTTTTTAAAATTAAGGGTGAAATAAGGGACCTCCCACCGAATGCCCCTAATTTAATTGTTAAATATATATATATATATATTTTTTAAATAAAAATGTCAACTAAACTTATTAATTAATTTCGTGATGCATATTGGGTTAGATATTAATGGGTTACCCAAAAAATTATTCAAAAATAGCGTGTTATTTCGTGTCAATTATCAAGTTAGCATGTAAATTCAAAACATAACCTGTTTATTTTCGTGTTTATCTGACACGATAACAACTAAAAAGATGTTAAGATTAAACTCATATACGATAATTCCGTACTCATTTTGTGTAATGTTTTCATATTAATACCCATATTGCAAGTTCAACAACCCTATTCTCTAGGGTTGATCATGGTCTGAAGTAAGGGTGATCATGAGTCCAGGGGCCTGCCCAACCCGAACGGCCTGGTCCTATTTTTTTAGGGTTTGGGCTTAGGCTTTGAGCCCATGGGCAGGGCCTGGGCTTAGATGTTAGGACCCAATCAATTTTAAGGTCAGGCTTGGGCAAAACCAAAAAAATTTAGGGTCGGCCTAGCTCGGTCTAAAGAATAATTATATATATATACACACAACCCTAAGTGAATTGTTTGAAGGATAATATAATTATTTACTCCCCATTCTTTGGCTTTACTTTTTGGGTTCAATTTTAGTGTATATGTTTTGGTCCGAAAATCTGATTTATTTTCTAGAATGAAAATAATTATACATACATACATATATATATATATATATGTATATATATATATATATGTATGTATGTATTTTTATTTTTATTTTGTCTTTTCTCTGTTTCTGTTCCAAGTTTTTGGGAACAAAAATACAAAATTGAATATGATTTTTACCTGTTTTGTGTTCGTCTTGTCTTGTGTTCTGTTCGTTTTGTTCTCTATTTGTTTACCATATTATTATTTGTATAATTTTAATATTTCTTGTTGGATTGGTATTGTAATTTTTGTATTTATTTAAAAAAAAAAAAAAAAAAAAAAAAAAAAAAAAAAAAAAAAAAAACTTATAAGGCCAGGGGCCCGGGCTTTGGACTTAGATTTTTTTTATAGGACCGGACTTTGGGCTTAGATTTTTTTATAGGGCTAGGTTTGGGCATGGAATTAAGATCCGAGGGTCGGGCTCGGGTCTAGCAATTTTTTGTAATACCCTAGTATAAACCCGGCCCATGACCACCCCTAGCCTGAAGGCTTGCTTACCCGCCCAGCTCATTAGCTATTTCTTAGGTTTTGGGCTTGATGTTTAAGTCCATGGGCATGGTTAGAGCCCCAAGATTCAGGCCTACTTGTTTTTACGGTCGGCTTGAACATGACCATTTTTATTTAGGGCTGAGTGAGTTCGCCTCGACCAATTATATATATAGAGAGAGAGAGAATAAATTAAACCTAATTTTCATATTCATTCCATTCTCAATTACATCTACTTTTGGAAGAACCTAATATTAAAATGAATGTATTTTATAATTTTTATTTATTATTTTAGTGATTATTTTTTAAAGGATTTTTTATTATTTAAACATTTTTTAACTTTCTCTTTCCTCACTAATTCTTTTTTGAAAAAAAAATATTTTTTAACCCTTTTGAAAAACATTCTTATAAAAAGTCCTTTTCAATTTTTTTTTTAAATATGGACAACTATACCCTATATATATATATATATATATATGAAACCCTAAATTTTCAAATACCAATAAGATTTGCACACTAAAGGAGAGCCGATGATGACAATTGAACTGTCGCCAGAGATACTCTCCGACCGATGATGCCTTCCGGGTTCATCATGTAAAAAGCTTCTAAGTCACATGCACCCACTATCCTCTCAAACCTAGCTCTCATATACAGCAACTCCCCTTCCGACGCCCGCACTTTCTGGCCGTCCTCGATTACTGGAATCACTTCAGCACCGACCGACACGTTCCTTATCGTCCCTACCACATGCAAATCCGACCCACTACACAATCGCTTCAAAGCGTGCCCACACTTCCTCCCGTTACAGTACATGGTCCACGCCGGCTCACTCATCAGCTTCGCCGTCCGTTCGCGCCAAACGATTGTTGCCCAACCACGATCTCCGCCGCCGTCACTGTCATTCAATCTTCACCTTCTTCATCTCTATCTACACAATTCACCGTCGCCGCCGCTGTCTGTTCGCAATCGCTGTTGCTGCCGTCCGTTCACCTTCGTCGATGCCGCGTCTAGGACGAAGTCCCTTCGGTTAATTGTTTTGGTGAACGTTCATATTGTTTTAGATCTGTCAAATCTAAAAAAATTCAGTTTAATGCGAATGTTTTAGTGAATTGTTCGTTTTGATGTGTTGGTCGTTTGTTAATTTTCGATAAGTTTGAATGTTCATATCAATTATTTTGGTAAATGTTTCATATTTACGTTTGTTGTTCTATATTGATTTTGTTTCATTTTTTTTTCGCAAATGTTCATATCAATTTCTTTGGTAAATGTGCATATTCACATTTATTGTTCTGTTATTCTGTGTTGATTTTGTTTAATTTTTTTGCGGATGTTCATATCGATTTTTTTTATAAATGTTCGTAGTTGTTTTGGTGAATGTTCATATCGCGAATTTGTTCTATGTTGATTTTGTTTAATTTTTTTTGCGAATGTTCATATCTATTTTTTTTATAAATGTATTTGAGAAAATGATAAATGTTCATGGTTGTTTTTTGTGAACGTTCATATCGTGAATTTGTTCTCTGTTGATTTTATTTAATCTTTTTGCGAATGTTCATACCATTTTTTTTTTTTATAGGTGTTCGTAGTTATTTTGGTGAATATTAATATCGTGAATTTGTTCAAACAAATTTGATCTCTATTTTTCAAAAAACATGAGCATTCACAAACTAACAAAAAGTTACCCAAAAAAATCAAAATTCATATCGTCGAAAAGAAGATTTTTCGTAAATTAATTTGGTGTATTTTTTTTTTTTTAATTCCTATTAATGGTGAATCACGTGGAATGATTTTGGTGGTTTGGTGGTTTTTAAAAAGATAACTATCACATTATTAATAGAATGGTATAAATTGTAAATACAACATAAAGAAGGAGCAATGACCAAAGACTAAACTCTAAAAAGGGTACGGGGATTAAAAACTTAATGTAAACATTTGGAAGACCATTTTCTTAATACACTATCTTTTGAGGACCAAATAATCAAATTCCCTTTTTTAAATTATAAAAAAAAAAAAAAAAAAATTACAGAGTTGGACTTGGGTTTGATACATTTTACAGTGTGCGGACTTGTGCGGGGTCATAGGACCGGATGATAGGGCCGATTCCGGGGTCGGGCCTAATAAATTTTTCTAATACCCTTACTAGAGTCCACCCCCAATTTTCTCAAATTTTTTGACCTAATCACCCCCTTTTCTAGTATGGGCTATTTTCGATTGTCATGGCTCTTAAAGAACTGGGCCATCCTAGATGTTGCCTGTTTCAAGCCCATATTATAATTGGGCTTTTTCCAATGGCCTCTTAAAGAACTGATAGCTTGCAAGCTCCATAAACTTAAATGAACCTACATAAAAATAGTTCAAAATTTTGGGGCAGATTATGTAATTGTTGTATATCCAAATTAAGATTTTGGATAATGACAGAGAAAAAGAATTTAAAAAACACAAAGAAATAGGTTAATGGCAAATGGAAGGTTGAGATGCCTCCACGTGTTCCCAAAAGTTGGAATATAGCCGTTATGGGCAGTTAAAGACCGTTGATGACTTCTTTTGCCGACATAAAAAGTGGGTCCCGAAAATTCTTGGTTTATCATCAATTGATGTTGAATTTGCAATTAAAATAAAAATAATATAATTAAAATTATATAATAGATATAAAATAATATAATTAAAATAAATTATCAAAAATAATATAATCAAAATTATACAATAAATATATAATAAACATACAATACGGATAAAAATAATCTAATTAAAATGATATTGTTAAAATTAAAATATATATAAAATTATATTATTAAATTATTAAAAAAAATATTATTAAATATATTTTTATATTTTTTATTATTAATAAATAAAATTTTGCCTACTTATTCAAATAAAAAAATATAAAATTACATAATCAAAATTTATATTTAGCATAACTATCCAAACAAACAAGAAATTTATAAATAATAAAATTTTATTATTTATAAATTTCAATTTATCCAATGCCTTGTAAAAGTGATACCTATATTTGGCCTTTATTTTCTAAATTTTTATTTTTATTTTTATTTTTATTTTATAATAAATATGTGGGACATAGTTTAATGGCAACCCTCTACAATGGCAATTGACTCTGACCAACTGCATTTTTGTAGATAAGCGTGATGGGGAGGAAAGTGACCTATCCACCTACTCTTACTAAATTAGGAATAATCTTTTAATTTTATTTTTATATTTCTTGTTTAATTTTTCTTCCATTGAAAAAAAAAAACCTACAATTACTAGCTAATGTCTCTTCATCTTCTTATCGTCATTAACATTTTAATCACAACTAATTTATACCAGCGCAATGTTTAGAATATTGATTTTTTACAAAATTTAATTTATTTAAGAAAAAAATACCAAATAATCTTGTTAAATCACTAAATCTACAAGATAGTCCCACACCTTTTATTTTGCACCTAATAGTTCTTAAAAAAACGTGAATTTGCAACAGATAGTCCTTATTTTTTTGAAATGTCAATTTTACCCTTTCCTGATTCTTCTTATGTTTTCACGATTTTGCTCCTTGTATGTTCTTCCTTTTTCCTCAAAGCTCATGTCGGGAAATCGGTAGACAAGATCGACAAAGCTCACGAATCGAAAAACTGGTGTACATATACTTCAAAGGATCGCCAATCTTCTTTCTCAAATCAATTTCAGTTCTCTGATTGCACCATGGCTCTGGACGGTAAGACGGCGTTGAACTTGTCGTTAGGATTTTGGGAGTAGATTGTGAAGAAAATTTTGTTCAGATTCAATTGATTATGCCCGATGAAGAAATTTTTGTTTGATGAAGAAATTTATGTTCTTGATTCGATCTGATTGTGTTTTTTTTTTGTGTGTGTGTGTTTGTGCGGAAAAATCGTGGAGAAAAAAGAAGGACGGTCAAATCTGTAAAACAATAACCTAATTCTTCGTGTTTTCGAGGCTTCGATTTGCGAATGGATTGTTTGGATTTGTATATATCACCACTTTATGTTCGTTAATTGCTTTGATTCTTGGTGAGGATTTGTCTTGTTGGTGTTGGATAGGCTCGATGTTCGCCATTTGGCTTCTCTCTAGGGTTTATGAATTTACAAAAGCAATTTTTTTTTTTTCAATTTTAATTTAAATTGTTTGAGGTGAATTTTATTCTAAATATGTGAGTTACGTGTATGTGGAATTTAGGATTCATTTGTTTGCATTGATTTGGTTGGATTGGATGATGAGTTTGATATATATATATATGTATGTAGAATTTAGGGTTCTTTTGGTTAGATTGATTTGGTTTATATTGGGAAAAATCAAGCATATAAATGTAAAGAAAGAATTATCAATTTGAATGAAAAAAAAATTAAAATGTAACATGATCTTGTGTTGAATACGGCGATGAAAGTGGAATATAATACGATTTCATGTTATATTCAACATGAAATCTTGTTGAATATAACACGAGCCTGTATTATATTCAACACGAGAGGTAAAATCTTCACAAAATATAAAAGGACTATCTTATAACATATTTTTTAAAAATGTGCATTTGGTAGTTTTTTCTTCATATGAGGACTTCTTGGTAACTGGCCCATTTTTTAATGCATGTGATTTATTGTTTAGTTTAAATTGTTTGTTTTATTAATGTATAACTTGAATAGATTGTAGTTTAAATATATGTATTTAAATTTTATTATTCAACTTTATTGCAATAATATATTTTATTGTCATTATACTTAAAAAGATAATGTATTAAATGTGTTATTAAATTATGTATTAATTATTTTTTTTAATGCACATCATTATGTTTTAATGATATGATGATATGATTAATCTTAACCCTCCATTTCAATAGGCGAATAATTGATTGTGGTTCATTCTGAAGGCTTGACTTCTGTTTTTAATTATAAGATGGGGGAGATCTCATCCGTACTTTTTCTCTCAGATGTATTGACACAACCTACACACCCCTTACTCCACAGGGGACCGAACTGGACTACTCCGAAACAAGTGGCCAGGAAGTTCAGGCTCGAACTTCAGATAGAGATGTTGGTATCCGTTTTTCCATTATTGGTTGGAAAATGGATCTGAACTGGATCGTGCCTTTCGAGGCTAAAAAACGGACTATGCGAAGCTAACTAGGAGATCACCTAGTAGCGAGCCTGAAATCAGAGGATCTAAAATAACGAGAGCTATTTTAATAGTAACAAGGTTCACTACAACAGCACATGCAAATAATGTAGTGATAATACAATTACAATAATAAACAACAATTGTATGAATATCAAAGGTTACAGGTGTGAAAGGCTTACAATGGCATGTCCTCTCACATAATATTTTAAACAAAAAAATACAAGTGAACGAATAGACATCATTATGCTCGAGAAGGCATAATGGGATCCTTTTACAATAAATAATATAAATAAACTAAATAAGGTTAAATTAGTCTAGAAAACAAATGAAAATGGTCATGGATAAGCGGCCATGTGCGAGAACAAACATTGGACAAGCTTAGACTGTGACATTCTCCCTCACTTCAACAATTGATATCCTCGTAGACTTCTTTTGATGGTACTTCTGATTTTGTCTATGGTTGTTGCGTCTTTTGCTTTCTCCTTGATAGGTTAACTTGTAGAGCTTATCCACCGAATAAGGATACAGGGGTTGGTCTACGAAAATCTCACTAGAACTCATGCTGACATCAAAGTGCTTATGCAAATTGAAGTAGGAATCTATACGTGAACAAAGATGTTTGAGACGTTCGATCAAGAACGACTTTGTTGACTTCATATCTTTGTCACTGAAAGTAGTCCTAGGAACATTCAATAACTGAGTATCATGCTTGAGAAACTATGCAATAGTGTCCCTGGAATAAGTACTGAAGTGATGGAGATAAGGTTGTAAAACTCGAAAATCTGTCCACCACAACAACAGTTGTGTCTTTGTTCCCTGAAACCCCGACTCTTGGCACACAAAATCGATATTTAAGTCTTTCTGAATGTAGTCCCACCGAAAGTAAGTGGGTCTTTGCACCATTGGCTAACATGAAAACAGATTGACCCAACAGGAACTTGATTTCTGTAGATTTGTTTCTATCCGAATGATGAGGAAATTTTTCTAGAAGTTCTTTTGGGAAACAATTCGAACAGAGTCAAACAACTTTTTTTTGCTGAAATCAAATATGATACTTGTGGGTTGGCCCCTCAAATTATGTTTGTTTTCAACAATAATTGTTGTTCCCTTTAGAAACAAGGGTTCTAAGGTGGCAGCTACAAGTATAGAATAGAGAAGGGATGAGCAGTATATTGAGAAAGTTTTAGGTTTGGTTATTATGGAAAAATGAGTTTTCTACTAGATTACAACAAATGTGCATAATTCGGGTAGTAAATGTTCATTTAAAAAAAATAAGAAATAATTAATATTTATATCAAAATGAAGGAAGTGAAATCATATTGTTGATCCTAAGATTTTGATGGACAATTAAAAGTTGACGTTTTTTGTAGAACTAACGATTTTATTGAGTGTTTCAATTTATTAGTTTCAGTGATGAAAATGATCATGAAGATATTGTGACAATTCTAAAGATGATGGAAGATTAAGAGTTTGATGAAATTGAAGAATCTAGGGAAAACAACTCAGGTTAAATATTAACTCTTAATGTATCCCGGTTAGGATCACACACGACACAAAATATTTTTCAAAATTATGTGTGTTTTTATAGGATTCTAATTAGTTAAATTATTTGCTCATATGTGTAATTGAAAAAGAAATAAAGATAATTGACTAAAATTAAACTTAAGTATTTAGTGGAGCTAACCAAGAAAAAAATTTGGTTAAAGGGACGAAAACCTCGATGAAATTGGATTTAGAACGAATTCAGGAAAAGATTCCAACATCTCTCAATTGATTGGTAAGTCGACTGGTGATCAACGAATAAAGTTGTTAAATTCCTCGGTCGACAGGTAGGTTAACCTGAGCTTAAAATAAGAAATCTCTGAATCTTTAGGTCGATAGGTGAGTCGACTTGTGATCAGAAAATGAACTCTTTAAATCTCAAAGTCGACAGATAAGTCGACTTATGAAACTCTGTAAATCGTCCAGTCGACAGGTGATGGATAGGAAGTCAACCGATAGGTGAAAAGATTTTGGCTTGGCTACATCCTGAATTGGGCGGTCGACAGATGGAGTTGTTTCAGGATTTATGGAATTTCGAGTTTTATTCAAAAAGTTATCGTTACTAGTCGTTTTATGGTTAAAATGTGTGAGATATCTTAGGGATCTGATATATTTTGAGTTATTTAATTAATATTTAATTATCCCTATAGATATGGTTCAAGTAGTTTTGATATTTTTCAATTTGGTACATATATATATTTCTATCAATCTTATCTAATTGAGTTTGAGTAAAAGTTTGAGGGATTTAATTGAATATTTTAAGTGAATTACACCATAAATGATTCAGAATCATTATGATATAGAGGGTCTATTGGTGTAATTAAGTGTCATGATTTATGAGAACTAACCGTTATAAGGCTTGTTTTAAGAGGCTTTAAATAGGTCTGCGGATTTAACATAAAAAAACATTAGATATCAAGAGAATTTAAATCATTTTGAGCTATTAAGTTCTTGTGCTTTCTAAGAGTTATCATACTGAGAGTTTGTGAGATCTTTCTTGAGAATCATTCTTTGAAGATTATTTGTTCGATCACCGATTTGAAGTTGCATTACTAATCATTATTCTTTCGGTGGAATCCTGGTGAGATCTCTCCAAATTACTTCCTATTAATTAGTCTTTATATTATTTATTATTTAGAATTTGATCTTTGAAATTATTTTTTATATTTTAATTGAAATTTATTTTTGAAATAATTTCTTGAGAAAATCTAATTACGTACTTAATTACTTACTACCCATCTTTATTTATCAGATTTTGAAATTCTCACTTTTCTATCACTAGTATTGGGATACTAATTGAGTTTGAATTTATCTAGGATAGTAAAAGTTTCGAGTGAAAAAATCACTTATCAATTGTTTTTAATTGGTAGATTGAGTGTCGGATTAAATACTACTGGGAGTGTCTAATCAAGGGTAGTTGATTTTAATCTCTTTCGGTAAAAAAATTGAGGTTTTGATATTTGCCTAGAGTATAAAAAGATTAGGTGTTAATTCTTCCTTGATTGAATTTGTGAATGAATTATAACGGTTCAATCCTTACCATGTAAAAAGATATTTGAAGCGTATTTGTGTGAAGTTTAATTCTTGATCCTAAGGTATAAAAAGAATTAGGTCGTGATTTTCCCTGTAATAGAATTAGGTTAATCTTTCATCTGGTAAAAAGATAGAGGTTATTCCTTAACCTATGAAAATGAATTGTAAAGGTTGATTCTGAGCCTATAAAAAGAATCGTTGTGAGGGTTTGGTTCCTACCTTTAAAGGAATCTTGAGTTTAGTGTGTGCGACTCTCTGCGAAGCTCGAGGGACTAGATTAGCCAAGAGTAGCTTGGTGAACTAGTATAAATTTCTTTGTGCTGCATTATTTATATTGTTTATATTTTATTATTTGAGTGTGTACATAGTTGATAACACATATCCGCTGCTTTAAAGATAATAATTAATTTTAGGATAAAATTAATTGTTTGATTTTTGAAGTGTTATTGTTCTGATATTTTTTCATACTACCCAATTCACCCCCCTCTTGGGTAGTTAACTGGGCCAACAATTGACATCAGAGCTGGTTTAGCTCAACACACTTAGCGAACAAAGATCACATGGCGTACATAATAGGTACACTAGCTAAGGGACAGTCTATGCACCGACTACCGTTATTTGCAGATGAAAATTATTCGTTCTAGAAAGACATAATGATAGTCTTCCTTCAGACTACAAATTACGATGTGTGGTTAACAATCGAGGATGGTCTGTTTGTTCCAATGGAAAACGGAGTCGAGAAGGCGAAAGAGCAACCGACTGCTTCTGATAAACAGAAACTTTCTATAAACTCTCAAGCTATTAATATTTTATTTTGTTCTTTGAATGTTAATGAATAGTCGAGAGTTTCAGGTTGTAAATTAGTAAAGGAGACGTGGGACAAGTTATAAGTTACCCACGAAGGAATAAGTCAAGTGAAGCAATCAAAAATCAACACTCTTATGAGGAAATTTGAATTGTTCAGAATGACAAAAACTGAATCGACTCAAGAGATGTATACTCGCTTCAACAATATTTGCAATCACTTGAGTCAACTTGGAAAGTCATACTCCATCGAGGATAGAGTTTTAAAGGTCCTAAGATCTTTGACAAAAGTATGGGAGTCAAAGGTGACGGCAATTGAGGAAGCTAAGGATCTTGGCAAATACGAAATTGATGATCTCATAGGCAACTTGATGACTCATAAAACTGCAATTAAAGGATATGAGGATGACATCGGAAATAGTAAGAGGATATCCTTGGCGCTAAAAGCTAAAAAAATTGAAGAAGATGATAACAGTGATGATGAAAGTCCTGACAGTGAGCAAGAAAAAGATGTGGTGCTTCTCACAAAGAATTTTAGAAGAATGACTGACGCATATTTCACAGGAGAATAAACTTCAACATGAATAATGTGGAATGCTACAACAGTCACAAGACTGGTCACTTTCAAACTGATTGTCCTGAACCAAAGAAGGATAAAGAAGAAGAGGAAAAAGAAGAAAAAAGGAAAGAAGAGCAAGAAGAAGTCTATGAAGGTTACTTGGCATGATACTGAATCAAGTAGCTCCAAAAAATTAGAAAGTGAAAAAATGCCCATGTTTACATTGATGGCCATTGGTGGTGAGGTAACAAAATGTTCAAGTTCTTATCCTTTAGATTTTAATGAATTTTTTTATGTTTATCAAGAACTTTTGCATGATTATAAAAACTAGCATTCTAAAATAAATGCCCTTCAAAGTACAATTAATACATTAAACAAGGAAGTAATGGACTAAGAATCTAAAAATAATGAATTGAAATCCAAGATGTCGACTTTATATTCAATTATTCTCAAATTCATCGGCGGTGAGAATAACTTGAAAATACTCTTGGGAAGTGCATGTGGAATTTTTGATAAAGCAGGTATTGGATTTCAGAAAAATCTTAAACAAAAACGTTTTTAAAAATTCTTTTCTGAAATCAAGGATCTTGTTAGATGTTTTAAATATAATGTTGTGGGGCATACTATTTATAAATGTTTTACTAAAATATCCAAATGTAGACAAGTTTGGGTTCTAAAACAAACTAAAATTGTCCCGAGTAATAAGATTGGACCCACGTAAATTGGGTACCATTTATGAACTATTTGAGGTGCTCCTTGTAGGTTATTCTAAAAGTATCAATAAGTGGTAGCGCGCAAAAATATCACGCCTCTACTTACACTCACAAGTATACGATGTCTAAGTTTTAGTATAGTGTGATCATTAAGATCGGGTTATCGTATCCACAGGGATTGTTGTCGTTACTATCAAATACCGCGTTTGTCGTGACCTAAGTTTATCTAGGTGAAAAGCGAATGTATTTAATTAATTAAACTAATACTAATATATCATAAATTAACTACACTATTATGCTAATATGTTTTAGGGTGAAGAATTGTATAGGGATTAACATATTTACAAATACGTGTTCGATTCCGATTTACTTACGTTTATGTTGTTCGACCTATTTGACAACCTCGGTACGTAAACTCCACCGCCACCTTTTCCGAGTGTAAAACGGGAGAATACATGACTGCGAGCCAACGGAGAAGTCCCTCTCAACGTCTTAACGACCCTAGGTCATGTGAGTCTAGCCCAGCGTTATTGATTGCACACAATCCAACTCTCTCCCGGGTTATTGGATCGTCGCGTTGTATTTACCCTATCGACAATCTCCGCTCTAAAACTCCCTCACCACCTCTTCCAAGTGTAAGACGAGGGATATAACGCAACTTCGAGTCAACGAAGAAGTCCTCCTCAACGTCTTAACGACCCTAGGTAGCGTGTGTCTTGCCCAACGTCATCGATTGTCCACGATTCAAACCCCGACCGGGTTATAGAATCATGGCGTTTGTTTACTCTAATCTGAATCCGGGGTTTTGTCAAAATCCCATATTCTCCATTTCTCAATCCAAGCATAATAAACAAACAATACGATAAATATAATCAAACTACGAAGAACAATCACAAACGAAACACCGAAATCACCCAAACAACGTATTTATAAATATTAGGTTAATCCCTACTACAATCCATATTTAACTCGGGGCCATAGTTGCATATACAATGAAATAATGAGCTAAATATGCTCACATGCTTGTAAGATAAAGAAATAAGGAAAAATGATCGAAGAACTTAACCTCGTCCGAAGATAAATCGCTAAGAACGCTCCACGATCGATTCGCCGTCTTCTCCATTTCGGGATGCGAGCTCCACTACTAAAATTCCTAACCCTTGGCTTAAATATAGCCTAAGGGGCTCAAAAATGCAAGAGAGGGAAGAGAAATCTTGGACAAGGGGGAGAAGAGGGGATATTTATAGCAAAAATATTCTAAAAATATCTCAAGACTGTGCAAGGCAAATCCGCCTAGGCGGTGGAATTTTCGCCTGGGCGGAGTTAGGTCGATTAAGTCTGATCGCCTGGGCGGTGAAGTAGGTGGTGGACTGGAGAACATTCTGTTGGATTTTCTCCTAGGCGGTAGAATTTCCGCCTAGCCGAGCGGCTGTCAGTAGCCCATCTGCGTCCTCTGTTGGATTTTCACCTAAGCGGTAGAATTTCAACTCAGGTGGTCATCCGTCAGTAATATTTTTCCCTTCTCTGCATTTTCACCGCTTAGGCGGTGGTCTGAACGCCTAAGCGGTAGGCCTGTTTTATCTTTTTAGCCTCCGAGCTTGTTTATCCACCGTAACTTCGAACCGCTTTGGTTCGATCTCATCGTTTTAGCTCCAGTTTTCTATCTTTTGCCTCACACACCTGAGTTATACAAAAAGTATGAAAACTAATTAAAACATAATAAAATACTATATAAACATATTCGAAAACTAACAAATTCGGATTGGAAATAGATAAGTTTTTCACACCTATCAATAAGCAAGGACAAATGCTTCCTAGATAGCTGTTGTTCTTAACACATGATGGGAGATAAATCAAAATTTACATCTTTGACACCTAAGGATGGAGGTCATGTGACTTTTGGAGACAACGCAAAGGGTAAAATTATCGGTATAGGTAATATTGGTAATGGTACTACTATTATTAAAGATGTGTTACTGGTTGATGAATTTAAACATAATTTACTTAGTATAAGTCAACTATGTGACAAGGGCTATAACGTTTTATTTGATCATGATAAGTGCATTATTAAAAATGATCATGATAGTAGTATCTTGTTAGTTGCATCACGTTTTGAGAATATTTATACCTGCTCATTTGATGATTTTACTTCTCAAAATTTATCATGTTTGAATACTTTATCTAAAAATAGTTGGTTATGGTATAGGAAACTTGGGTATACTAGTATAGAGTTAATTTTTAAATTATCTAAGAATAGTCTCGTACGTGGCCTACCTAATTTGTAATTTGTGAAAGATAAAATATGTGAAACATATCAATTAGGCAAGTAGTCTAAATCACCATTTAAGAAAAAGATGCATATGTCCACGTCTAGATGTCTTAAATTGTTGCATCTTAATTTATTTGGACCAAATCATGTTGCTAGTCTTGGTAGTAAGTTTTATGCCTTCGTAATTGTTGATGATTATTCTAGACTTACCGGGGTATTTTTCCTTACTGTGATGAGCATGGTTATGCTCATAACTTCTCTGCACTAAGATCACCACAACAAAATGGTGTAGTAGAAAGAAAAAACATGACGCTTCAAGAAATAGTCAGAACAATACTGAATGAAAATCGCTTACCAACCTACTTCTGGGCCAAAGCAATAAGTACATTTTGTCATGTGGTGAATCGGGTATCGATTCGTAGAAGGTTTAACAAAATCCCATATGAAATCTGGAATGGTAAGACTCTTAACATTTGCTACTTTAAAGTATTTGGGTGTAAATGCTTTATTCTGAATGACAATGATAATCTAGATAAATTTGATATTAAATTTGATGTTAAATCTGATTATGGAATTTTTCTTGGATATGCTACTAACAGTAAAGTTTATAGAGTTTATAATAAACGTACGTTAGTAATAGAAGAATCTATGCATATTGTATTTGAGGAAGCTGACCAATATTTGTTGAGAAAGGTTTTGGATAATGATGATGCAGGTATTTCAAATAACCAAAACCAAGGTGAAATTATAGCTAATGAATCTCAAAAAGAAGAGGAGGCTAAGAAAGAAGATTCGACGTTACCACGAGTTATAATGACGTTACCAGGACATTCGGTAAAAGAAATAATTGGTAACTTCGAAAGAGGTGTAAGTACTCGTTCCTCTATTAGAAATATAATTAATCTTGTTTTCTTATCTCAAATTGAGTCTAAAAATGTAAATGAGGTATTAACTGGTGAATCTTGGATTTCCGCAATACAAGATGAGTTAGTTCAATTTGATCGGAACAAAGTATGATATCTTGTTCCGAGACCGGATTTTCATCTTGTTATTGGTACTAAATGGGTTTTTCGAAATAAAAAATATGAGTCTGGTATGGTAATTCGAAATAAAGTAAGATTAGTAGCACAGGGTTATAATCAAGAGGAAGGAATTGATTATGATGAAACCTATGCATCTGTGGCTAGATTAGAAGCTATTAGAATGCTACTCGTTTTTGCATGCTCACGCAATTTAAGTTATATCAAATAGATGTTAAGAGTGCATTTCTAAATGGCTTTTTAACGGAAAAAGTTTTTGTGGAACAGCCCCTGAGATTTGAAAGTGATAAATTTCCCGATCACGTATTTAAACTTCGTAAGGCTTTGTATGGGCTCAAACAAGCTCCTAAAGCTTGGTGAGACTTAGCCGATATTTGATCGAAAAAGATTTTCGAATGTGTATTGTGATATAACACTATTTGTTAAACAAACTGATTCTGATATCCTATTACTACAAATTTATGTTGATGACGTTATTTTTGGATCTACTAATGAGGATCTTTGCTAAGATAATGCAGGTCGAATTTGAAATGAGCATGATGGGAGAACTAAATTTCTTTCTTAGATTGCAAATTAAGCAAACTAAAGAGGGGATATTCATAAACCAAGCTAAATACACTAAGGAGTTGTTAAAGAAATATGGCTTGGATGGTGTTAAAGAATATAAAACTCTCATGGCAACAACTACAAAGATAGACAAAGATGATACAGAAACAAGTGTTAATGAAAAAATGTATCAAGGTATGATTAGTAGCTGGTGGCTGCTAAATAAGCGCTATCACTTTCACCGCAAGCGTACAGATCAAGTTTTAGTATAATGGACCTTTCGGTCGGGTATCGTAATCACAAGAATTGGTTGAGATTACTATCGAATATTGCGATTGTCATAACCTAATTTTATCTAGGCGACAAAAATGAAATTTAATTTAATACTAATACTAAACTAAAATACTAATTAAATTAACTATACTATAAATACTAATTTGAGATTGTTTAGGAGAGTAGATTGCCTAGGGATTAACTTTATTTACTTAAATGCATTTGATTTCGTTTTAGTTAATATTAACGACGCTCGGCGTATCCAACAATCTTGGTTCGTAAACTCTCTCGCCACCTCTTCCAAGTGTAAGACGGGGGAATACGTGACTTCATGTCAACATTGAAGTCCCCCTCAACTCTTAACAACTCTAGGTCACGTGAGTCTCGCCCTAACGTCATCGATTGCACACTTTCTAACGCCCTCCCGGGTCGTTAGATTATCGTGTTGTGTTAACCCTAGGTCGAATTTGGGGTTACCTCTCCCAAGTGTCAAACCCCGTATTCTCACTATATCTAAACTAGCATATAATCATAGAAAACACGGAAACACAATCGAAATTAGAAGGAAGAACCATAAACGAAACACAAATTCAACCAAAATTATATTTTCATAAATAATACGTTAATCCCTATTACAATCCATGTTTAACTCATGACCCTAACTGTTTATACAATGTAAAACGAGCTAAACATGCTCAACAACAACCAAAATGAAGAAAATAAAGAGAAGAAACGAGTGACTTAGCCTATATCCGAAGAATTGGCGCTAAAAAATCCCTAAACCTAACCCTAAAATATGGCCTAAGGCCTTAAGGGCCGAAGAAGTCGGAAGAGAGGAGGAGAGAAGGGTATAAATAGGCTAAAAAATATCTAAAAAAATATCTATTTTGCGCAGAGGCCTCCATCTAGGCGGTAGAATTTCTGCCTAGGCGGAGGAGTATGTTGGTTAGTGTTTCGCTGAGGCGATGGAGTAGGCGGTGGATTAGGAAAACTTTCTGCTGGATTTTTGCCTAGGCAGTAGATTCTCCGCCTAGGCGGTTGCTGTCAATAGACATCTGTCAAATTCTCTGTTGGATTTTCGCCTAGGCGGTGGATTTCTCTGCCTAGGCAGTGGTCCATCAGTGGTCTTTGGTCTTTCTCAGCATCTTTACCACCTAGGCAGTGGTCTGGATGACTAGGCGGTGGGCCTGATTTCAAAATCTTGTCGTCTTGTTCATTTTTCCACCGTTCTCGATACAAATTGATCGTTTGCGCTCCGATTTCATACCTTTTCACCCTACGCACCTGTTTTAATACAAAAATAATAAAAATACATTAAAACATATAAAAATAACTATAAACGTACTCGAAAACTAACAAATTCGGTTTAGAAATATAGGGGTAATTTACACTTATCAAATACCCCCAAACTCAGAATTTTGCTAATCCTCGAACAAAACACCCACACAATATAAGAAAATATAAAAACTAATTACTAAATTGAAAACTAAAAACGAAAAACACTAAAATAAAAAATGTGTAAGTTTTGATTATCATCTATCGGCCGAAAGATTTTTCCCTCATCGGCCCCCAATCCTATCAAGTTCAAGCATAAATCACACCATGTGATGTTCTAGAACTTCAACGTTCAAAAATAGTAAGCGTCATTCTAAATCCTGTTTAAGTGTGTGTGATTAAACTCAAATATATTATTATCCATTGATTAGATGGGATTATCCCTAAATAAAGATCATGATATGAAATCTTTACGGTATAGGGAATCTATATGCCTAACCCGGGATCTATTCTCCACTAATGTAGGCTTGGAGGTTCATGAAGATCATTAGGGCTTGGATTGGTTTTGGAATAATGGCCAACGAGTACTTTGGAATTGGAAAACAGGTTAACGTCGTTAACGTAACGTTACCCAGGGTACATCGTTTGGCACTCTCACACTCAAAACCCTATAGTTTATTTAGAAACGACCCTGAACAAATATTTAAGAACGTCGTACTCACTTGTCATGTAAAAAAGAAACGATTTTTATTTTTTTTACACAACACACCCCCAAACTCATTTGATTTGTAATATTTAAAGGGTGTGTGAAAAACTAACAAAAAGTTTGCTTTAAACCCAACTGCTCACTTCAAGTAGCATTTGCAACTGCTAACTTGATTCTCTCAAATTGTGCCTTTAATTTAGCGATGTAGGTTTGGAAAAAGTTCAATCGACTATGGTATTAGTTAAGTGTTCGGAATTGAAAAGGCTTTTAGGCTTCGAGAGGGTAACGAGGGATAATGATATTGCATGGTAGGCTTCAAAAGGCTCAAGCGACAAAATGACTGCCTAAATCATATCTCCTAAACAACCTCGTCTAGAATTTCGCCTCAAATTTTCCCCAAATCAAGTTCTAGAATCCCTATTGTCATGAAATTGATTGACAGATAATCGGTTTCAAATCAATGAGATAGTGTTATATTGAGTTTACGTGCTCGTGCATTTAGGATCTACAATAACTTTTACTGAATGATACGTTGAGCACACAGAACACACATGAATGAGCGTTACGCTCGACCTCAAAACAGTCAGGGGACAGAGTCATCGTCGGGTAAAAGCTCAGATGATGTGAAAATTCAGCACAAAACAACAACTAAACTAAACAAACTAATCCTAAACAAGCATGCACACGATAAAAATAGTAAAGTTTAACTAAAAACATAAACACATACTAAATACATACCACACATCACCACCAACTTAACACAGGCATTGCCCAAAATGAGTCGTCAGTGATCCCAATTACAGTATATAACATGATATTGAAAACGGGGGTTTAGAACACGTACCTGGGAGGCGAGAGAATCTCGCCTCTGACTCAAATCAATGGAGATGTATCTAACTTATTTACGACCCTGGGTTGCCTCCCAAGAAGTGCTTGGTTAAATGTCCTCGGCCCGACACATGCCCTCAAGACTAGCAAGATGTTTCAATGAACAAAACACAAGAGTACCTGTCGATCTAACATCTTCAAGCATCTTGTAGGAAAACAAAAATAAAACTACAAAGAAAAATTATATACACTAAAAAATGCATAAATTAAAAATAAATTATTTACTCACAATATCAATAATACCCACTTTGCCAATCCCCGGCAATGGCACCAAAAACTTGGTGGTCGCTAAATAAGCGTTGTCACTTTTACCGCAAGCGTACAGATCAAATTTTAGTATAATAGACCTTTCGGTCGGGTATCGTATCCACAGGGATTGGTTGAGATTACTATCGAGTATTGCGATTGTCATAACCTAATTTTATCTAGGTGACAAAAATGGAATTTAATTTAATACTAATACTAAACTAAAATACTAATTAAGTTAACTATACTATAAATATTAATTTGAGATTGTTTAGGAGAGTAGATTTGTAAGACCCCGATCTCCCACGTATGTCATTTTATTTTCATTTTAGAGCATTTAAGAAATTACGGGGTAAAAAATAAAGTTAATTGAAAGCCTAATTAAATTTTTTTTGGGTCAATTAAAAATTTAGAAATATTTATTCTAAACGATGGGATTCAAATTGTCGCTTAAATTTTAAACTAAAAATTTTAAAGGTGCAAACTGCGATTTAAGAAAATTGAAAATAGTACCTTGGGCTCAAATAAGAAATGTAAAGAAGTTAGGGGGAGAAAAGTGTAATAAAATAAAAAAAAAATTAAAACACACACACACACACACACACACACACACACACACACATATATATATATATATATAACATATACACGTGCGTGTGTGTTGTGCTTGCCGGCCGAACCATGAACCGAAACAGAGAGAAGGGTGAAGACCGGCAACGTGGCAAGATTTGATCAAGCAATTCATCCACTTATTTCATGAATATAAAAAACCATGCATGAACATCATGAATGCGGATCTCAAAAGGGGAGGAAATCTGGAAAAAAAAAATTCAGAAAAGAATCTAGAGAGAGAAAGAGAAGAACGGAGGGAGGGCGTCGGGTGTTCGAGATCGACGAAAGGAGGGGAATGGTTCTGATCAGCCGGAGATTGTGGGTGTGAGAAGGGGTAATCAAGGATGTTGTGTTCAGACGTGAGGGTGTATAGGGTTGCTGTTCGGGATCGCTGACAGTAGACGGTTCTCCGACGAGCAGGGTGTTCCGGTTGCAGGGGTGTGTATGCATGTGTGTGCTCTGATTCCATGGGTATATAAGTGGGGTGATCGCTGGTAAGATGTATGGGTGGTGGTCGCCGGAGTTAACAAAAAGAGAGGAGAGAGAGAGATGATCGGCGGTGACGGGTTCGGTGGTCGCCGTTGGTGAGTTCGTCGTCGTTCCTCCAGCGATTTCGCATGTGTAGGTATGGGAGGTGTTCGGCGTGGTGTGTGCGTGTGCCTAAACGTTGAGAGTGAAGATCGACAGGAGGAATGAAGATCGGCCGGCGTTGAAGAGGTTCGGCGGGTGCACCAAACCGAAACAGAACAGAAAAAAAAAAAAAAAAAAAAAAAAAAAAAAAAAAAGGAAAGGAAGAAAAGGAAAGAAAAAAAAAGAAGAGAAATTACAAAAGCAACCCCAATAAAATTCAAAATCCATCTCGCGGCCTGTGAACGTTTCGGAACAGGTAACATTTTCATTGAATATCGTTATCGATTGAATTAAATGGTTGAGCATGAAGATTTTTCGCATTTGCAATAGTAATGGTCGTGGGCGTAATAATATTTTTATAATCGCTAATTTTTAACAAACGGGTACAGTAAACTTAACGGAGCGAAATTAAAACGAATAATAATTTCTTTTGTAATAAAATATGGGGAGTGGGAAAATTATGAAGAATTAGGACCTGCATTCGTCTAATTAGGTTATTTTAAATACGATATTAATTTAGGCCCTATTATTATTAGGTTTGCAGGCACCGGAGTTTCGGTAGAGAGTAGTTAGTAAAAGCTTTTGGGAGCGAATCATGAGGTGAGTGTACTGTCTTCTTACCAAACTATCTTTCAATGTATGTGTATGATGGAATATGTGTTTACTTAAATTGTATGAATTTATAAATGATATGGATCAAGCAGGATTTGGGCGAGTTGGTAAACGGCTTTTGGAAGATTTCGATGGTTTCCAAAATGAAATTGAAAATGATTTTTTGTTGAATTTGGTAGAATCAGACAGTGTTTTTAAAAGAAAATAGAAAACATCTATTTTCCTAAAAATATCTGGTTTTCAAAAGAAAAATAAAGGGTGGAAAAGTAGTTTTGAAAGAATCAGACGGTTTCTCTAAAAAGAAAAGTGTGAAATATGCTTTTGGGCTTAAAAGTTGGTTTTGAGGAAAAGAGATAGACGTGATGATTTGACGATATTTATTGAGTTATGATTCGATAATGTTGTATTTGATTTGACGATACCCTAGTATTTATCTACTTCGGTAAAGTGAGATTATCCGCTTCGGCGGAGTGATGTTATCCGCTACGGCGGAGTGATGTTTATCTGCTTCGGTAGAGTGATGTTAGACGTTTATACTGAAAAGTGATTATCCGCTTCGGCGGAGTGATGGGTGTTCGTAGGAAGGCATATCCTACGGATGGTACAGTACCGTTGCAAACTCCCGATCGTAAGGTTAAAACGATCATTAGGGCTGGTCAGTGTGTGTGTTGGAGGTGTGTATTTGAGATTGATACTTGAGATGTGGTGTTTTAAGTATATTGATTGAGTTGATATTATTTATTATGATGACTGGTATGATTTTATACTAGATGGAGCTTATCTATACCACTTTATTTTTATTGCTTATATACTTGTGCTTGATCCATACTAAATTGTGGAAATATTTAGAACATATTAATATTTTAAAAATATTTTACTAAGAAGGCAGTACACTCGTAGGTACAACAGCTAGGAGTCGGTCCCCTATTGGCACTAGGTAGAGCTACCTGATGAAGTCATATAGGCATTTGAGGGAAGCTGTCAAGGGCGAACCTATTAAAAAAAAAAAGGGTTCATGGATAAATACTTTTAGCTAATGAAAATTTCGGGACAGGTGTGTCCACCATAGTAGATGTTTGTATTATACAGTGGGTGTATATTGTCATTCGTTTGGTTATTTAGATATTGGTGATGTCACATTGTAGTCACACCCGCCTCGGGATGACGGGTGTCCGGGACGGGTTATGACAAGATTGCCTAGGGATTAACTTTATTTACTTAAATGTTTTTGATTTCGTTTTAATTAATATTAACGGCATTCAGCGTTTCCGACAATCTCGGTTCATAAACTCCCTCGCCACCTCTTCTGAGTGTAAGACGGGGGAATACGTGACTTTGTGTCAACGCTGAAGTCCCCCTCAACGTCTTAACGACTCTAGGTTACGTGAGTCTCACCCCAACGTCATCGATTGCACACTTTCTAACGCCCTCCCAGGTCGTTAGATTGTTGTGTTGTATTAACCCTAGTCCACATCCAGGATTACCTCTCTCGAGTGTCAAACCCTGTATTCTCAATATATCTAAACTAGCATATAATCATAGAAAACACGGCAACACAATTGAAATTATAATGAACAACCATAAACGAAACACAAATTCAACCAAAATTATATTTTCATAAATAATATGTTAATCCCTATTACAATCAATTTTTAACTCATGGCCTTAACTGTTTATACAATGTAAAACGAGCTAAACATGCTCAACAACCACCAAAATAAAGAAAACAAAGAGAAGAAACGAGTGACTTAGCCTATATCCGAAGAATTGGCGCTAGAACCGTCGAACGATCGCTTCTCTCTTCATCTTCCACCTCGAATTGAGAGCTCTCCCTCAAAAATCCCAAAACCTAACCCTAAAATATGGCCTAAGGCCTTAGGGGCCGAAGAAGTTGGAAGAAAAGAGGATAAAAGGGTATAAATAGGCTCAAAAATATCTAAAAAATATATATTCTGCGCAGAGGACTCTGCCTAGGAAGTGGAATTTTTGCCTAGGCGGAGGAGTATGTCGCTTAGTGTTTCGCTGAGGCGATGTAGTAGGCGGTGGACTAGAAAAACTTTCTGCTTGATTTTTGTCTAGGCGGTGGCTGTCAGTAGACATCTGTCAAATTCTCTGTTGGATTTCTGCCTAGGCAGTGGTCCGTCAGTGGCCTTTGGTCTTTCTCAGCATCTTCATCGCCTAGGCGATGGGTCTGGTTGCAAAATTTTGCCGTCTTGCTCATTTTTTCACCGTTCTCAATACGAATTAATCATTTACGCTCTAATTTCATACCTTTTTACCCCACGCACCTGTTTTAATACAAAAAGAATAAAAATATATTAAATATATAAAAATAACTATAAACGTACTGGAAAACTAAAAAATTCGGTTTGAAAATATAGGGGTAATTTACACCTATCAGTAGCCTGTTATACTTAATTTCTAGTAGACCTGATATCATGTATAGTGTTTGTTTATGTGCTAGATTTTAGTCTTGTCCTAAAGAATCGTACTTGACTGCGGTTAAGTAAATTTTTCGATATTTAAAGGGGATGAGTGACCTAGGATTATGGCATCCTAGGGGGAGTGATTTTAAATTAATAAGTTACTCTGACGCTGATTTTTCCAGTTGCAAAGTTGAACGAAAAAATACAAGTGGGTCATGTCATTTGTTAGGACAGGTCTTCGTTTCTTGGTCGAGCAAGAAACAGAATTCTATAGCCTTATCCACTACTGAGGCTGAATATATGGTAGTTGGTAACTGTTGTGCTCAAATTTTATATATTAAGTAACAGTTAAATGATTTTGGAATCTGTATGGAAGAGGTCCCAATTTATTGTGATAATAAAAGTGTTATTTATCTAAGTAAGAATCCTACACAGTACTCACGAACTAGGTACATAGAGATTAGACATCACTTTATTCGTGATCACATTCAGAAAATGGACATTGTTATTGAATATATTGATACCTCCGACCAGCTAGTTGATATTTTTACCAAACCATTAGCGGAAGATCAGTTTGTGAAAATCATTCGTGATTTGGGTATAACTAGGCATAACGATTTACGCCTAGAGTAGTGTTTCTTTGTAGTCTCCCCTCCCCAATTTTTTTTGAGATGACAAAGGGGGAGAATTAGTTGATATTTTAATGAATGTCTCAAGGGGGAGCTTGAATTATCTTGTTGAATATCTTAAGGGAGAGTATATTGAAATTTGTTCTTTGTTGAAAATCTTATGATTATTTTCATTACTTTGCTTTAATGAGTTAAAGAACCCGTCCTCGAATTTAGGGGGAGTATGGTTACATTATTGTTTTGAAGAAAATATCAAAGTTAATTGTCATTATCAAAAAATGGGAGATTGTTGATCCTAATATTTTGATGGACAATTAAAGGTTGATGTTTTTTATGGAACTAATAATTTTATTGAGTGTTTCAGTTTATTAGTTCTAGTGATGAAAATGATAATGAAAAATATTATGACAATTCTAAAGATAATGACAAAGATGATGGAAGATTAAGAGTTTGATGAAATTGAAGAACCTACGGAAAATAACTCAGGTTAAATATTAACTCTTAATGTATCCTGATTAGAATCACATATGACACAAAATATTTTTTTCAAAATTATATGTGTTTTTATAGGATCCTAATTAATTAAATTATTTGTTCATATGTGTAATTGAAAAATAAATAAAGATAATTGACTAAAATGGAACTTAAGTATTTAGTGGAGCTAACCGAAAAAAGAAATCGATTAAAGGGGCAAAAATCTTGATGAAATTGAATTTAAAACGAATTCAGGAAAAGATTCCAGCATCTTTCAATTGATAGGTAAGTCGACCGGTTATCAATAAATGAAGTTGTTGAATCTCTCGGTCGACAGGTAGGTCGACCTGGGCTTAAAATTAGAAAGTCTCTAAATCTCTAGGTCAACAGGTGAGTCAACTTGTGATAAAAAAAAAATGAACTCTCTGAATCTCTGAGTCGACAGATAGGTCGACTTATGCAATTCTCTGAATCGTCCAGTCGACAAGTGATGGATGGGCAATCAACCGATGGGTGAAGAGATTTTGGCTTGGCTACATCCTGAATTGGGAGGTCGACCGATGAGTCTTGGTCAGTTGACAGATGGAGTTGTTTCAGGATTTATGGAATTTTGGATTTTATTCAAAAAATTGTTGTTACTAGCCGTTTTATGGTTAAGATATGTGAGATATCTCAGGGATCTGATTGAGTTATTTAATTAATATTTAATTATTCCCATAGATATGGTTAAAGTAGTTTTGATATTTCTCAATTTGATACATATTTATAATTCTTTCAATCTTATCTAATTGAGTTTGAGTAAAAGTTTGAGGGAATTAATTGAATATTTTAAGTGAATTATACCAGGAATGAATCATTATGATATAGAAGGTCTATTGGTGTAATTAAGTGTCATGATTTATGGGAATTAGTTGTTATAGGGTTTGTTTTAAGAGGTTTTAAATAGACTTGCGGATTTAACATAAAAAAAACATTAGAGATCAAGAGAATTCAAATCATTCTGAGCTATTAAGTTCTTGTATTTTCTAAGAGTTATCATACTAAGAGTTTGTGAGATCTTTCTTGAGAATCATTCTTTGAAGATTATTTGTTCGATCACCGATATGAAGTTGCATTACTAATCATTATTCTTTCGGTGGAATCATGGTGAGATCTTTCCAAATTACTTACTATTAATTATTATTTATATTATTTATTATTTGGAATTTGATCTTTGAAATTATTTTTTGGATTTTAATTGAAAATTATTTTTGAAACAATTTCTTGAGAAAATCTGATTACGTGCTTAATTGCTTGCTACCCATATTTATTTATCAGATTTTGAAATTCTCATTTTTCTATCAATCAGGACATTAATTGAGTTTGAATTAATCTAGGATAGTAGAAGCTCCGAGGGAAAAAATCGCTTATCAATTGTTTTTAATTGGTGGGTTGAGTATCGGATTAGATACTACTGGAAGTATCTAATCAATGGTAACTGGTTTCAATCTCTTCCAGTAAAGAGATTGGGGTTTTAATCTTTGCCTAGAGTATAAAAAGATTAGGTGTTAATTCTTTCTTGATTGAATTTGTGAGTGAATTGTAACGGTTCAATTCTTACAGGGTAAAAGGATATTTAGAGCGTATTTGTGTAAGGCTTAATTCTTGAGCCTAAGGTATAAAAAGAATTAAGTCGTCATTCTCCCTGTAATAGAATTAGGTTAATCTTTCGCTTGGGAAAAAGATAGAGGTTATTCCTTAACCTGTGAAAAGAAATTTTAAAAGTTGATTCTGAGCTTGTGAAAAGAATTGTTGTGAGGGTTTGACTCCTACCTTTAAAAGAATCTTGAGTTTAGTGGATGCGACTCTCCGCAGAGCTCGAGAGACTGGATTAGCCAATAGTAGTTTGGTGAATCAATATAAATTTCTGTGTGCTGCATTATTTATATTGTTTATATTTTGCTATTTGGGTGTGCACCTAATTGATAACACATATCCGCTACTATAAAGATAATAATTAATTTTATGATGAAATCAATTGTTTGATTTTTGAAGTGTTATTATTTTGATATTTTTTAATACTACCCAATTCACCTCCCCTTTTAGGTAGCTCACTCGACCAACACATATCATATACTAAAACCTAAAAGAGATAGCTTAAAGCTAGAAACCAAAGAGATGCAAGAAAACATCTATTATGCATTGTGGTGACTTTCATACTGTCAATTAAAATGAAATTAAGGTGCTTAGTGGATGAGAAAACGCCTACCGTTTCATCTCATTCATTTCATTTAAGGCCTCTTTCTCTCTACCCCTCTCATTTCTCCTACCATTTCATCATCATTCATGATTGGATTCCATCATCTTCCCCTCTCCCTCACTGCTTATATATACAGAATCATGTTTTCTGCCACAAATGAAAATGAAAATTCATAATGTTTCTTATTTTATTTCATTTTATTTGTTCTTTTTGTTGAGGAAAAAGTAGGCAAAAAATGAAGGAATCCGACACACAACCCATGTCGGAAATATTACTGGCGTCGTCCAGTATTCCGACATCTTCACTCGAAATCAGTTCTTGGGGGTAACAAAAATTACTTTTTCTCCTGCCATTTTTTTTAAAATATAAAATCAGTTTTAAAATCCTTATTTCCTGGTGATTTAGAAGCCAAATTTACGTACAACGAGATGCCTTTCCCGTGGAAAATTGTGGAAGAGATACTGAGGAGTAGCATTGAGATCAAATTTTCAGATATTACGATGATCTTCACAATTCTTATTGACGGTCGACCTGGAAATTTGTTTATCTAGGTTTAATTTTTTTCCCATTGAATTTAATTTTTCAATAATAATAATAAATATAATAATAATTTGTGCAGATGAATCAACTGCCTTTGTTCTTCCAGATGCCTTTACAGATTTACCAAATCATATTGAATGGCAACAAGTGCAAGATTTTACCGGTCCCTAAAGTATGGTTTGATTTATTATCTTATTTTGATTTGGTTTTTTTGATCTAAGTTCATCTTTGGCAAAGTAAAAAATTCACAAATCTTAGAGAAATTGAACTCTGATGTAGGTGCTTCGGTGAGATGAGATGGCGATTATGGTTCTTTTTTGTAACGTTGATCGCAAACAGACATGATTGTGGGTTTGACAACGGATCTAGAAAATAATTTTATTTTATTTTTTATGTATTTATTTTTTTTATCATTCATTGATTGCATATCCTCTTCTGTGTTGCAAATGAAGCGGTGCTTTGTCGCGCCGGCAACAACATTTGGTTAATTGATCAATTCTTCCTCTCTCCAAAATCAATTTGTTGTTTGCCAAGCAATTAAGTGAAATTCTTTTACTTTTTGGATAACAATTAAAATAAATAGTGGTGGTAAGAGTTGTGGTTATAATTTAGTCATATTATTGTTGTTATTCTTTTGGCATGAAAATTGAAGGATTTATGTACTATGGAACTTATGGATGCATTATAAGCAACCATGATTTCATTTAAGTGGCAATAGTAAGTAAACAAAGAAGATTAAAGAATTCTTAACAATAAGAAATGAGTTGATTTAGATTTGTTAATAACATAATATTTAAATTTTATTTAAATAACATATCAAAAGGAGAGAAATTGAAAAAAATCAAGAAAGAGATAAATACCCATTATTAAATGTAAAATATCACCCTTTTAATATATCTAAGCACTTCAATTAGGAGAGAGATTCAAAGCCCCACATTAATAACAATTAGGATGAAATCATTATATTAAACTTCACCATCTCTTAATCTTTCTCAATTTATTTCACTTTATTTAACTGAATTTTCAATATTATATATTACTAATATAGTAGTTTGAGTGAATTTAATTATTATTTACTTTTAATATAGTAGGTTGAGTGAATTTTTCTTATTTCTTTTTTTACTGAAATCTGACCAGTTGAAAAACTACAACAATACCTTATGTCATTTGAAAAATATATTTGCGCCCTCAGTCATGTTAAAAACCCAACAACGACACCCGAAAACTCTAGTGAACGAATGATATCTAACTTTGTTTGAAATTTTTACATTTTTATAATTTATTCTTTATATAGAATGACAATTCTAATCCTTTTAAATGAAAGTTAATTTTTTAAAAATAAATATTTAACAAAAAACTATAAATGCTTAATTTATTAGACTTTTATTTTTTAAAAGTTTAGAAAGCAGTAATAAAAAAAAATTAATGCAAGCGATTCTATATACAAAAGAACTAAAAAGAATAAACCAAGTAAATTATTAAAAATAACAATTAAAAAATCTACAATTTTAAGCTGAACGAAATTATTAGTAAATAAAGTCTCATATATATTAAGACTTAACTAAATAATTCAGAGAAAAAGGGTAACTAAATGAAATAGTTTATATATAAACTTTAACTAATTTCATAAATAAAAAATATTTAATTCTTAGAATAATTTAAATTTAAAAAAAAATGGCAAATACCCTTTAAATGCTAAAAAAAACATTAACAAACCATCATCTGATCCCAAATATGAAACAAAAAAAAAAAATGGAATTGTATTACATAAATCATCAATATTTAATTTTCATAATAATTTTAAATTTTAAAATTCAACACCAAGTACTCTTTAAATACTTGATTGTAATAATTATTATTTGGTTCCAAAAGTACGAAAAAAATTAGAACTGGAAAGTTATTACATAAACAAAATTTATTATTATAACAAAAAAGAGTAGAGATTTAGATATCATCCATTCCCAGAATTTCAGAATTTTAGGGTGTCGTTGTTGGAATTCTAAAATAACCAAGGCAACAAATATATTTTTCAAATTACAATATTAATAATAAATAATATTTAAAATTCATTTAAATAAAATATTAAAGTGAAAGCATTTGAAGAAAATCAAGAGAGAAAATTACCCATTATTAATGTAGAAGAACAAACCTCACCAGGTTGAGGTTTAATATAGTGTTTAATCCTAATTGTTATTGATGTTGGGGTTTAATATTCTCTCCTAATTGTTTAATCCCCAACATTGAGAAATGCTTTACCATTTATTAATTTCCTTCGTTTACCTCTTCTTACAGTATTATTGTTATTTATAGTGCATCCATAAGTTTTCTAATACATGAAGAATCATGTTTCTCTTTAATTTCTCTATTTAATATTTTATTTAAATAAGTTTTAAATATTATATTTATAATTAATATATTGGTTTGATTGAATTTAATTGCTATTTATTATTAATAAAACGAGTAAATGATTTATTTTTTTAATTTGAAATAATGAGATTTTTCTTTTAAATAATTTTTTAAAATATAAAAAACTATTCTAGACATTTTAATATTTTAAAAAATATTTTTTTTTTCTTTTTTATATTATTTGTTTCTCATATAAGTGTTGAGTGAAGTAATGAAAAAAAAATTAATTTTATACAAAATCTATATTTAAAATTGGAAGACATTGAAAGAGATTAAACTATTGCTTATCTATTTAATCTTAACTCATCTCTTACTACTATTCAAATGGATGATCAAGATTAGTTTTTACCATCATTAATATATTACCCTCATATTCAAATGGATGGCAAAACATATCAATAAAACGAATAAAAAAAAAATCTGAAAAACTGAAATTGAAAACTAAAATTATATTAATATTAATTTATTATTTTTTTAAAAAAACTATAAACACGAAAATTAAGTCGCCAACAAAATGTTCAACTAAAATTGTAGTATTAAACCAATTCCGATACCAAATCATTATTTAACATTATATCATATACAATATAATTTTCTAACACTTTATGATAATTTTAGTTAAAAAAATTGAAATAATTGCACATAATTTTATTAAAATGTGGTAGTTTTGAACTATACTAAAAATATAAAAATTAATTTGAACATGTACATTTTTTTAAAATTAAAATTATGTTGAACTAAAATTTTATCATCTCATCAAATATTAAACAATAATCTTAATTTCAACACCCAAAACTAAATTTTCATAATACTAATTGAAAACAAATATTGTAAAATAAAAAATAAAAAAATTTAAAAACTCCAAATAATACATAGTTCACTCACTAAAAAAAAAAAAAATACAAATCCTACTAACTAATAAAAAATATTTTTTTAAAATCAATAAATATAAAATTATATTTAAATAATTAAATAAAGTACACATAAAAATTATTTCAAATTTCGTTCGGCCTAAAACTAGTGTATATTGAAATGATATAATTTTAATGGAATTTATCTATAGTGCATGTTCACATCATGTGTTTTGTTTTTTCTGGTGATATTTATTTTTATGATTGATGGACTATTAGAAAAGTAAAAATGACACCCGTTATAAAGTAAATATATAATTAGAGACAACAATTTAAAAAACTTAAAATCATTTATTGAAGATTTTTTTATAGAGAATATATTGCCATTTATATATCATCATGATAGAAGGAGAGAAGGAGATGGGCATTAACATTATCGGATCATATTTCTTTATTTATTTATTTATAACCCCATTTATTTTTTATTTTTTTTACAAATTGATGAACATAACAAGACAAAAAAAAAAAAAAAAAGTGAAAAAAAAAATCATATTATATAATATAAAATTCCACGAATAAGTTATACCACATGAAAATTTAAATTTAAATTTGTTATATTTTTTTGTTTTACGGTAAAATGTTGTCATGGTCAGTTTACGTACATTTCGATTAATCATCTTTCTAAACAATTTTAAGCGTAATCTTTTATATAAGTTTGATATATTAAAAATTAAATTTAAGATTTAATTCTGAGAGTAATTCCTGTAGAGTCGAAACAGAAAATTTGTTATGTAAACTAAATATTTTCATATTTTTTTTAAAATTATTTTATTTACATCATCAATTGACAACTGCACCATATTTTTTAACACCTACGTTTGACTTCACGACGTGCACAAATAAACAAATTTACAACATTTATTACACCATGAAGTCCAAATGACAGGCAATTTGGTTTATTCAAAATAAATTTATTTTTAGCTAGTTTTGAATTTCTCATAAAAAAAATAATAATAAGATCTTTGTTAAATAGCATCGAAAATCAATAAAAATAAATCTAAATCTATTATATAAAACAAGACACACATAAATTCTCTTGATATTTTTCAATTTTTTCGGTCCAGATGTTATTGTGGGAGTGAATAGAAATCAACGTTTTTTTTGTTTCTCAATTTCTTAAGAAATTTAAGAATTAATCCCAAATTACTGTAAAAAAATTAAGAACAGAAACATATTTCTATATATTAATCTCAAAATTTTGAGAGCAAGAATAAAAACCACGGAACAAAAATAGTAACCACACGGGGCCTAAGAGACCCAATTAGAAATTCTAAAAAAAAACACTTTAAAAAAGCATTTTCATAAATTTTTGATACATTTTGGCGTTCTAGTAAGATTTTTGCCATAGCGATTAATGGGGTACCTTAGACAGAATTTACCAACATTTAGAAAAAGTCAGAATATCACAAGTCTCATTAAAATTATATAGGTGCTAAGAACGAAAATATACAAAGTTCAGGGGGTAGAAAGTGAAGTTAAACATTAAACAATATTTAATATCTTCAATAAATATTTTATTTGAACTGTGGATCGTCTCTCTCACAAATCAATCACACTGACAAATCACTCTCACTAAACGCCGCTTGCAGTACATATTACGTGCAATTATACGATTGCCGAGAATTCCGGCCATGGCTTTCAAGCCTTACCTCGCCTTCCTCATCCTCTCCATCCTCTGCGGCCTCACCTATGGCCGATCCATCGCCGGCCGAACATCGTCCTCTTACTCAGATCTCAGCTCCGATGGAGTTCACGACGATGTCGAGGTCGCGCCGGTGCTCCGACTCAATCGGCTCTTCGCATCGGAGACTTGTGAGCAGACGTACGGTTTCTTGCCATGTACCAGCACCGTTCTCGGAAATCTCTTCCTCATCATCGTGTACGGTTACCTCATGTTCCTCGCGGCCACTTATCTGTCGAGCGGCAGTGAGCTGTTGCTGGAGAGTCTCGGCCCTGGTATCGTTGGAGGACTGTTTCTTCCCATCCTTGGAGCTCTTCCCGATGCTATGCTCATTCTAGGTTTGAATTTGCACTTTAATTTGAGCTTGATTAATGCTTGTTTAACTATCAAATTCTTACTTCACCTCTGATAAACTAGAAATTTGGGGAAGGTAACAATTATCTATGTTCCTGGATTAAATGTCCTGTGAGATGCTGTGTGCAAATGAGTTATATTTGGATGAATTATGTTTTTTGTTTTGTCATGACTGTTTTTTCATCAAAATAGATCTGGCGTGATATCAGCAAGAGCATATGCAGGATTTCGGTACTTTCATCATGCTGAAAACATTTCATTTTCTAAATTCGATAGGATATGCATTCTGATCATAGAAACACGGTTGAGTGAATTGAATCTATAGTGGAAATTGAATCTGTTGGTGCATAAAATTGGTACACACCTCGAGTATGGTCCAGTCGGATGACAGGTGGATCCTCTTGCTGAGGTGGAGTCGTCGGGTTGAAAAGTCCTCGCGTGAGCTGTGCTGGGTCTTGGGAGGACTGACTTGCTATGTCCAGAGTCTTGCTCCTTAAGGAGTGTACCTACAGAAGGCTTAGACCGGGGTTTGTCCCGGTAAAGCCCCTCCGGCGTGGTAATCAGTGCTCAGAGAGAAAATGTACAGAATATAATAAGCAAATAAATGAACTCGCGTGTAATGTAAGTCATTTCAGCGTACCTGGAGCTTACATAGCTCCCGATATATATAGGCGTTGGAGATAATTAGTCGGGCTTAAACACGATTAATTAGTCGAAACCCGGTGTTTAGCCGATAATCCAGGGCGTTTAGGAGATAATCGTTGGGCTTGGGCTTTTGGGCCCATTTGGCGAAGCCCGCGGACTTTGTTAGGCCTGCGGCAGTGAGCTAGTGGAGGAGAGCGAAGATCCGTGGAGTCCTGGAGAAGAAACATGGTGAAAAGAAGAGCCGGTCGAGGTGAACAACTGAGTCCCTAAAACTGATCGCCGATGGAACGGCGCAGAGCTTAAAGCAGCACGTCCCTGTGGGGCTCCTCGTTCCTCCCTGGGTGCAAATGAGATTCCAGGGAGGAGCCGTAATCGGTGTATGCTCCAGCGTGGCGTTGTGGATTCTGGAATTCGTCCATGTCATTGCGAGGGTTGACAAGTGGCCGAGTCCCAAGTGTTGACTCAAAGGTGTCCAAAAATACCTTCATCAGTTGCCCCCCTAGCCCTGTGCGGCGAGAGGAGCAATGCGGTTAGGGATATCAATTCATGGCTGAACCGGGCGTCCTGGAGACTTTGGATCGCGAGAAACACCTCTGATCGACATTTTTTCAAGAGTTAGAATAGTTTTTTTTCTTGAGGAGCTTATTCGAAATAGGCCTCCACATGGTCGGGGTCCGGGGTCAGGTAGCACGGCAGGGCGGACCCGAATGTCTTCGATTTTCAGGACGGCCATTTTTCAAGAGTTGAAATTTTTTAGATGAGCTAATTTGAAATACGTTCCCATATCGCCGAGGTCCGAGATCAGGTAGCACGGCAGGGCGACCCCGAATTTTTTCGATTTCATGGCGACGATTTTTCAAGAGTTGAACTTTTTTAGAGGAGCTAATTTGAAATACGTTCCCATATCGCTGAGGTCCGGGATCAGGTAGCATGACAGGGCGACCCCAAATTTTTTCGATTTCACGGTGACGATTTTTCAAGAGTTGAACTTTTTTAGAGGAGCTAAATTGAAATACGCTCCCATACCGCCGGGGTCCAAGGTCAAGTAGCACGGCAGGGCGGCCCTAGAATTTTTCGATTTTCAGAGCGACACACATTCATCATGAACAGGCCCTGAGCACGGACTGGCCTTCACTGTAAAAAAAATTAATGCAAGCCCCAAGAGAATGTGTGCTGCGAACGGGCAGGAAGGCGAGGGGTTGTGCCCTCCACTTAAAATTTAAGGAGGCAAAATTGCCCCCTAAATTAAAATGAAACAAAAGGAGAGGGGAGGGGGCAGCCCTCTCACGCTGGCCTTGCAGACAGCATATGCTGGCCGCAAGGCCAGCTGTTGGCCCAAGGCCAGCGCTTGCACGCTGGCCCCAAGTGGGGGGCTGGTATGAGGGGGGAGGGGGCAGCGCCCCTCCCCCTTATTATATATTTATTTATATATATATATATATTTTCTTTCATTTTTTTTTTTTTCAACTCATACATTCTTTTGAGGGGAGAATTTGGGATAGACTCTTATCTGCGCCCAACCGGCCTGAGGCAGCACGGTAAGACAGGGGGAGCCAGATTAGACGACGCCGGGTCGAGGAGATGTGGTGAAATTTCTGGACGACACTCCTGGACGACGTTCCTAGAAAAGGTCGTTACTGGACCCTGTCGGCTAGAAGTGACATGGCAGGGCGGTGTCCGTCGCACCTGGTAGTTCCGGTTACAAAACACTGAGGCTGAACCTCAAGATGGTGCCACGCACAAGGACGTCGAGGCAGACAGTGCTGACGAGGGCCCCCCGAGGAGGGTGAGATTAAATCCATTTCCCCTCCCACGAACGCCCCTCACAACGAGGGTAGAAAGGACTAAGCTCGGATCATCGCCTTTTCAGGACTTAGGATTTTGTAGACTCCTTTTCGCTTATTCCTATTTTTCTGCGCGCGAGCGTGTAAGCTTTTAAGCGGCATTACCAGGGTACTTCAGAGTCTACTCATTTTTCTCAACGTTTTCGCCAAGTCATTCTTTACCTAGCATAGTTTTTAGAGCTGTAAAATTTTGAAAAATTTACAAAAACTTCAAGAACTTCTCGTCTCTGTCCAAGACCATAGTCCACTAGCCCTCCAGTTCAGGACACGAGCTGATTGCAAGGAAATCGTGTCGTGAACTTAGAAGTAGGGTTTCCCAGGGTAGCTGATCCTCTCGATCCACAGGAGTGCAACACGGTGGTTGGACCCCTATGGCCGGTCATCGGGGAGTTCTCCGTAGTCAGACTCATTCAAGAACCCTTTCTGGTTATCTCCATTTAGTCCATGCAGGAGCACCTTTCCTTTTAGAACGTCGGACTAATAGTCGACTGGTAGGAAGAAGTACTTAGCTGCAGGCCCTCAGACCTAATCAATGCCCCGCCCTTGGTGGATGACCTCAAGCTTATCCCCGGGTACGGATTATGGACTTCTGGAGAGGGTCTGGTTGTCACCCTCGACGCTGAGAGCCGGGATGAGGCTATGGAAAGTTACTCGCGACACCGAGAGTCGGGATGTTGGGTGGAGAATTATCCGCGACTTAGGGGGCCGGAATATAACCGTGGAGAATCACTCGCGACGCCGAGAGCCGAGATACGACTCAGGGGGTCGGAATGTAACCGTGGAGAATCACTCGCGACGCCGAGAGCCGGTATGCGACTCAGGGGGTCGAAATGCAGGCGTGGAGAATCACTATCGACGCCGTGAGCCAGGATGCGACTCAGGGGGTCGGAATGCAGCCGTGGAGAATCACTCGCGACGCCGAGAGCCGAGATGCGACTCAGGGGGTCGGAATGCAACCGTGGAGAATCACTTGCGACGCCGAGAGCCGGGATACGACTCAGGGGGTCGAAATGTAACCGTGGAGAATCACTCGCGATGCCGAGAGCCGGGATACGACTCAGGGGGTCGGAATGTAACCGTGGAGAATCACTCGCGACGCCGAGAGTCGGGATGTGACTCAGGGGGTCGGAATGCAGCCGTTGACCGGAGAGAACACAAGGCATATTGCACAAAACACATTCTTTATTTGGATAAACAAAACTACCATACTTTGTACACACTGGAAGTTGTTCACAAAAGTGGATCATCCCTACAGAAGTTGTGCTTCAACTAGTCAGCATTCTGCGGGCGCCTGAGCGGCACATTCTTTTCTATTTCAAAATCATATGTGCTCGAACGTGTGACCCTAGTGACTCTATATGTCTCCAAAGTTGAATTCGCTGTGGATGTGGTTGATTTCACCATCCACACGTTGGGGACTCTCTCTGGCCTCAGCGCCCCATGGCGGTGGACAGTTGCGGTTTTCTCTTCTTCTCTGGGCCCGGAGCTCTCCCTGTGGTTCATCCCCATCACGCTGCTCCTGATTTCCTCTCTGGACGTAGTTCCGGAGATAGCCTCTTTGGACAAGAGTTTCAATCTCCCGCCGGAGTTGGAAACAGTTCTCTGTGGAGTGACCTCAGTCTTGGTGGAACTCATAGTATTGGGTCATCGATCTCCCGACTGGCCTTTCCCTCAGAGGCGGAGGAGGAGGGAAGAAGTCTTGCCCTGAGTTTTCTGCAAAGACGGTGGCCACTGAGGCCATGAGCGGGGTGAACTCTGGTTGGTGACGCCCTGAAGGAGGAAGTGGCCTCCTGTTTCCGGGAAGGGGTCTAAACCTCCCTTTAGCTCGTAATCTTCTCGAGCCTTGGGCTTGATTCGAACCTTCATTTCCTGATTCCCTTGGCTTGTTTGCTCCTGCCTGCCCTCTCCTGGTTGCAGCACGGAGGTCAGCACCATGGAATCTAGTCCCACGGTCTAGAGCTTGATCGAGTGTGAGAGCAGGGTTAGAGCAGAGATCGTAGGATACTCTCTGATGCCGAAGCCCGTCAATAAAGGCATTTAGCACAACGGCGTCCGGGAGGTCATCGCATAAATTTGCTTCTCGGTTGAAACGCTCAACGTAATCACCCAAAGATTCAGTGGGCTCTTGTCGAACAGTGAGGATATGAACCACAGTCCTTGGCCTACGCCGGGAACGACTGAAACGAGCCAAGAACGATTGCTCAAGTTCTCTAAAGGTGGAGATAGATGCTGGCCTCAAACCTTGGAACCACGATCTTGCAACACCTATAAGAGTGATGGGAAAGGCTTCGCACCTCAAAGCTACAGAGGCCACCAGCATGTCCATATGAGACTTGAACATAGAAAGGTGGTCAACAGGATCTGAAGTCCCATCATACGGACTCATCTGGGGTTGGGTGAAGTGTCTCGGTGCTACTTCCTCTAGAACCTCATCCACAAAAGGAGAATTCACCTCCGGAATAACACCCGGTCCAACCCGGCCTCCTTGTACCTCTTGGAGAAGGGCTTCCACGTTGGTCAGACGACGCTCCACAACCTCCCCTGCTCGGGGATCTCTCTGGATCCCACTGTCTGCAGCCCGGGCATTAGGGTGATGGGAGGGAGGTGAGTAAGAGTCAACCTCACGATCACGCCGACCTCTATGATCGGACCTGGCAGGCCGATGAATAGCACGACCATTTGGGGACACCGACATATCCCTTGGCACAAATTCGTGTGGCAGAGGAGGTAGAGATCTCGGCATTACAGGGAGGGCCCTCTCTTGTCCCGCAAACTCAGGGTTGCAAGGTAGAGGGCGGCCCTCGGGCTGATGCCCATTCGGAGTGTCCATAAAAACATCGTGATTTCGGGGCGGCTCCTCAAGCGTTGCGGGCTGCTCCACCCTGAATAGGGGGTGGTGGCAAGCGCGCGAGGAGGAGTTGTATACTTGACTTGAACTCTTGCATTTGACGTTCAAGGAGATCAAACCGAGATGCGTCCACAGCTCCTGAGGTTTGTCCCCCACAGTTCCAGGTGGTAGAGTGGATGGTCCTGCCTGACCATGGGGGGGGCAGTTATCCTCGTTGGTGGGAGTTGGTGGGTATGCCCTTGGATTTTTCAACATGTCTTCTCGTTCTTCAGTTTTATATCTATCTAAATGGACCTTGTGATCACTCAAGCTCAGCTGAGGAGAGAGCAGTGATCAGGGGAAGGCTTTTTGTTCGGTTCCCACAGACGGCGCCAAACTGTTGGTGCATAAAACAGGTACACACCTCGAGTATGGTCCAGTCGGATGACAGGTGGATCCTCTTGCTGAGATGGAGTCGTCGGTTGAAAAGTCTTCGCATGAGCTGTGCTGGGTCTTGGGAGGACTGACCTGCTATGTCCAGAGTCCTGCTCCTCAGGGAGTGTACCTGCAGAAGGCTCAGACCGGGTTTTGTCCCAGTAAAGCCCCTCCGGCGAGGTAATCAATGCTCAGAGAGAAAATGTACAGAATATAGTAAGCAAACAAATGAACTCGCGTGTAATGTAAGTCATTCCAGCGTACCTCGGGCTTACATAGCCCCCGATATATATAGGCGTTGGAGATAATTAGTCGGGCTTAAACACGATTAATTAGTCGAAACCCGGTGTTTAGCTGATAATCCAAAGCATTTAGGAGATAATCGTTGGACTTGGGCTTTTGGGCCCATTTGGCGAAGCCCGCGGGCCTTTGTTAGGCTTGCGGCAGTGAGCTGGTGGAGGAGAGCGGAGATCCGTGGAGTCCTGAAGAAGAAACATGGTGAAAAAGGGAGCCGATCGAGGTGAACAGCTGAGTCCCTAAAACAGATCGCCGATGGAACGGCGCAGAGCTTAAAGCGGCACGTCCCTGCGGGGCTCCTCGTTCCTCCCTAGGTGCAAATGAGATTCCAGGAAGGAGCCGTAATCGGTGTATGCTCCAGCGTGGCGTTGTGGATTCTGGAATTCGTCCCTGTCATTGCGAGGGTTGACAAGTGGCCGAGTCCCAAGTGCTGACTCAAAGGTGCTCAAAAATACCTCATCAGAATCTATAGTGAATTGAATTTATTTCAACTCGTGGTGTCTAAATTGAGTTCAAATAAATGACCCAAAAATGAGGATATGAAATAGCACTATTCTGGTCACTCTTAATATATATCGACACTAGGGAGCTTCTTGTATGCTATAATTCCTAGACTGTGCATATAAGGTCCAGCTATTTGCTGTTAAAAGTTTATTAGCAGCCTTCACTTTCATATTACTGTAAACCATTCAATGTGATGGCATTCAAATGCTAGAATAAATTGTTAGTTGCATTCCGAGCTAAAAATGACATTCCTAGTTGTAACAGTGCATGTTCTTGGTTGTCTTCATCCCGATGTAGCACAACTTCTCTAAAGTACAATCTTTTAGCCTTACAAGTGAATCGGTAACTCAAGTTGGCCACATACTTGTTCTTACTTCTGAAGAATATTGGGTAATTTGGTTATGATCACTACTACCAATATCTAAGACAAATATTAGGAAATATTTGAAAAAAGCTCCTGGATATTCTTCCCGACTATGGCTGGCAGTTTGGCGCCAAGCCAACAAGGATTCTAATTATAGATACTATATTTACTGGACTAAAAACATATTCCTTTTTTCATATTTCAACTTTATATTTTTTCTATTCATCAATTTCTATGCTATTAGTTTATTGTTTTAATAGTATTTTCTTGTGTTTTCCTTCCAATTTCGTCCACACAGAATGATCCCTATGTTCTTATTCCCTTGTTTGACAGTGTCTGGGCTATCCGGAAGTGCAGAAACTGCCCAAAGTCAGGTTTCAGTTGGAATGGGCTTGCTAGCTGGGTCCACAGTTATGCTTATTACAGTAATATGGGGAACCTGTGTTGTTGTTGGCAAGTGTGACATGCAGAATTCAATTGCTATAGACTCGAGAGACACTACAAGGTTCAGCTTAACTGGTCTGTCCCTTGACTCTATAAATAATAAGACTTAAATTTGCTCCTTTTTTACCCTTTTGCACAAAAACATTATATTACTCACTTGGGGAGAAGAAACAGGAACACATTTCGCACTTGCAGAGGGTAGTGTAATTTTCTTGCTCTACACGATGAACATGAAAGAGTTCTGTTTCACCCCTTGTATGTGTGTGCCTTGGGGATTGGTGAAATGGGGGGTGGTTGTGTTTTTATGTGCAAATATGTGTATATTTAACATGATTAATGTGTTGACAATTAAGAGCTTAATGGCATCATAAGAGTTTGTTTAAACATGGAAACAATATCTTAAAATCTCATCAAATATAAATATCTTGCATATCATGTGTTGTTTGGCAAGCTATTTGGCAAAACTATCGCTAATAGGTCAATAGTTAAGCTTCTTGAGTAGCTGTTTCTTTGCAATGTTACATATTTTGGTTTTGTTTATTTTTGAGCAATTAATGGGTGCCTCTGAATTTGATATCTTATCTCTTTGATAATTGGTCTATTTCCATTTTGATCAAATGTCATGCGTCTTTAGTCATTGGTTTCCTTTTCTTTTCCTCTAACGATCTGTTTGGATAGAGGGAAAGAGAGAGTGGGAAGGGGGGCATTAGGTGGGAATATTTTGAAGGAAAGTGAATTCTTCCAAATCTGAAGGATTCACTCTTTCTTTCCAAGCTTTCCCTAATTGTACTGTTTCGTCCCTATTTAATATATTTTATCATAAACCACATTTTATTAATCTCCAATATATACATGTATATATTTATACATATAAAGGGTATAATATTCTTATTACATAAAAAAAAGTGTATCCCTTCCCCTTCATCACAGCAAAAGGACCGTAAAATTGGTAGTATTGTACTTTTGAGCTTCGCAGGAAAAAAGGAAATTACATTTGAATGAGTCCAAAATGTTGATTAACGGTTGAAATTCGTTGCATAATTTGGTCACTCCCTGCTTTCAGGCTCTGGTGTCAGTACGGATATCTGGACAAGCTATGCTGCAAGGATCATGGCAGTATCTGTAATCCCATTTATCATTGTTCAGTTACCACAAATTTTCCACACAAATTCAGGAAAACGCTTAGCTGTCTTGGTTGGACTCATTGTATCCGTCTCCCTACTGATTTCTTATTGCCTTTATCAGGTAATGTAATTATTTGAAGTTGCTAGCCAATTGAATTCAGTACTTCCAAAAAAAAAACCTTAAATGATCTATATTGAAGGGTTGCCAAGGGGACGAATCCCATGTACAAAAAAATCTTGGAAAAAAGATCCTCCAGAAAATGCAAAGGAAAAACTAAAACTCTATGGTTGGTTGTCAGGATTGGGAAATGAATTTAAAAGTTTAATAATTTACTCGTGTTAATTTCTGATTGCAATTACCAAACCTCAATTCGGTGCTACCAAATGCTACCTTGAGGTTTCAGTTTCTATTGAATTGCATGATTACTTAATCTAATGCACAATTGGTTTCTATTATCGGTTATTCATTGCTAACAGTTACAATTAATTAATGTGTCTGATATATAACATGAGATTGTTGAATTGTGAGAAGTCCTCGATTAGATCTTTAGTTAGGTGTATTTCAAATACATATTCAACACCAGAGGAACTTTGATGCAATGTCACCATGAAATCCAACAGTTTCATAACTTTCATTATTGTATGTGTAATGCCCCCATGCGGCCCACTAGTCCAGTACCTTTTACACTGAGTCCACGTGACCTAAGATGTTTAAGTCAAGGTACTAATAGTAGCCCACATAGTACTTTATGTAACATACAATCTTTTCTAATATTTCCAATGTGGGTCACGTGGACTCGGTCCAAAAGATATTGCGCCAGTGGGCCGCATGGGGCGTTAGATTATGTTTTACTGTCTTTATCCTAAACTACAGACTACATGTCCGTTGACTTCGATTATACACTTGATGCAGGTTTTCCAGCCATGGATACAGAGGAGACGCCTTGCTTTTGTTAAGCATAAGCATGTAATATCAGGAATTCTGAGACACCTAAAAATGCGTGCACTTGGAAGACTCTGTACAGATGATGGCACACCCAATGAAGAAGTATTAAATAAGTCAGTCCAATCCTCCTGCTGCTGCTTTTTCTTTCTAATCAAATTTAACAATAAGTAAAGAGAATAATACTAAATTAATGAAACGGCTTAATTATTGTGTCAACCAGGCTCTCCATCTATTTATAGTAGAAATAAGAAAACAATACAGAAACCTTAAACAATATAGGAATGATAGAAATATCCTTAACACTGCCCTTCAACTGGAGCACATATATGGTAAACTTGTACAATGTACTTTATTTTTGAGTCTCTAACGGTGTAGACTGTGTAGTAAATAAATAAGTTAAACAATCAACTGAATTCACATGTTTAGTCTCAATTAACTTTTGCAATAATTTTTCTTGTATAAAGTGACAACCAACTTCAATGTGTTTCATTCTATCATGGAAGAATGAATTGAATATAATGCGAAGTGTTACTTCATCTACTAGGTCCATCGGTGAATAGTATTCAAATGAAAGTTTTTCCCAAACGTGTTTCAACCAAGTTAGCTCACAAGTGGTATGGGTCATCGCCCTGTATTCCGGTTTTGTACTTGACCGGGCCACTACCGGTTGTTTTTTACTCTTGCAAGAGACGAGATTGTCTCCAACAAACTCACAACATTCTATAGTAGACTTCCTATTGGAGAGTGATCCGGCCTAGTTTGCATCTATATATCTCTATATTTGAATGTGGCCGAAGTTTTGATCTAGCAAGTCACAACTAGGAGCACCTTTCAAATATATATACGAATAATTGCATACCCGTGACAAGTCGTGGGACGATCCATGAATTGGTGAATAAAACTAACAACAAAGGAGATATCTGTATTGCATTGAATTTGACAGTATTACTCCCCGATCTGCCGACAATTTTGTGTTTGGATTCATAGGCGAGTCAAATAGTTTACCTTCTAGTAACCTGTCTCGCTCAACAAATCAAGGATATATTTTTTCTGAGAAAGGTAAATGCCTTGACTTAGTTGAGCAACTTCAATATTCAAGAAATACTCCAACTAACTCAAATTTTTGGTTTGAAACTTATTATGCAAAAAGTTTTGAGCACTTGAATATCACTGTGGTCGTCTCTGATAATCGTGATGTCATCCACATACTCAATCAACAATATTCTCCCTACTGTACTATCCTTGTAAAAGATTGAATGATTGACTCCACAACGCAAAAGATCAAACTTGGTTATCACGTCGCTGAATATCTCAAACCATGCTCGAAGAGATTGCTTGAGATCATAAATATATTTTTTTTCAAATTTCAAGCGACATACCAATTGGACTCCTCCTGAGCGACAAACTCAAGAGGTTGCTCCATGTATACTTCCTTAGGTAGATCGCTATTCAAGAAGGTATTCTTGATGTTGAGTTGATTTAATGGCCAATGAAGGTGGCAGTAAGAGAGATGAACAAGCCAATAGATACGACCTTGGCAACGTGAGAATAACCTTTGGCACTAAGTGAGACTTGAGTCGATCAATGGTGCTATCTAGATGAACTTTGGTTGTGTACACTCATTTACATCAAATTATCATCTTGCCAAGCAGCAACGAGACAAGGTCCTAGTCCTATTCCATTGTGATCGTCCAACACTCCAACCAAGGTGAGAGGGCCTCTGTGAGAGTTATGAAGAGAAAAAGGACAAAGAAGCAACAAAGGAAGAGTATCAAAGAGATGCGTGTGCACGAGACAAAGTTAGAAATAGAATGCTCAATAGTGGTTACCTTTTGTGGAAAACAATAAACATGTCCATATTAGACGTGGACTGATAAATTGAAGAAAAATCTGAGAACATAGGGACAATGAGCGCAACGGCGGAAGCGGCCTTCTAGTGACAAGAATATAGCTTCAAAGGAGATAGAGACGATTGGCCAGGATGGGTTTTCGAGCAAAGGGAGATGGAGTAGGGGTCTGAAAACTCGGCAAAGGAAGTGTAACATCTAGATCACCCTGAGAGTAGGGCTAAGAAAAGTAAGGGTGTACTCAAAGAAGGTAACATTTGCGCAGACAAATTAACGACGTAAAGATGGACTATAACAACGATGACCCTTTTGTTTGCGAGAATAACGAAGAAAGACACAGTTTAAGGGACGTGACTCTAACTTATTCTTATTGGAAGTCAATTGAAGAACAAAACAAACATATCCAAATATATAAGGAGGTAAAACAAAAAAAGGAGAACGGGAAAAAAGAACGGAGTGGAGAATCTTGCCATTTAGGGTAGAAGACAAGACATCCCATTGACCAAGAAACTAGCTGTAAGAACCCAATCACCCCAAAAGTGTTTGGGAACATTTAGCTCAAAAATTAGAGTACGAGCCACTTCTAGAAGATGTCGATGTTTAACTTAGCTATTCCATTTTGCTGCGGTGTGTGAGGACAAAATGACTTATGCAAGATACCAGAGTGTGACATAAAAGAAGCAAAGCGCTAAGAAAAATATTCTCGAGCAATCACTTAGAAGTATATGCACCGACACATTGAGTTTAAATCTCAACACGAAAGGCACAAAAAAATGGAGAATAATTCAAAATGATCTTTCATTGAATAAAGCCATGTAAGTCTTGACAAATCATCATCGATATGACAAAATAATGAAAACTTAATGTAAAAGCAACACGAGAAGGACCTCAAACATCTTAATGAACTAAACTAAAAGGACTATGTGCTCAAATGTGAGCAGGGGAGGTAACTAAACTACGATGATACTTAGCCAACTGACAAGAAACACAATTTAAGGAAGACAAATGATGTAAACTGGGAACAAGTAGCTTGAGATTTGCAAGGCATGACCGACCTAGGTGCAATGAATTTGGTGGGCAGATGCAACAATAGGACAAACAGTGGGTAGGACAGAACGACTATCATTGTGATCATCAAAGTAGTAAATAGGGGTGGAGGGAGAGTAATTTTTTTTTTTGGGGGGGGGGGGAGGGGGGCACGTGTCCCCCCTCCATTTTTTTTTAGTACTGCCCTATACTTTTATTCAGTTTTAAGTAGTGTCCCTGATTGTTCTAAATAATACCCTTTATAAATATTTTTTACACTTAATTGTCTTCGTGATGATTTATAATTTAATCTTACATTATGTTTAAAATTTTAAATAAAAAAATTAACTTTTCATCTAACTATGAATATTTTGTTTTAAATTAGTTCAAATATATAAAATTAGGAGTTTGGGTGTATTTTGGTTTCCTATTTTATCAAATTACATATAAAAGTGTCAAAGCTAAGTTTATGACATATGAAGCACAAAGAATGAAAGAGGACACTCCGAATCATTGTTGCTAGAAATATTGTGATTTTAGGAATTTTATTGAACAATCATATTTAAGAATTGTATTGAACAATCTCTAAATTAGCTTTAATTTGTTTGATTAATTTTGTGAATATTAATTAATTTAGGATTACTTAAGAAATTTATTTTCTTTTTCTTCTCTAAAATTTATTTGAATAATTTCTTGATTGCTTTATTTTTTATTTGTATTATTTTGTTACTAGGACTAAAATTGAATACATAAATGTTGAATCTTGATTTTCTTTGAAAGCGACGTTGAAAAATTCTTCTAGAAAAATCGAACAATAATTTTTTTATTGTTATTTTTCCCCCGGCTAATAAATTGGCTGCGCCGGTAGTATTACATGTCATTTTCCTCGTGCCCTGTGCCAATCGTATTTCACGTCTAATCCTAGATGATTACAAAATCATAAAAAAAAAAAAAAGGCAATTAAGATGTTTAGCGAGCTTACCGGCTAACATCAAATTAAAAGAAAAAGAAAGAATATACAAAACAGAGGATGAAGAGAAGGAGGGTGAGGGTTCCGCAGTGCTGGTGCCGATGCCGCTAATAGGGACTGCGGAACAACAACAGTAACATACCATAACAAGGAAGATGATTGAATGTGTGTAAATAGAGAATAGGTTCCTGACATGCGTTCATTGTGAATAGACACTAATCCATGGTGTAGATGGGGAAAGACGAAAGGAAAGACATGCAACAGAAGTACCTCTTTGTGCTAGAGAAGCAATGGAGATAGATGTTTGCTAGGATGCCTAAAACTGAAGGAATCAAGTATACTCGTCATCAGAAATTCCTCTAGCAGTTGAAGCAGGGTTTTAAATCTCGGCTGTTACGGTACGTACGTAACAGCCGATTCGTACCGGAAAATGAACCCTCCGATACCAATACACGGCCGATTCCGGAGTCTAGGACCGAATCGCACCGTATCGGGCCGTTACGGACCGATATGGGCTGTTAACGGCCGTTACTGAGGCCGTAACGGCCGTTACGGTCTGTAAAGACCTGGTTTCAGGTCCAACAACCGACACCCAGGCTCAAGCTTTTTAGTTTTCTTCGGAGAATCTTTCCATATAATTGAGCAGAGGAGAAGAAAAAAAATAGTTGAAGACAACAAAAAACTTACCTATTAGCAGAAATCCAAAGCGCTGGTCAAACGTTGAGATATTCGTCACGGTGTCGTCAAACCCTAACAGAAACAACTCGTCACCGCCGAATGTAGCTCTCGCCGTCGCCGGCGACGTCTCCTCTCCTTCGCGTCGCAACTCATCGCCGTCTCCGTCGCGTCGCAGCTCCAAGCCGTCAGCTCCTCCGTTTGTCTCTCACTCTCTCTCCATCTCATTCGGGTGTGTGTCGCGTTCGATTTGGATGTGGGTGTGGGTGTGGGTGTGGCTAATAATTAAAGGGGTTTGGAAATAATTTTAGTTTACAATTTAGTCCTAAAATTGTTAATTGGTTTGTTTACAATTTAGTCCTAAAAAATTTTAACTTATATTTTTATAGCAATTTTTTTTTTTGTCATTATTATTTATGACATTATATATATATATATATATATGTAATGGTTAATGTAGTATTAATTAGCTTCAATTATGATTTTAATAAATAGTATGAATTAAATTTGTGTATGTAAATTGCAGAAAATTAAAATTTAATAATATTTTTATTAAGTATTGTGTGCATCATCTTATTTTTTTAAGATTGTTAAGTACGATGGTTTTTCGTCTTTTTTTATGTCTTTATTGTGTTGTATATAACCCTAAAATGTCATAATACCTATTATAATGTGTTTATTAAAGGTTAAATGAGTGAAACAATTACTCTTATTGAGTTTTTGAGAATATTCTAGTGATTTTAAAAAATTCACGACCGTTATGGCCGATTCCCGTTATGAACAGACCGATACTCCCGATACCGTTACACCGCGACCATTACCGTTACGTAATCCAATACCGCGATTTAAAACCTTGAGTTGATGAGTAAGATGGTGGAATAGGATCAACATGATCAGATGTCACAACATGAGCATACGTAGGAGGACGACCAACTAAATATCACCTCTCTCTCCGGTATGATTTTCCTTGTCACAGAAGGAACATTGACAATGTTGGCCGCGACTATGACCATTTCGTCCACCTCGAGAGTCACCACTATTGCCACCTCAGGAGTGACCATGGTGACTACCACTAGGCTGGTCAGTACGATCGCCCCAAGATATCATTGAAGGGAGATTGGAGGACAAGCTAGTGTCTTGAGTAGTGGCATGTTGAACCCCTCAGCATGTATCGGTAAACAAAGGGAGAGTACACGCTCCAAGAATCTGAGAGCAAACAGGCTCAAATTCTGGGAAAAACCACAAGGAACTTTAGGATTACAATATCCTTCTGTTGCTTCTGTATAACTTTAATATCAGAGGATATTGGGAGAAATACATTTATTTCCTCGTGAAGTCTCTTAACCATGGCAACATATCTAGTGACGGTCTGTGTAATCTGTTGGACGTGAAAGTACTCGGCTGACACATCATACATCCGATTAAGATTATTCGCAAATAACAACCGAACAAACTCCCACAACTCTACAGGTCTCCACGTGGCTATACATGTCTGCAACTTGAGTCTCCATGGAGTTCCATGGCATACAAAATCTGAACTTATATGCCAACCTTCTTTGTATCCTCTGAAGGAGAGTTGGTGAGATGACGATATTTCCATTGTCCAGTGAAGGGCGCTTTTATGGCCTTGGACCACTGGACATAATTACTCCCATCCTACTTACGAGTAGTTACTACTGGAACCGTCCAAGACATAACGATAAAAGGCTAACAAAAAAGGGGGGAAAACGAACTAACCACAAAATTGTAATGGCAAATAGACCAACTATAATGAAACATGGGACAAGTGAAACAAGTAAACATGGAGAGTAATATTACGCCGGCAAAGGGTTGGATCTGGATCTGGATCTTAACCGGGAGAGTAATATAACTCAAAAGAAAGATAATGGGAACTTAGCTTCTGGCCTTGCATTTAAACTGTTGTCCTCAGCGTGAGGTGGCAAAGGAGTTGTCAAAGGTCGACGGGTCAAGGAGGCGATTGGGTCTAGATCGGTTCTTCGCCAGGAAGGTCATGCTTGATCTGGATTGCACTACTCTAAAGAAGGTGGCACGGTTCAATCTAGATCTATGCCAGCAAAAGTCGCATGGTGAGGGCGAGGGGGGAGTCGACGTCGGTGACGGGCGGCAAACAGCTATAAAGCTCCGGTGAGGCTGGATCTAGATCTAAGGGGTGGCGGCCAGGGTTGGACTTGATTTTTTCCCTTTATGGTTGTTGGCGTGGAGAGAAAAAGAAAAATAAAAACACTGAAAATGGAGATAAATTGGTAGACCCGGACTATAGAATTAGTGTCTTATTTGGAACCTGTTCTCGATACCATGTTAAAGTAAAGAGAAGAATACTAAATTAATGGGATGACTTAACTATTGTGATAGCGTCTCTCTCTATTTATAATAGAAATAAGGAAACAATACTCAAAAAACCGAAATAATACCGGAATGGTAGAAATACCCTTTAAAAGTTTTCTTACTCTTTATCTTGATTCATTTACAGGTTGTTCAAGGCAATTGATGTAAATAATGACGGGTATCTGTCAGCCTCGGAATTAAGGGCGCTAATAGTGGGAATCCGGCTCGAGGAGATAAATTTGGATGAAGAAGATGCTGTCAATAAAGTGATGAAAGATTTCGATACATCTCTTGATTCTATGGTTGATGTTAAGGAGTTCATTGAAGGGATAGGAAAATGGCTCGCTGAGGCCAGAAGTTCTAGAGTTGCTTCTCTTGATGCTGGTCCTGACACTATAAAGTATCTAACTCACTATCATGAGGTACATCTTGTCTTGACAATTTTCTCTTTATGCTCAAATTTGCTATGGTGAGGTATTGATCGTTCAAATTTAATACTCTATTTAAGCGCAAAATATCGTAGTATCGAACCACAGGGATTAGTTTGTAATTGTCAATTTCTATTATTGTTTTTCTCTTTAAAATGAAACGAACTTTGATTTTTTTTAATTTTAATTTTCAAGTACTCAAAAATAAATCTTGGATCTAAATAAGGAAAGTAGGAAACCGGGTTAGAAATTGTGGATCCGTATTTTGGCACTTATGTCTTTTTAACTCGGATTTGTATAAACAAGTGTTCCTAACTACAAGCAGGAACTACTCAGATAGACTGGGTTAATTATTCTCTGGCATGATTTATCTTCGATATTTAATTCTTACACTACACTAATCTACGGTGAATTAAAATCTATAAATCATCCAAACCAATAATCAATCTCTAAAAATACAATTATCTAACCATTAGATTTAGACTACAGGTATAAAAATCTAATGTTCTGGTTGTAATCGGATCTAAACCCAAATTTCTATAAGAACATTTTGGCGATAAATCCAATTACAATATTACAATTTCAACGATATTCATGCTAGACAATTGTTCATACAATATCCGAAATTAAATAATAAAAATACACTGTGATATAAATTCGAAATACCTCACCACAATCCTAACCCGGTTGGAGGAAGTTAGCCTCTCATTGATATGTGAAATGAAGTTTTCTCAGATGAAATCCTTGAAACCGTCATTTCCCTTTCGATATTTTGAAATCAAGCTCTTCCTTCAAGAATTATAGAAGTAGTGCCAAAATTGAGAGAGAATTTTGGGAACAAAAGTGTAATTTTATTAGAATTTCCTCCCTCTCTCTTGATTACAATCTCTATCTAAGAATCGGGAGTTTGTTGGGGAAAAAATCAGATAACCATTTTTTAAAAAAGCTGGCAGAATTTGGTTGAAATAGCTGTAAAAAGGAGCATCCGAAGGCCATATTCTCCACTGTGGTGCACAGAAGCCAAGGCAGCAACTGCCTTGGCTGCCAGCTCAGGATAGGCGGCTTCGGAAGCCGCCAAAAATGGCTTCCAAAGCCGCAAGGATGGCGGCTTCTGGAGCCGTGCACTCCGGTTTCGTTCAGTTCACCGTGGTTTGTTGGTTTCTTGTCCGTTTTGTAATTTTTTTTGGAATTTTGAAATGAGGTTTATTGGGGGGTGGGGATGGAGAATGATATCTCTAAATACCTCCAAAATATTTGTTTTTTGTTAATCCTTCCAATAAGGTATACGGTATACCTCACCATCTCAAGTGGAATTTTAATCCTTCCAATGAGGTATACCTCTCCATCTCAATAAAATTTTAATCCTTCCAATGAGGTATACCTCTCCATCTCAATAAACTTATACCCAAACAACGAATTTGTAAATATTTTTTTTTTCCAAAAAAATAAATAAATTAAAATTCCATCATTCTAAATTTTATGAAATTTTCAAATTCTGTTTGGGTGACGCATTTGTAGGAGACATTTGATTTCGAGAAGAGATTTGTAAAATTTTCTTAAGATGTTTTGTTAAGAAAAATTTAAAAATCCATTCTAGAAATAAAATTTCTACGTCAAATACTTCACCCAAACGCATCATAGTCTGTTTGGGTGAGCATCATAGTCTGTTTGGGTGAGTATTTGAAAGATCTATGCTTTCAAAAAGGAGTTCGTAAAACGTTTGAAATCAAGTCCTCAAATACATCATCCAAACAAACTCTTATTACATATCAGGCTTGTCTTGACATTGAGATTTATTTTTCAGCAAACGAAGAGAGAGCATTATCTTTTGGGGGATCAAAGCGACGAGGTTGTTGAGGGCGTTGCAAATCCCAGGTGGACAACTATTAAGGCATCACTGTTTCTGTTGCTGGGGACGCTAATCGCAGCTGCTTTTGCTGATCCTCTGGTGGATGCTGTGGATAATTTCTCCACCGCCACGAGCATACCCTCTTTCTTTATTTCATTCATTGCGCTGCCACTTGCAACCAACTCAAGCGAGGCCGTCTCGGCAATTATCTTTGCAAGCCGGAAAAAGTTGAGATCCGCCTCGTTAACTTTCTCTGAGGTCTCTCTCTCTCTCTCTCTGTGTGGGGGTGGATGGGAAGAATGAACTTGCATAAATTAGATATTTACGAGTCAATTTTCACATTTAAGCATTAGATAATTGCCTTAAAATTGAAAGGTTTTTTCTTTTTAAAAAGAAAAAATTGCGCAGATCGACCCCTGGCCACTTGAAAAGAAAAGGCGAAAAAGAAAGGGGGAAATTTATTGTCATTTTGATTGAGATTCATTGATATCTAGAAAATAATTTAAGGTATAAAATTTCACAATGCTCGCCTGATGTTTGGATGCAATCGAATTTTGCACCTTCATGTTTCATTTTTTGCAATTGGCACCCTAAAGTTTATTGTTCATATCAATTTGGTCTAATTCACTGATTCCGATCAATTATTCACCAATCACCAGAGTTCAGGGAAAACTGCAACCAAACTCAAACTTCAAGGGTGCAAAGTGCAATACAACATTTTTTTTAATTCCTTTACTTTTTTGTCATGTACATGTCATTTAACTAAGTACAGTGCTGAAATTAGCCGGAATCAATCAATTGAACTAAATTGATACAAGAAGCAAACTTCATGGAACAAATTATAGCAATTAAAACGTGAAGGGGCAAAATGAGGCTGCACCCGAACTTTAGGGGTGCAAAGTGCATCTAAGCCTTCATAATAGATTTTTTCCGTGGTTTATGTGCATTTTGAAAAGGGAGGAGGAATTTCCCTCCCCTTGTTTTGGAAGAAGGGGAGGAGGGGATGAATTTCCTTTCCCCTCTCTTTGGTTGGAAAGGAATGAGAACGGGATTCAGTTTCCTCAATTTGAACACTCTGGATTCCTTCCAAATCGAAAGGATTTGGAGGGAAAGCGATTTTTCCCTTTCCCTCCCCTCTTATCCAAACGTAGACTAAATCTAACGGGTGTATTTGATTTCTGTTTGTACAGTTATATGGAGCAGTAACCATGAACAACGCCCTCTGCTTATCGGTGTTCTTAGCCCTCGTTTACGCAAGAGGATTGACATGGGATTTCTCATCAGAAGTTCTAGTCATCCTCATTGTTTGCGTCGTGATGGGCGGTGTTGCAAGCTTCCGAACCTCTTTCCCTCTGTGGACTTCTTTTATCGCTTTTCTGCTCTACCCGTTTTCCCTTGCACTCGTATACGTACTTGACTATGTCTTCGGTTGGTCGTAGTCATGTTTTATGCAGAATTCACCACAACAATCCGACTTTTTTTTCCTCTAAAATTATGTGCATTTTGAGCAAGACTGACTGTGTGTGAGTTGTGTGTGGTATGTCGGAATATGGCGATTTTTCTTGATTAATATTGAAAGCCAATTGAGAGATTGTAAAATAAAGTAAAATATTGTGTTGGTAACTAGAATGTCATTTTCCTCCTTGCTTGCTTTGTATCTTTGTGGTGTTTTTGTTGGATTTTTAAGTTTTTGGTGCATTTAGCATTAAATCGTGAGATAAATGCATTAAGTAGCATTTGGCTGCGCCGAATTGTAGGCTTGGAAATGAACGCATGTAATTTTTTATTTTTTATTTTTTTACATTCATATGTAATTTGAATTGGGAAGCTCCAATTTGATGGAATTGCATGTATTTATTTCCAATTCTAATTTTGGATCTTCAATTCCATGAAACCAAACGCTACCCAAGTATTTGTGCAATACATAACTTAGGGCATATTTGGTTAGAAGGATGAAAAAGAGAGGAAAAAAACAAAAAAAAGAAGGATAATATTAGGGGTATTTTTTTTAGTCCTCTATATGAGTAGCATAGAGTAATCAAATGGAATTAAGTTTTAAGACTCATCAAATGTTTAAGAAAAAATCTCTGTATTTTGGTTATTTTGTTCACTCATATTTACGAATCTGTTATTTTATCCTATGTAATAAGACAAAAATGGACAACAAAGTGTTAACGTTAACGTAAACTGTTCAAATATTACCTTCTGACTATATTACAAAATTACATTTTTGAATTCATGTAAACGTCATTGCATTCATATTTATTTTTTTTTGCAGGTTAACACATATTCATCATTTGTTTGTGTGTATTATGTTAACGTTACTTCATTTTGTATGCATTAACGTTTACTTATTTTCAGCCATACACCCTTCCTATGTTTTTTTTGTTTTTTTTTTTTTTTTTTTTTTTTTTTTTTTTTTTTTTGGTCAAATCTTGTCCATGCTACAAAATTACGATTTGAAATTCACGTTAATATTAACGCATTTTTTCATATTTTCGTGTGTGTTTCACATTATCACATCTTTCCTCATTTGTTTGTATGCATTAAACATTAATGCATTTTTTTACTATCGACTATGGGTTTTAACATTAAAGTATTTTGTTTTTTTAGGGTTTCGTGTGTTAGCGTATTTTGCTCGAATATTTACATTAACGTCTTACCACATACTTTTGTCTTGTGCACATTAACGTTAATTATCATATGTGATATTTTGTCCTTTTTGAGCTGCAGGTGTGTTTGGGTTGGGTTTGCGTTAATATTAATACACATTTTTCTGAAAGTCTCATGTATTAACGTTAATGCATTTATGTTGTCTGAAATCCCATATGTGAGAAAATCAAAAGCAAACACTGACGTTAACGTTAATGCATATTTATTTTTTTTTGTCTTTTTCTGTGTTACCATTAACATGATTGTACCGTATCTGCTATTTAAGTGTTCGTTAACGTTAATACACATTTTTTTGGTTTCTCTGTGTTAACGTTAACACATTTCATATTCTTTTTATGTGTATGTTTTAACATTTCACATAAAAATGTATTATATTTAAACTTAAGAAAAAAGGTACAACACATTAACATTCACATAAAATTGTGTGTTAACACGTGCGTGAACATAGTATTTTTAGATCTAAAAAAAACACAGGCCTTGAATTTTTCAACAAAATAATATAAAAAATATTGAACAAATCAGATCTAGAGAGGGAGAACAGTCGCGAGGCAAGGAGATCAGAACGGAGACACGACGGCGACGGTAAACAATGAAACAGATCTTATTTAAGGTTAAAGACTAGCAAGGACAACGACTGTCAACAACGAACATGGCAACGACTATTAACAACGATGAACATGGCTCATGAGATGGCGTTGGAGTTGCTCATAAAAAGAAATTAAGAACATATAAAAGAGAAAAGAAGTACTAAGCTATGAATAATTGCATTTATGAAGAAAAAAAAGTCTATGTGGAAATACAAATGACATTTTCAACATTTATATATATAAGGGTAAAATAGTCTTTGCATTGAATCGGTCAATGGTCAAAGGACTGAAAATTTAATTAATTGTACTAATAGGTTCAAAAGCTAAGATAACTTTTTGTTTGAATTTTTTTCTACACCATCTCTTAAATAAGGAGAAAACAATAAATATCTCATAATATTAATAGTTTTGCCAATAGTTGGTTAGGAAAAAAAATGAAAGATAGAAAAATAATTCACTTTGATTTTACTATTTTATCTTCATATATTAAAAAAATAAATTAAATATTTTATTATCAAAGGGCTAATTGCAATTATGCTGTCTTTTTTAAAAATTCTATTATTATTTTTTTTTCATTTTCCCTCAAGTGGAAAAAAAAGTTGTTTAGGAAATTGTGCATTTTTCTTTTCATTTCCTTTTTCCCCTCACTCTCTATACCAAACAAGTTTTGTTTTGCCCCCCTTTTTTTTCTTTTTTTTTTCTTTTTTTTTTTTGTATCCATCTTTTTTTTTTAGGCAAACAAAGGCAACCTTAATTTCGATCTCAAGAGCTTTGCCCATTGAGTATGGTCAAACTTCTGATTAGAAGTTCAAAATATGCTAATTTTGGGACGCTGATATCTTAAAAAAGAAAAAATAAACAAAAGTAGAGAGAGAAAATTAATGTGTGAAGTGTAATGCTTAATTGTCTTTTATCATTTTCTAATTTGATCTTATCGTATTTTAATTTCTCTATTAAAAAAATTACGTATCATCTTCTCCTGCGCTTGACTAACAGGAAAAATTCATATTTTAATTAAAAATATATAAAATAGTTTAAGTGTCGATTTTTTATTTAAATTTGATATTTAAAAATAACAAACGAGAAAAAGTAGCATTTTTCCTCTCTAATTTTCTCTCTTTCTCACCTTCTATTTCTTTATTTTTTACATATCACCCAAAATTAACATATTCAGTTAAGTTAAAAAAAATTAATTTTCTAATTTATTATAAATAGAAAGGGTAAAATGTAGGTTTTTAAAGTAGAGTTTAAATAAAAAAACACGAAAAACTCGTATTTTCTCTCTCTCTCTCATTCTTTCTCGCTATTTTTATTTTATTTTTTTAATAAAGACTAGATAAAAAATAATTAATAAAATAAATGGTATTTTGGTCCATTCGGTAGAAAATTTTGACAAAAAATTCAATTTCACATATTTATTAGTGTATATATAGTTAAGTTAAATAAATAAAAAATTCTAATTTTCCAATTTATTGTAAATAGAATGTTTGATAAAAAGTAAATTTTTAAAGTAAAGAAACCAAAACAAAATAATAAAAGTAAAAAGAGGTAAAAGAAAAGACAATGATCTCTATACAAATTACAATAAATTTTAGTTTTTAGAAAATATAAAAAAAAAAAAAAAAAATGCAATATCTTGCAATGGATTTTAGTTACTTTTGGAGAAATCAAATGATGTCATATGGCAAAGACAAAAAACAAAAAGAGAAATAGGATCCATATGCTCAAGATTGATAGTCATCCAAAACTAGAAATCCCAACCACCAAACTTTCCATATATTAAAAAACAAATTTGTACTTCATTATCCAAAAAGGGTAAATAAATTATTCAAATGTACATTTTCTTGGGGTGGGGTGGGGTGGGGGTTATGGGCTTGTTAAATTTCTTTTTATCCCCTCCACTTTATTTTTATTTCACTTTGCATCCTCTATTTTAAAAACTTACGCTTTATCCCTTTTCACTTATAATAATTTGGAAAACGATTTTTTTTTTTTTTTTTTTAACTTAATGGAATAGGTTAAAAAATTAATGTACAAAACACCCATTTATTCTCATTTTTATTTTATTTTATTTTATATTTATTAAAAAATAATTAGAGACTATCCTATTTTTTATAAATAAATTCAGTTTGGGCATAGGGCCAGAAAAATATTTGACAAAACTCTGTTTATAAAAAAAGAAAAACCCATAAACTAAAATTAGATCTCCTAAATTACCCTTTAAAAAAAGAACCATAATTAATAGATAACAATACCGTGCCAAACCTTATACCCAAGCAACCACAACTTGCAACACCATGGCTATGGTAGGAGATGGATTACATCAATCGTTGGCTGGCTACGATGGAAGATGGCACACACAACTCGCAAGATTAGTTGCAACCGATATAATCTCTCCCTTTCTCTCTCTCACCTAAATTTGGCCGGCTATGACCAGATCGTCAAGTAATGATCTAGATTTTGCACTTGTCGACCAATTTTTTTTCCCTTTAGATCTATTTTTTATTATTTATTTTATTGGTTTGATTTTTTTTTCATGATTTTTTTTGCTATTTAAATTTTTTTGCTCTATGTCAAAATAAAATTTTATATTTTTTGGTGTTTTTAATTGTATTTGTTATTTACTGTTGATTTTTTTTATTATTTGTTGTGGTGGCCGGTGGTTGTGGTGGTAGCGGATATTTGTTGTAATGGTGATGGAGGTGAAAGTGAATATCTACTGTAGTAGTAGTGAAGAAATATTTGTTGTGATGGTAGCAGACTAGCAGTGGCGATAGTGAAAGTTTGCTCTTGTGGTGGCGATGGCGGTGATAATGAATGTTTGATATGGTGACAGAGATGATAGTGAATATTTATTATAGTGATGGTTGTGGTTATAGTGAATATTTTGTTGTGGTGGTGGTGGAGATACAAATATTTATTGTGGTGGTCACGACAGTGGAGATAGTGAATATTCATCGTGGCAGTGGGGGTAAAAGGAATGTTTATTGTTGTGATGACAGTGGTGATAATAAATGTCTGTTGTGGTGGTGACGTTGGTAGTAATGAATGTTTACTATCGTTATAGTGATAGTAAAATTTATAGTGGTGATGAATATTTGTTGTAGCAGTGATTGACTATCGGGGTGGTAGTCTGTAGTCATGGTGGTAGTGGAGATTTTGATGCAATGACAAGTGTGTTCAGTGGTGGTGATGATAGTGAATGATTGTTGTGCTTGTGACGGTAATAGTAAATGATTATTGTGGTAGTTAGTGTTTATTTTTTAAAAAAATTAAAAAATTAATTGAGGATCATTTTTATCATAGAAAATTATACATTTTCAAAATCGAATTTTTTGTTTCAAAAAAAAAAGTAGAAAGATAACTTTATTTAATGTTTACCCATACAAAAAAATTCTTAATAGAAAAAAAAAAAAAAAAAAAAAAAAAAAAAAAAAAAAAAGCAAAGAAACATAGAATTTTATAGAGGGAAAGTGAAAACGATGTGCAAGTTTTTAAAATAATAGGATTAAAATGAAACAAGACCAAAACACAAAGTCGTACAAGATAATTAAATCTTTCTATTTTTTATTTTTTTAAATGTCTTTTAGTTGAAGTTGTAATTGATTCGAGGAGAATCAGTGAACGGCATTTACTCATGAAAGTTTTTCGAAAAATATTTCCTGCCTAAAAATTTCACTCTTTAACTTAAAAAATATTGAATTTAATTATATTTTATATCTTTTAAAATTTTTTATTTATTATTTTTTTATTCTTATAAATATGAAATTCGATATAGTATCTTGGCAGTACGAGTCTTATCATCTCGGAGAAAATATTACCACTCTCTTTATGAAATTAACAAGAAAAATGGAAACTAAACATTAGGAAGAAAGGGAAAAAAAAAAAAAACAATCTTGGTTGTGTGCCAAGAACTTGAAATAGAAATAGAAGAGAGAAATCACAATTTCAAATCAAGATCAAGATTGGATTCTCTTATTTCTTCTATTTGTGGCTTACTACCAAAATCACTTTTCCCTATTTCACCTTCTTGTGTTCTTGGCATTGGCAAGAAGTAATAGAAGCCTTGTTGCCTTGATCCCCTCGATCCTAACCCTCCATTACTTTCTTCAATGTAGCCCTTAAAAAAAATCCATTAAAAAAAAAACAAAAGAGAAAAAATGCAAATTAATTAAAAAATTGTATTTTAAAAAGGAAAAGGCATAACCACAAATTTAAGTGTTGGATCGATAAAATTAAAATTTTAATGCAAATTTTTTTACTGAGTATGTTCAGAAAGACGATTAATTAATCTGTATTTTGCTGAAATTTTTAAATAAAATTTTAAGGACTAATTTTGATTATATGTTTAAACTTGAAACACCCTTTATTGTTTCAACAAATATTAAAGATACCCCTTAAAACTTTCGTAATAATTAAGAGACCTCTTATATTTTCAGTTTAATTACCTAAGATATTCTCTATCACATTTTGTTAATAGAAATACCCTTAAAACTTACTTATTTCATATTTTTTATCTTCTACTCTTTATATTCTTTCTTGTTTTTTTATTTTTTAAATTTATTACTTTTATTCTGCATTTTTTTTTTTGGTAAATAAAAAATATTAAAATTAAAATTTAGAAAATAAAAAACAATTGAAAATAGGACTTGATAAATAAAAAAAAGTTAAACTATTTTTTTGCTTTACCTTGTGTTTTTTGTTTTCTAATTTTTATCTATAAAAATCATATACAAAAAATAAAATAAAAACCATGAAACGTAAAAATAAATAAATAAATAACAGGAGAGAATGATAGAGAATAAAATATAGAAAAAAAAATAAAAGAATAAAAAAATATTGAACGGGTATTTTTATTAACAAAATATGATAATGAATGTGTCAATTATCTGAAATAACATTAATATTTGTTGAAATAACTGAAGTATAAACGCAATAAATTTATTATAAAAAAATATTTAATTGAGTTATTAAAAAACATGCAAATTGTTTTGTTTTGTTTTTCCTTACTTGTCGACGAA